>JAYKKM010000048.1:3587500-4147500 GCA_035772405.1 Chrysogorgia sp. JL179-B06
CAGTACACAAAATAAACAACGAGATGATTAATTTAGGTTTTATAAATTAGACAGAATATACTTATAATTTAAAATTTCTTGGGCTGCCTTTGAAGGTCTCCGCTTTCTTCATTATTTCATTCTGAGTTATCAAAATTTGGGTTCTTGTCTCATAATACAGGCTCAACAATATAATGGAGCATTTGGTTCAGTCGTAGCACAGCAGCCCAGGCAAACTATTTGACTTACATTAGAAATTTGGTATACCAACTTGGAACATAAACCACTTAACAGCTATCACAATACCATACAAAAGACTTCTTCGCGCACACCAACGAACAATAGACCTAACGACAAACAATACACCCACACTTAACGCACGAGGCAACACCCACTCACATTGATTATGACACAAACAACCGATAACGAACAATATTGGCCCATAAACGCATGACACAACACCCACTCACACTAATTATGACACAAACAAACGATGACGTAATGAACCAGACGTATATATAGGCAAACCTGACAAACACGCTTTACTTGACTCTGAAGATGACTGCCATTGAGGCTGTTGAAATGTCAGTCACCAACAATAGTCTTTTTCAAGACTACAACAACCTGGACGATCAACTTCACACATATCTAATGATACTCCTAGGTTCAAACCATTTACTTTAGAAAGAGGTATGTTAAACAACTCTGTAACTGCCAAATTATGGAAGGGGACATTCTCTTGAAATTGATATTATGATCAGGATATACTTCATGGTATTAACAATACATAATATAGTCTAGCACAACCATTTGATCGCACGTCCCAACCTTAAAACCAGAATTCAGCGCGTGCAAATGATTGTTTCTGGAAACGTTAAACCCCTTACACACTATTTCAGCAGTACACCAACATTTTTAGAGCATTCAATAAGTATTTTCTACACTATACCCATGCCCATGGCTATAGTATACACACTATACATAACACGACACTTTCATACGTTTACAAATCCTTCGGTACACAAAATAAACAACGATATGATTAATTTAAGTTTTATAAAGACATAGAATATACTTATAATTTAAAATTTCTTGGGCTGCCTTTGAAGTTCTCCGCTTTCTTCATTATTTCATTCTGAGTTATCAAAATTTGCCTTGCGTTCTTGTCTCATAACGCAGGCTCAACAATATTCGGTCGTAGCACAGCCGCCCAGGCAAACTACTTGACATTCTCAATTAAAAAATATGAAAGCTGCTAAGTTCTCAAAAGAACTGGATATAATATGAAATAATGAAAAGGAGAAATTAGAAAACTTCAATATGTCGAAAAATACTTAATTAATCTTTTCTTTATTTTTGGTTAGGATTAAGATTGGATTCAGTAATTCCTTTTAGCCTTGTCCTGTCTGAGTGTGCGAGTCAGCGCGTGTATGGTAATAAAACGAGTTCTTTGGCAATCTTTCCTGTTATTGATTCATATTTTATTTGGTGCCGCGTGACCAGGATAGCAACGACGAGTCGCAAGAGTGTAGCGCTCCCGGAGGTCTTCTCAGATGTGGATATCGTTATTTGACTGCAGAAATTTGAGCTTTAGTCGACGGCGGCAAATCCTTTGCTGTTTTCGAACGTCTCGCACCGGCGAAGAAAGAAGATTACAAAAGCCTAACGGACATACTTACGACGGCCTTTGGGCCGTTTGGGGGAGCCATGCTTTTTGAAGGCAAGATGGATCGGTGGGGAAGAGCTACAAGTACTGGGAATGAGAGAGTTTGTGGTGCACCTCGGAACTTTGACTGTGTCCCACCCGTTTGTGGTCGTGGGAATAAGTAACACGTGCATTTTGGGTGCTGATTTTTTGAAATCAGGGCAAATGCTGGTTGACGTAGCGAACTCGAGGTTACCCTGGCCGACGTAAGAATTAACGTTAATCATCGAGACAACCACACCAATTGTAAATAAATTGAGCGTCCTGTTAGAAAGTTATTCCGACGTTTTGGTAAACAGGCGGAACGATCCTTTAGGTCGAACTACTCGGACAGAACACTGTATTGACACAGGCGACAGCCGTCCAACGAAACAACGCCCTTATCGGACCCAGTTCACCTCAATGCTGTCGTGAACAGACAAGTCAACGACATATATGGCATGCTGGAAAGAGGCCTCATTCGACTATAAGTATAACAGCCCCTGGTCCTCACCAATAGTACTGGCTCCAAAGAAAGATGGCAACTATTGATTTTGCGTTGACTTCCGACGGGTGAACTCGGTGACAAAGAAGGACGCGCACCCCATGCCACGAATTGACGAGATCCTACATGCAGTTAGGCGGCGCATGCTACTTTAGCACACTGGACCAGGCTTCCGGGTATTGGCAGGTGCCGTTGAAAGAGTATAGGACATGGAGATCAGAAGACGGCCGCGTTCTACTTTGGCGTATGATGGGGAAGACGAAAGACTTCTTATTGCTTGATGATATTATCATTTTTTCAGACACGTGGGATGAGCATATCAGCGCATTTTAGAAGAAGTCTTTCGTCGCATTCGTGCTGCAGGGTTGAAGATCAAGCGAGAAAAATTTCAATTTGCACAAGAGTCGACGGTCAATTAATTCCTTGGTCACATCGTATCTGCAAGAGGAACCGAACCTGATTCATCGAAAGTCGAGGCTGTGCGAGACTTTGCGACTCCGTCCTCTTTCATCGATGTTCGAGGATTCGTTGGAATGGCTATAAGAGCCTAGGCGGTTTATCAAGAACTTTTCTGACATAGCTGCACCACTCCACGACCTAACCAAGGGTGGCCATCGAGATTCTGCTGAACACCTTCGGAAGACACCGCGTTTAAAGAGCTCAAAAGTCGTCTGTGCTCAGCGCCAATATTGTCTTTACCGGCATTTTCCGTTCCTTTCACCATTTATACTGATGCCAGTGATCATTCAGGTCACGGAGCGGTCTTGTCCCAGCGGAAGGGGGAACACGAATATGTGATCGCGTATGCCAGCCGAATCCTTACGCCTGCAAACAGAAATTATTGAACCACGGAGAAAGAATGTTTAGTCATTGTGTGGACGGTTAACTATTGGAGACCATATTCTATACTTGGTAAAGCCTTTGACGTATAGTGACGGACCATCAAAGCTTGACGTGACTGCAAGGATTGAAGGAACCAAATGGTCGGCTAGCAAGATGGGTACTCGCTCTACAGGAGTACGAGTTCCAGATCAAACATCGTCCAGGTCACATTGGAACACGGACACCCTTTCGAGGTTTCCCCGAGCGGGACCTTCCCAGAAGTGTACATTACATGGTCAAGAGAGGCGATTATCCGCACAACACAGCAGGCTGATCCAAGTATTTCTCTGATAATGATGCAGAAGCTAACCCAAACCATCGGAGAACCGGAGGATAATGGCAAATGGAAGGATAATACATGCAGGGCATGAGCTACGGCGCTACAGGCAGCTTTGGCCACAACTGGAGATTGTTGATGGCGTTCTAATCGGCTAGTTTCGGTCGCACCTCTGACGATGCGACCAGACCTTTTAAAGCTTTCACACAATGACCCAAGTTCGGGACATATGGGAATTAACCGCTGCGTGGAACGGCTACAACAACGATTTTATTGGCGAGGAATGGCAGCAGAAGTGCATGCAGCTGTGGATAGCCGAGTGCGAGCAGTGTTACCGCCGTAAAACACACGCGCCATCGCAAAAGGCGCCCATGACTATAGCATAAAAGTCAACCAATGGAACTAGACAGCACGTGGGAACCAGTACATCTTGGTCATGTCCGATAACGTCGCCAAGTAGGTAGAAGCGGTGCCAATGGCCAATCAGCGAGTCGAAACAGTAGCTAAAGCTTTTGTTGACGAAGTAATCACCCGTCATGGTGTCCCAAGTAAACTCCTAACCGACCAAGGAAGGAACTTCGACACGGATTTCATGAAACAAGTGTTCAATCTTCTAGGTGTGAGTAAACTGAGAACTTCGCCGTACCATCCTCAAACCGATGGCCAAGTCGAGAGGCTGAACCGTCCCTCACGGCCTACGTCAATAAAGACCATAGTAATTGGGACGTTCACTTACCACTAGCCTTATTTACGCGGTACCGTAACAGTGTACATTCCTCGTCAGGAGTTTCGCCCTTCAGAGCAATTTACGGTCGCGAGGCCACTATATCGTTAGTGCTCATGAACACTCTATTGGAAGCAAAGGAACAGTTCATTGCAAATTATTGCGACGAGCTGGTGAAGACCCTGAAGGACGTTCATAACAACATTACAACCAAGATGAACGAGGCACAAAGGAAACATGAATAAGGGGTACCACTATGATGACCGCAATGACGTCCATCAAAGTACATCTTTTGAGCAAGGAGATCGCGTGTGGCTTAATAACCAAACAGTTCCAAGGGGATTAAGCCGAAAGTTCCACCTATATGGGCGGGGTATAATGTGGTAATTTACCATATCAAGCCGGAGTAAACTAGAAATACGAATCCGCAATAATCCCCTCGCTCGCCTTTTCTACCACTAATCACCCCCACCCCACCCCTAGAGTATATTTTCCCCAGTGCCCAAACCGCGTATTTGTATTTGTAGTCTGTCACGTAGATTTTGAACGTTATCTCGGCCAATATCCACTCGATTTCAATTCTGAAAACAGATTTGGAAATTGGAATTACCGAGTCTAAACTATAGAACATACCTATCTATTATATTACGAAAACGTGCATACTCTTCGTAAAAACGGTTTATGTACTTAGAAATTAGTCGGCAATCAGCCAAGTGGCCCGTGCCGCTTCGTCGTTTACTTTGAACATTATCTCGATCAATATTTAACCGTTTTCAATTCTGAAAACAGATTTGGAATTAGCGAGTCTAAATACATAACACACGTACCTATTATATTTGGCAAACGTGTATACCCTTCGTAAAAACCTCTTTATGTAGATCGCCAGATCACCGTTCGCCAATGGCTGCCTTCGCCCAAAATCCAAATATTGTCCGATTCAAACGGATCACCCAAAACGACTTTTTACTTCCTTATAACGAGTTAGTCGCTCTCGTAAATAGGTTTAATCTCTCGGTTTCACAGTCAAGTACTGTCGTAATTGAACTCAAACTGGCTTCATTTCTGTTTCCCAATCCGGCTCCCAGGACCATTTAATATATTTCTCTATTCTCGCTGGTCGGGAAACGGCAATTCGCACGTACACATACCCAATCTTTATTTACATACGAATAATACACAAAAACAAATCATATCAATAAAAACATATCTTGGCCCCCAGTTATATGTAGTTAAAAGAGGCCCTCGTGAATCGAGTTATCTTGAATCGACTTAGCTGAATTGAGCAAGTTACAGCGAATTCAAAATACAGCTGCTAGATTTGTTGCAGGGGTTAAAAAATCGGAGCATATCTCCCCTGTGCTTCGTAATCTTCACTGGTTGCCGGTGAGATCAAGGATTGTATTTAAGATACTAATAATTACTTTCAAGGCTTTGCATGGCCAGGCGCCCGTTTATATTACTGATTTGCTAACTATAAACCTACTCGTGCTTTGAGATCATCTGACCGAAATCTGCTACTTGAGCCAAAATCCAAAATGGTGACTCATGGAGACAGAACATTCTCGGTTGCGGCACCAAAACTGTGGAATTTATTACCACAGGAAATTAGAAGCTTTGAAATGTTAAGTAGTTTTAAGTCAGCACTTAAGACTTTTTTTTTAAATTAATAGTTTTTTGTTCACAGTGGTAATATATGTAGTAGTAATTAGTTTTATAAGTAAAATTAAGAATATATTGTTGTAACATCATATGAGACTATTGTATAATGCTCCTAATAAGTCTTTTATTATTATTATTATTATTATTTCATTTGTATAATCTTCATTTGATAGTTTATAGTGGTTCAAGTGGTCAATTGTAAATTACCTCATTGAGCGAGATTTATAATTGTATATATAACAAAAGATTTTAATAAAGTTTCCATTATTATTATTATCTTTCGAATAATCACTCCTTAGTTATCTTGTGGAGTTTTACATATCAGGTGAGTTTAATTTTATGTTTTTTACACTATTATTTGGAACAAATATTCAAAAAATGCTGATCGACTGTGATCATCGAAATTTTGTTTGACGGCTATCGCAGTTTGAAATGGAAGACATTTTCGTCGATGGTTATGACTGTAAGGTTTATATTTTCACATGTGCTATATTTCTTCATACATGAGGGTTAAATGTTGGCTAAGCGGCAGCATTGATTCAACAAAACGCATCTACAGACCAGCAATTCCCATCTGGCCGCGCTTGTCGCAATTTGCATTTTAACCGGCATGCTTTGCGCGCCGTGTCTCAACCATCGCGAGATCATAGCTAGATAAACTAGAGGGAGGCATCCAATCTTCATTGCAGTCAACCCCAGGTAACCAATTGAATGCCGCTATTTTGGATAAATTGGAGGAGATTTTATATTTACATTGCAATTTTCATATTACTTAAAGCAATCATTTTGATCTTTTACTCAGCAGAAAATGGTCCAAGCAAAATAGTGAAAAAAACAAAACACAAAAATTCTAGATTTTGGACCGCGAGGTTCTCGAATACACGGATCAAGAATCTCAAAAATGTGCTAATTTGGTGCATTATGGGATACTTCAGGTGAGTAAAATTCTGAGCTAGCGCTCCTATGTGGTAGCCTGTGTACAGCCTGAATATACACCTGTAATTCAGGTGTGTATTCAGGCTGTACACAGGCTACTATGTGGCGCCATGATGGTCAAAAAAGGAATGACGGTAAAAAAGCATAACAATTAAAATTAAGTACTCCTAAATGTTATTGACGTACTCAATGAAGTCAGTTGGCCGAAAAACCAACAGAATTGCCATTAACATTCTACTTCCGGTTGGTTAAGTAACAATATTATGTTTCTACGCATGTAACAAGAATCAAAGCACTAAAAAAACATAAATCGTAGAAAACAACGAAAAATAACCATTTTTTAAACGTCCGTCCTCTAGTATCCCACAATACAAAGCGCGGGTACATTTTTGAGATTCGCGATCCGTGTAGAACAGCCTGCCACCGGAGTATCGATACTCCGGGAAATGTCCCAGTGATCAGATATGATTCATTTGACAAAACGTCAATAGCGAAGTTTGGCTTTACAGCAATCAAAATTCAAAAGTTCTGTATATTTTAGTGAACTCATCCTAAGAATATAATTGTTCATGATGATTTCTAATATGGATTTTGTACGTGAAGAAATTAAAAATCTAAAGAAGCTTGGTGAGAGTTGGAATATGGAAAAGTATCAAATTGAAGAGGCCATAATGATAGCATTAGCAGGTAAAGGATTCTGTACAGTTTTTGAACGGAATTCGGTATTGTTTTATTAACGAAAACAACACCGTCTCGAACTTGTTGTTCCCCACTTGTTGTCCAGCAGTAATGTTAGAACTCTCGTTCGCTGTTGGTAGCCCACTATTGTCTATTGTTAGAACCAATTGTTGTCCCCGACTTTGTTGTTGGCCTGCTGTTGTTAGAACTTGTTGCCTGATGGGTAATAATTAATTATTTGATTCTGTTATTTAATTTGACATATTTAATTGATATAATATTTAATTAATATATAATATTTAATATATATATATTATTTACCGGCTGGGAGGTCCGGATAGAGAAATATTTGCCAGAGGTCTGAAAAACAGCTCGAGGCCGAGGGACATTTTTGAGACCAAGGGCAAATATTTCTCTATCCAGACCGACCAAAAACGGTAAATAACATGTTTATTTTTTTATTATATATACAAGGTAAAAGACTTGAGTTACTTTAGTTTGGTAAAACTGCATTATTTGGATAAGGAAAGAAAAACAAACCAAAATAATTTAGTTTTTGTATAATATAGTTATTTCCAGCTTAGTTGAATCAAATTCTGTATTAGCTTTCCATTTTCCAGTCAATGCATATTAATATGCGAATGATTTAGATTGTGGCTCCACGCGCTCGAGCAACGACCAGCGTGAATATTTGTTGAATGGTTTTTTATTTTCTACTGTAACTTGAACCTTGTGTGTATTTGCTTGGTTTTTGTCCGTTTTAGGAGGGCATTTAATTACATTTTTCTTGCTTCTCGACCCTAGATAAAAATGGCAATATTACCACACCAGAGGAAGATGGTTCGAACGTTAGCCCGAAGAAATCAAAACGTGGTTGTTTCAAAACCTTCTTAATATTGTGTTTTGTAATCACAATCAGTATTGTTTCTGCTGGTATTCTTGGTACATATCTGTACACCAACTACAGCCCATTTGAACTATATGTGAACCGCGTGGCTGGTGATCTGCACTATCCTGTGATGAGAAGATGGCGACTTATGTCGTTACCCCTGCACAACTATTTCAATCTCCAAGGTCTATCGGTCAGAGAATGTTTGGTGAATAACCCGTGGTACACACAAGGTACAGTAATCTGTTGGTCGTCTTAGACCTTTTTCACAAAGATGGCGGCCGGCACGAAAACAAGGCTCGTGGTTCAAACAAACAAACTCGGACCGAAAATAAAACAAAAAAAACAGTGTTTGGACACATATCTCGTATGTTATCTATTTAGGCTTGGTAATTAGAAATCTGTTTTCAGAATTAAAATCGAGTAAATATTGGCCAAGATTACCTTCAAAATCTACGTACAACGAAACGGCTTCAGTTTGCTATTTGTTATATATTCTTGCATTTCTCAAATAGAACACGATATTGTGGTGAACTTTAAAATGGTGTATGCTGCATACTGTACATGCTAATGCATAGAAATTCTTTTTAGAGGATCTTGATTGCAGCGCATGTGAAGAAGTCGACGAAATTCCACGACTGGACAACATGACAGACTTTCATAATGAGCATGCTGGCTGGGGAAATCCTATAATTGTTACTGATGTGAGCCCATATGCAAAAAAGAACTTCACTGTGGATGACTTTTTTGAATATTATCAGTCACATAGTCACAAACTTGACGAAGATACCTGTGAAGTTTCTTCCCTGGATAATTCTGTGGATACCATTAAAGATTATGAGAAACTGTTGCAAAAGTTGGGACCTGAAGCTCCGAACATTTGGTGGTAAGTAGAAAAAACAACACAGCAATAATTTCAAAAATGAAAAAGCATGTGAGTAAATGCCACTGAACTTAATTGAGTTAAACTTAAAGTATTTTCAATTTCCAAACACTTTAAAAAAAATCAAACAAATTTTTTGGTTAAATGTATTTTTCCACAATATGTTGCTTTTCCATGGAGAGTCTCACAACAAAACAGCTTCATTTATATTTCCAAGGCGAAGGCGAGCGACGACTGCGTGTTCGTTACCATTGATTTAGCCTTGGTTAACTATGTCGCATCTTAATTGGCCTCTTTCTTATCTTTCATGGTTTGTTTTTAGGAAACTGTGTTATGGTGAAGGGTTACGAGCCATTCGAAAGTTGCTACCTAGGCCATATTTCATTTCTACCGAGGGTGCTCTTGAAAAATTTCTCATCTTCGTAAATTTGCGTGACGAAGTTCTACCTTTGGTGAGTTGAAATACGTTGTGGAAATTTGACCTGTAATTTATTACAGAACTGCTTTGAGATCTTGACCAACATACATGTATGTTGCAACCTATGTTGTTTCCGAATTATAAAATAACAAGACGCCAGCTAGGCGTTAACTCGGTCGACCCAAAAAATAATACAGAAAAGCTAGCCAGAATGACGTGCTGTGAAAATACACTCGACTGAATGAATCGACTGTTGTCAGTTTTCGCTCACATTATTTATTCAGGCCTATCACTGAGAGGCGTGCGATCGCACGTGCACACCTCCGCACATGTCTGAACTCTGAAGAATGCGAGGTGTGCATTTTATCACACGTCTAGAAAATTATCAATTCCGTATTTTTTTGTGAGTTTCGATGTATATTTTAATTAAAGGAAGCTGGCGATTCGTTGAGACAACAGTTGACATGTTGTATCTGAAGCATCTCAACAACATTGAACTGACAAGCAGCTGGCTTTTGCAAAAATCTTGCTGGTACGCATACCAACGTACCAGTACCCAGTCTCCGATACCAGTGAAGCGGCACGCAAGCGAACATGAAGCAAACACACGCTGCACGCACACTTGGTAAACTGTTGTTTAGATTTCGAAGATGTCGCACAAACAGGCAAGAAAAAGTTGAAGTAAAAGCAAGAGTGCAGTCAAAAAATGACTACAAACAAGACAAATTACCCTTTCAAGAAAGTGAGAGCAGATATTTGTTATATTGAAGTCATGAAGATGAAGACGAAGACCAACTAAATAGTAGCAGCGATGACCAAAGTAGCGACGAGGACTGTGGTGATGATTCAAGTGATGACTTTTTAAACTGAAAAATCTAACTGAACTTGTGTGTACCACTACCATAACTGTAGGAGTAATATTGGGAAAACTAGAAAATCATTTCCGCTATTGTTATTTGTAGTGACAGTGTACGTATCGAAAAACCATTCTAAATAAAATTATTAACCAATACAGCAATACTGCTTTCTTAACTGTTTTTGAAGTATGAAAATAAAGCACACCACCTCACGCCTAGCTCCGCACACCTGCATTTTTTCTCAGTGATAGGCCTGTTTATTAAAAGGACAAAAACTCCATACTTCATCAATATCCACCTTTAGTATAAATACCAAGGGTGCAAGCAGAAATTTTGGGGGATCACTTTGGGGATTGTGTAATATAATAGGAACATACGTATGTTGTATTTATGCATTTAGACTCGCTAATTCTAAATCTGTTTTCAGAATTGAAAACGGTTAAAAATTGATGGAGATAACTTTCAAAATAATATACGACGAAGCGGCTGGCTGATTTACCGACTAATTTCTAAGTACATAAACCTTTTTACGAAGGGTACGCATGTTCTCATAATATAATAGACACGTATGTTAATGTATTTAGACTCGGTAATAAGAAATTTGTTTTCAGTATTAAAATCGAGTAAATATTGTCCGCTAGATTACCTTCAAAATCTCTGCGCGACAAAACGGCTTCAGTTTGCGGTTTGTTATCCCAGCTCGTTATCTATATGCAGATTGAAGAGCGTGCGCAGTCTGGGACCTGGGGGACCATGGATGGGAAAAGAAACTGGGGGGGGGGGGAGATTTTCTGGTGAGAAGTGAACATTTCGCCATTTCTAGCCGTCATCTTGGTACCCAACCGACGTTAGCTCCGGTTGGTTCTCTCAGAAACTAGAGTTTCGACTATCGCCTTGAGCAACTCTTTCTTCTTGTTCCCCCAATGTCCCTCGTGCATCCATACCCCGATGGAGCACAGCACCCATGTATCATTTCTTGAATATTATTTGACCATGAACATAATCATACCAGTTTTTTTCTCCAGCCACAAGGACAATATGGTAATGCTTGGTTGGCTCAGGTTACTGGTGCATCTGAAATGCAAATAAGGCCCATTCCTGACTGCAACACAACATGCTCTAATCTTAATGTAACACTAAACAAGGGAGAAGTCAGTAAGTATCTCGTTAATCTCTTTTTGAAAATTGTCACACGTAACCTTCCCATTGAAACACGCGGGTGAATACTATCTGTAGTATAGCGTAGTTCGATGGGTTTTACTACATCCCGGGCGTTCTTTGTTAGCGCCCGCAAGCAATCGTCTTCTGGACGATCCTTTTATTAGTGTTAAAGGGATATGGCAATATAATTAACTTTGTCTCATTTGAAAGAACTCGTAAAATGGTATAAGAAGACCTTTTACAATTTTTCTGTATCTTTCTTGGTTTTTGAAATATTTCAGATAATTATGACAAAAGACAGTCTACAAGCCGTCACATGCATATCGAAAATAATTCCAAGATGGCGGACAGCACGATGTCTTTCGTCAAATTATTTCGAAAACCAAAAAAGATAAGGGAAAATTGTAAAAGGTCTTGTTATACCATTTCACGAGTTCTTTCAAATGAGACAAAGTTAATATATATTGCCATATCCCTTCAAGGTTAGTATTAGAAAACCCCATTAGGCTCAAAACTCACATTGATAACTAATGCAATTATAGATGTACCTGTAAATAGATTACTATACTAGTTAATTAAGTTAGTTCATTTAATACTATATATCTTATATACTTTGTAAATAACTTTTAAATTCTATATCTATATATACTCCTTTTGTACACGCCCCTCGTGGAAATCAGCTTCGGTTGACGAGGTCAGCGTGTTTAAATAAATTTTTTCTATCTATCTATCTATCTGGGCTTGCAGTTCTATGATGTATTTCATCATGCAGGCATGTCCGATCATACCTCTCGCGGATACTAAAAAAGATCGTCCAGAAGACGATCGCTTGCGGGTGCTGACAAAGAAGTTAGAACGCCCGGGATGTTTTGTAAAACCCTAGAACTTTTGTACACTTAGCTTTCAATTTTCGCTGTCAAAACAAATATATTATTTTATTATTTTATAGTGTACCTTAACCAAGAGTTATGGGATGCAGATATAGTTGGCAACCCCTCAGATGAGCCAGGCATTTTGTTATTGTCTATGTTTGCGTGAGAATCGTATCGTCACAATCTTCAAAAGCTGTTGATCAATATAAATAAACATTTCATGTAAGATGATGTATTGAACTTTTTAGGAATACATAAGGTTTCCGAATTTACATATTCTGTTCCTAAACTTCGTTACCAAAAGACACTGAATTTAAAAATAGAACACGAAATTTGAGTGTCATTATCTTTACGAGTCGATTGCGTCACTTCGATGCTAACACTTCACTTGCCCCACCCTAAATAATCATGGTCCCTTATTTAATAGTTGAGTCGGTTTTCTGTTCTCCATAGGGATGTATCCTATCATTATAAATTCATAGGGATGTATACATACAGGCACATCCCTGATTTGTAGGGTGTGCATACAGATACATCCCTATCTGTATTTTTTTTAAATTTTATTTTATAAGCTTTGCCACATCTAGACTAGAGAACAAATATTTACACAATAACATATACAAGACAATGGCAGGGTGTCCGCAACAGCTTTGGCCAATTACTGCGGTCCCTATGTAAACTAAACAATACACAGCTTATACATGTATATAGTTACAGATAATTACAATATACAAATACAGATACAAACTAGAAACAACATGAAAGTGGTTTTGTTAAGTCACGTGCCTGGTTGCATTTAAGGCAAATTGTTTTCCAGGAGCGAGGGTCATCTAAATTGTAATTGTTTTCTAGAGCATAATGATAGTAATTGAGCAGTGAATTTTTAAAGGTTGTTAGAGTGATATATTTACTGATAATAGATTTTGGTAGTACATTCCAGATCCTTGTTGTCCTAATAGTATAAGATTTTTGATATGTCAGAGTGTTGGATTTCTTAATTTTGAATTGAAGGCAGTTGGGATCCACTGATCTTGTAATTTTGTTGTGAATTTGATGTTCTGGAAGTACTGAGTTAGACAGATTGATGATGCCACAATTTGCTTTAAAAAAGAACAGCATGCCGAGATATTCGTGCCAATAACTTAATGGCAGGATATTTAGGACGGCAAGCCTTTGATTGTAATTGGTATACATCCTATGAATTTATAATGAGCAATATAATTGCCGTGGGTACCTGGTAGCGCCCCCAAGCTTTTGCCTATCTCAAGTAGCCTACGCTGAAGAAGAAGAAATACTTTATTTAAAGGGTAAACATCAATTATCGGTAACCCAATATTTTTCATAATGGCCGCTGGTTGCGGCAGCGCACCACACGAGAGAAAGACAAGCTTTTGTTACAAAACCGTTATCACTTGCGATAATCATTGTGCACTGCCTCTGAGCAAGCCACCTGCACCACCAAATTGATCGTCCATTCCATCCAGAAACTGATTTTGGTTGTTTGTATCTTGTTTAATGTCTTTAAGTATGTGGCTTATTACTTATTAACTAACTAATTACTATATTATTGATACTTTGTTCATGTAATATTAATGGTTCGAGGGCTTTTCAGTGTTCAAGGGCCGCGGATTCCTCAGGTCTTTATACGTTGAATTAAACTTTCTAAGACGGTTGGACGGGTAATTTAAACGTTGTTGAATTAAACAAATATTTACCGAGAAAGAAGACCATCTACACCAAATTTATAAATATTATTTTATGTGCATATAAATCAGCCTTTCGAACTTAGACCTTGTGTTTATAAATTCAAACGAATTTCACACAAGGTGGAGGCTAGCCTGTGTACAGCCTGAATATACACCTTTAATACATTATTACAGGTGTATATTCAGGCTGTACACAGGCTAGGTGGAGGCTCGAAAGGCTAATTTACATTCATCTTTATGTGGTCCAATGACAACGGAACAACCTCTCGCATAATAAAAATACGAGTCCAGCTCAAGATTCTTCTAAGTGTCATAACTCAAGCCTCAAATTTAAAAATTTCACTCCAAGGCCAAAAATGGCCTAGGACATTGTCTAATAATTTGCGTATCGTCGGCCATTTTTTTATTCACGTAGGCCAAATTTTTAATTGACTTAACGTAAAGTATACAACACCTTTGACCATGCCCAAGGCGAAAACGGACAGCCCAAATGTAAAAATCACATTTTTGCATTTTTGTGACCACGCCATCCTTTTCATCGTATGCTAACCATTCACAGTTCCATTTTTTACGGTGCTTAGTCTTGCTGATCTACCTTTAGCTTCTTTTACATTTCCCGTCTCAACAGCGTCTTCCGACGTAGGTGGCAGTGGACAGTTACGTTTAGGATTCAAATTTGGCGTATCGTTTACGGTATTTGTGCGTTTCAAACCTGTATCAAACAATGACCTTTGCATCTTGACACATTTCGAAAGTAAAGCTATTATTACTAAAGGTAATACAATCTTCAAGAAAGCGTGCCAGGTGCGAAAGCGTTTGATGTTCAATTATCAGATTTTGACAGTGAGTGACTCCTCACTCCACGTGTATTAAATTTCGTGTTGTCATGGGATTCATGTGTTTGATTGGACCTAGTGTAACAAAAAGTCGAGTGTCGAGACAAAAAGTTGAGATTAGGAAAGTCTAGACCTTACATATAATTGTAATATAGTGTAACAATTACTTATATAAAACACAGTCAATTTATTCTCGCATGCGTGTGAATAATTTAACAACAATACAAGGAAATACTGTCATGTCAACACACTCTATAATACGATTGGTTTCGGCGTGTAAAAAGCGCGATGCTTGCGGCGCAAAAACTCCAAAACAAGGCAGAACAAAACAATATCCCAAACCGCAAAATAGGCGCAAATATATTTAGTGCAAACATATTTCAACTCGACGATCATAAACCTTTTTATTTTCGAACCGCATTGGGGTCAAACTAGGGTCAAAGGTGTTCGACTTTTAACATAATTGAAATAAATTGATTAATATTGGCAAGTTTTAAACCTTGTTTTTGACAGCTAGATTTCCGCAAAATTAATTTCAAATAGGCAAATAACATGCGGAATTGTATCTACGGCCAAAACTGGCCGCCGATATCAAGAAAAAATTCCGATATCTAAGGCCATTTTCTGGCTATCGTCGGCCATGGCCGCGATGTCCGCGACTAAATTTGAGGCTTGTAACTAAGACAAAGTCAAAATAAGTTAACTAATGTTTCATTGTTAACACTTAACGTACAGTAGCGCAATTAAGTAAACCGTTAACCAATCTGAGACGACAAGTGACAGAACAAAAGGTGACAAGAAAGTGGTGTGGAAGAGATATTTTCATAGAGATATTTTCATTGAGATGTTGGACGTTTGTAAATATATTGTTTATATAAAATTATTTTACTTGCGCTTATAAGAATCTTATTTTTGTCTTATGTTTTATATTTATAAAGAAAATAAAACATGTTTCAAAACTAGAAAGAGGTCGACACGGAATATTCCCAGGCGGTCATGCACCCATCGAAGTACTAACTCATCAAATTTTTTTGTATGGTTGATTGTGGACTACGTCACAATCGAACACATTACGGAAGAAAGCGAAGTTCTTCGAGATCATTTTGCTTCACACGCTGCTTCCCTCGATTTTTTCCACGATCGGATAGGTATTGAACTACTTTTGTTGTTTATCTGAGCCATTGTTTACACTGAGCAACATTTTGGCAGTACTTACATGTAGATTTCATGTACTATACCAATTTGAACGAAGCCATTCAATTGTGTTTCCACCGATTGATATTTTAGGCAGGTGCTATAATATACGAATATAAACGGGGCCATTGTGTTTGCATTGTCCTATATTTCGGTCAGGCGCTATTCTGCGTGAAGATTACGCACAAATCAAACAAAGTTAACTAAGTCATTAATTGTGCTCGTGTGTTAAAATATTCAAAGCGGCAAAGATAATTGTGCTTTGCCTGCTTATTTGCTGGGTAGCCTGCAAACCAGCCCACACACACAAGAGCGCCTGCGTTATCGATAAATGCTTGCACTCAAAATTAAGTTCTTTATTTTACAATACTTAACCATTCTAACAATTTACATTTAAAATACTGTAAACCACTCAAACCTACTATACAGCCATCGCCATCTTAATTTTTGGGTGTGGTTTGTATCCTTGTAATTCAAAATCTTCGTATTTGAAGTCTTCGATGTCTTCAATCCGTCTTTTTATGCGCAGTGTCGGAAACGGTTTGGGTTCACGCTTAAGCTAAAAAGAACATAATAAGAACATAATAAAAACATAATCCAATAGAACATGAAATCTTCACGCCAATAAAACTCAGTGTCAGGTGATGCATCCACGCGCGCGTCACGCGGCGGGTAGCAAAATAAGCGCCTGGGTACGAGGCTGGATTACAAATATAACATCCTGCAGGGTTCTCCGCAGTTGTGAGTGCAACAGGTAAAAGAGTTTTCTGAACCAGTAAGGCTATATTTCAAAACAACATTTCCCGCTTTTGAGGGCACTTTTGAGAAACATATATTTTATTTATTTTATTTTATTAGCTTCGCCATAATTATGTAACCTACATACAAATAATACATACAAATAATACACACAATAAACAATAAGTTTAACAATGGCAGGGGATCCACAACAGCGTTAGCCAATTACTGTGGGCCCTTAGACGTATACAAAAGTTAGAATGTTAACTATAGAAAAAACATATATCACACTACAATATGAATATTACATGACAACAAGAAATTGGAGCAGAGAGACTACGAGCAGAGTTACATTTGAGACAAATAGATTTGAACGTACGAGGATCTTCACAATTGTAAGGGGTTTTCAAAGATGAAAAATAATAATTCATTATAAAGGTCTGAAATCCTATTTTTTACGTCTGGAAGTGTGACAAAGGGAAGTGTGAAAGGGAAACGAACAAAGACAGTTGGAGTGATTTTATGCAATGTCCAAGAATTTTAATAGCGAGTATTTATAATTTATAACATTGTGTAAATATTTCTTCCGTGCGAGTGATGTAGATTTGCCAACACGCATCTGGCCACTCGCTGAAAACTGTTTTCTCATTTTTCGCCGCTTACAAATAAATTCTTAAAGGGGAACTGTACCCAAAATACAAATTACTTTTAAATAAAAGGCCTTTAAAGTGCCACTACGATCACATTTTTACCTATCGATATTTTTACGTATTTATAAAGCAGAGCTGCTAAATATTACTTGGTCGAAACCGTTTTGCGATTTGACGATGGCAAGTATTATTTTTCTTACTCCGAATCTGGAGTTGTTATGTCCGCCATTAATCGTTCATGTTCTTGACCAGCGTAACGAAGTGACGTCAGATTCTCAGCGCGAAGACTCCACGTGGCTAATTCTTCAAGTAAGTCAAGGTCGTTTTTTCAAATTCTTCGTCTGAAAGGCTGGACATTTCATCTACTTCTCGAAAAAAACAAGAAAACAAATAACCTCGACCGAAATTCAGGCGTAGCATTGAGAATCTGACGTCACAAACAATATTATCTTTTGAAATTGCGGGCTCACTTGGAACACGTTTTTAGTAATTGTGGCCAATAATAGTGATTTCAGAGCTCAAAATACTTACTTCAAAATACCATTTTTTAGTTTTTTTTTACATCGATGATCACTTTCGACCCTGAAATACTATTCTATGCTAAAGAAAATCTAAAAGACGGGGGTGAATTTTTATCGTAGTGGCACTTTAAGAATAATGTTTAGAAACGTTAATAGTTTTACGGTAACTGCTCTTGTACTCGAGAAATAACGTTTTCATTCTCGTATTTTATGCTTCTGGACGCTGCCATTTTCCAGTTTGTTCGACGGCTCAAGATTGATGTACAGCGGTGGTTTTCTTTTCAATTTTGTCGTCATTGAGTGCTTGTCTTTTGTTCTTTGCACTCAAGTGACGTCACAATTGAAAAGAAACCCCCCGCTGGACCTCGAGTCTGAGCCGTCGAACAAACTCGAAAATGGCGGCGTCCAGATGCATAAAATACGAGAATGAAAACGTTATTTCTCGAATACAAGAGCAGATACCGTAAAACTATTAACATTTGTAAACATTATACTTAAAGGCCTTTTATTTAAAAGTAATTTATATTTTGAGTACAGTTCCCCTTTAACTAGTAACGTTTACACTGACAGTGAACAATACTCATTCTTATTCCTATCTGATTGAAGCCTTGAGGTTTTGTCCTGGACCTCCAGAAATGAGAATAACGTCCGCTGACGCTTCATCTTGTCAGTCGCAATATCTGTGGACGTTATCATAGAAATCCCGCCAAAGATTCTTCTCGGGTTTAGAGAAGGAAATTTTCTGTATCACTTTATCAATTTTGTAGTATTATGGATACAGATTAGATCTCAGCAATACGGACCTGGATGATTATGTTTTGCACAATGTATTTTGCTATCCTTTACAAATGTACACGACACCAAGGCTGAAATACGAAGCTATTTGAACACAGAATTAGAAAACGTACATCAATGGTCGCTGGCCAATAAAACAACTCTCGACAAAAAGAAAACAGAATATATTAGGAGTGCACCGGATATGAAATTTTCAAATCCGGCCGGAACCGGATATGCCGGATTCGGGCAAAAATTCTTTTTTCGGATTTGGGATAAATGGGGATAATTTTTTTTTTGAAAATGGCGGCCATATGATTGATTAATGATTGTTATTGTTAATGATTGTTCAACAAAATGAATTATTCCTGCTGGTTATAAAAAGCAGTTGGTTGTCTTTTATATTGTACTCAGTGGGAGGTGACTTAAAGCATACAGCATGTAATAACTTTACTATAACCCTATTGTTTATAGCACAGTAGCACACTGTACAACTACAATCCCAACTTATATAGTATGGCATTCTGCCATTCTATGACATATAAATAAACAACTAAACAAGACATTTGTAGGCAAGCTGATGTAAAAGTAAAAAGTTAGTGACCGGTAAATCCGTCCAGATTTAGAAAAAAATCCAGCCGGATGCCGGATTTGGAAAATTCCTCAAATCCGGCCGGATTTGAGATCCGGTGCACCCCTAGAATATATGATAATTGGATCAAGACAAGGGTCATCAAATATAAAAAATGAAATAACGATGTAGTCGTGCTAACAAACTTAAATGTTGCTTTGGAAAACGCATGTAACTGTGATTTAATATAGTGAATGGCAATGTTGGATAGCTCTTACAAGAACTGTACGAACTTTAGCAGAGTCAGAGATAAGAAAGAAGCAGAGTAAAAAATATGTAAACTAAAAAGAACGATGCATTTCGGCAGACAACTTATCAAGTGCTACGTCTGCTGGTAAACTGAACTACAGAGCTGGTATGTAAGATAAATGTTGAGTGACGTCAATTAAGGAAGTGACACAAAATAACGACATACTAAAAACATAATATTGGATCAAGGAATTTAATGTAGATGGGATTCATTAATTGAGATTGGAAAAAATGAGCTGCATTCTGTAAGGATTCTAAATTCTGCAAGTAATGGATCAAACACGAGTTTGAGTGTTTCATCAGAGGTTCCAAACACGAGACAAAAATGAAAACCGAGGGGCGTATAGCTTCTTATCCAAATTTGTGTTTCATTGATTTGAATAGCAAGTTTCCTACATGTTTTCGTTGGGTATCAAAAGTCATGGTAAATATAATATGCCTTAATTTGTCGGGAGGACTGACAGACGTATTATTAGCCTTAATTGGATAGGGGTATCTAGTACGTATTCCTTATAAGGAGGCGCAAATAGAAGGCATTGACGAGCAAATAGAGTGAATTAACGAGCAAATAGCTGACACGTTGAACCCTCGTACCAGCCTCCTATAGTTAATTCGATTGTAACCGACCCCAAAACAACAAAGGTCCTAACCCTTTGGCAAACGTTTTCTTGAGAAATAAACCACCCCCAAAGCTATAGAATATATCAAAGTAAAGTTAAATGATCTATTTACAACATACGTACAGCTTTATCCCGGTAGCTAACTTAGTTCTCTTTAAAAGCGCGGTAATCGAACATGCCCAAAAATATAATTTTCGTAATACGGATGCCATCTTGTAAACAAAAACACGAACTTTCGACGAACGTTTTCTTGAGAAATAATCAACTCCCAACGCTACAATATATATTAAAACAAAGATACATTATCTGGTTATACAATATGCGTACAGCTTATCAGGCTAGCGAATGTAGTTTTCTTAAAAAGAGCGGGTAATCGAACGTATCGTAACGAGTGCCATGTATTTGCTCGTCAATGCCTTCTATTTGCTGTCAATGCCTTGTATTTGCTCGTCGGCCACTTCCTTATATGGAATACGTACTAGAAGTACACATGCTTAATTGTAGAGTGTATATTGGAATATATTCCAACACTCGAAATTTTACTTCACCATATATCCTTAGAACATGCAGTTTAATCGAGTGTAATGTCAAATATTACTTATTAGCCTTGAGATGTTTTTAGATAAGTTGTAGTAGCAGTTTCAGGAACAACTATCGACGATCAAGTGAGAAATTCCGATCTTGTTTTTGAATCAAATCAGGGTAGTTCCAGGGTTAGTATACGAAGGTTAGTACAAGTGTTAATATTATGGTGATAGTTGGTATAAGGGTTTGATTTTGGGTTAGGGTTATTTTTCAAACCTTTATACTAACCCTAGTGAACTTTAGTCTTTTACAAAGTACTTTATACTAATCCTACTGAAAACGTATTGCTCCCCTCAGGGAGGCAGCACACTAATCTTAACAATCTTGGGTTGCTGTGCTTTAAATGATGCACAGACCTCCGCGATATCTATGTAGAGTCAAGCCTGGATATAATTTTTTTGCCCTGTCTGTCAAAATGACCAGCATCAATCAGATTGTGCCTGTCACAAAACAAAACGTACCCGTCACTAAACAACTGTAAACAAGACTATAATTAAATAATATAATGTATTTCTTGTGTACTAGCAAGTGTTACTGGTAACAACAATTAACTTATGGAACCATTGCGTATTTACGTGTCTCTATTCTCTAAAGTCTCTTTGATCAGTTTAAAATTAAATAAATCCTTATAATAAACGTTCAGGTAGGAAACCTGCAAAACTACTATGAGTATTGAGTACTACCATCAGTATTATCATCACTATTTACACTAAATTACTAATATCACGTCATTATCTGAATTAGAGTCGTTGGACTTGGATAAATGTTTCTCATTGAAGTCATTGTCAGTGGTCAAGTCTAAGAACTCTTGGTCATCACTATCACGGACTCCAAATCAAGTGATTTGCAAACAATCAAGATGGCCGTAAAAACGGGACATGATCGCGCGAGTATTTCAGAAGCACTCGCGGGTACTCGCGTGTGCTCCACTAAATGAAGTTCATGTGGACGCAAAACACGGTCTGAACGAGGGGTTCAATATGCAAATGAAAAGTGATCGATTCAAAACAAATAATAATTGCTTCTGCCATGAAATTGGAAGTAAATTTTCCCGAAAAACGTTCCGGACAAAATGACACAATCAAATTTGTGACTGTCAAAACCTTGTAAATGACAAATTTGTACCAGGCTTGTGTAGAGTCGACATGAATCTCGATTTATGAAAAATTCGGATTTCTGTCCGCAAATCCGGGGCAACAGGGGGGGGGGGGAGGGGGGGCACTGACGAAGCGGGCGCGAAACAGATAGCAAGCCCAACTGCACATGTTCCACTAACGCTGAGCATCGCCTTTGTTTTGAGCCTGCTGAAGATTAATACTTGCTTGTGGGAGTATCCATCAAGGCCATGAACGTTTTAGTGGCAAGTCTCGTGTTACGACTATATCGAAACCAGGCTTTAAGTCTGCTGTATTTAAATATAATTAAAATAATTGAAAAAAATATGTACATACTACAGTGGGTTCATTTTGGAAATGTTATCAAAAATTAGGCTTCCCATGACTTTTGAGGCAACACTTCCCTTGCGATAGTAACTCTAGTTTTAAAGTATACTTTCTAGCGATCTCTACCCAAGAATCGTTTCTAACATAACAGACATGGCAGCTATAATATTAATGAGACCGACAAGTGTTTAACAAGGTCATACAGCACCTGTTCGTTTAGAGCATCCACATGATTAGAATAGACATGAGCGTCACCCAATGTGTGAACGAAATCACCTGGCTAAAATATAACAATATACACAGATCAGGTAATTTAGTGAACCATGGACGATCGTTAAGTTCGTATCCTCAGAAAAAGGATTCTGAGTCCCGGACAGGAATCGAACCTGTAACCTTCTGATTTCCGGTGAAACGCTCTAACCATTGAGCCCCATATGTACAGTCACTATACATCCAAACATTACCGATATATAATATATATATATATATATAAATTAAGAGCGTCTCGCCGCCGGGACTCATTTTTCTGAGGATACGAGCTTGGCGATCGTCCATGTATCGTCTGTCTACTCCAAGCTCTCCCACATTCACTTCAGCAGTCTGTATATTAACACTTAGTGAACCATCATGCCGATGTAAAAAAACATCTAATTCTTAGGAATGTTCTTGTCAGCTCTGGGAAAGGCTTTCTGCACTCAGTTATTATTTCGATAGAATTTGGTTAATGTTTTCACTAAAATAACCCACCCAAAACCAAACCTTATCCCTTAAACCTAACCTGTATGGATAATAAAAATACTGGATACGAAACTAGCTGACGTCAGCGTGAAAACCTAGTTGAAAATCGTGATATGACGGAGATGTCACGAGTATGCAGATTTTGCTGAGTTTCTCTTTGACTTCTCCATATTTTCGTATTCAGGTAGCTATATTGAAATTCCAAAATGTTTCATCGTCTCACAAACCTGCCCAAGCCACGACTAAGTGTTCGAGGTAAATGTTGCTCGTCTTTTTTCCAGCTGTTTTCTTTTTGTTGTGAAGAAACTGGCGTCGCAAAAACTACCGTTGTTTTAGTTGAAATTTGCGATGCGTTTTACACCGTCTAAAGTTGGAACTTTTCGCCTAAAACGAGTAATGGTAGTCGGATATTCCATCGCAAAGTGGCATTGTTATATTTTTGGTAGTTTGACTATCATTTTGAGCTGTATTATTGCTAAAAGTTTAGTGCTGTGCGCCGGAATACCGGAGCGATGCCGGAATGCCGGAGCTCCAGCGGCGTTTTTTGTGCAGACAGGCCGGAGCCAGAGTTGGGTTGTTTTCTTCCCGCTCCGGCTGGAAAATCAGAATGATAAAAAATATGACAATTTCGACGAAGCTTTGTTCACAAATAATGGCAACACTGAATTTGCAGAATGTGCATGTGAGTCTTGTCTGTTGAGTCAAACCATTGCAGCTACCGCAAACAGCCAAATTAACAGAGATGGCAAAGTTAATACTCAGGAATTATTGGTATCACCACAAAAACGAATCGCCTGCTTTGACGCGCGTCTAGCTCTCTCAAAGAAGCGTTGCGCACTCCTTCCAGGCAACATCGGTCGCTTAGCGTTCATTAAATTTAATTATAAGAATTTGAAAAATCCTTGGCACTTTACACTTGTATTTCGTTATTTGTATTTTGTAGTAGCATAACTTATTCGGTTCTATAAAGTTTTCATCATTTCTGGCATTCCTAGTTGTAGCATTGTATTTGCTTGAGTTGAGTCGCTTGACAGTTTTACGGCTTTCACCGGGAGAAGACCCTGGGGACAAATTTGAGGCGAATAATATCCGGTTGGACTTTATCCCCAGCAAGCCGGAGCCGGATATCAGAGCTGTAAAGCGGCCGGAGCTGAAAAACGGGAGTTTGCACACGTCTATAAAAGTTGCGATTTATGGAGATTTTGTATTTATATAAACTGGTGCGGTGGTGCCTTAACCAATCAGCACGCTGGAAACGTCACACGTGATCTTAGTTTCCTATCCACTCTTTCTACTATCCATGTGCTAACATAAGAGATAAATATTTAATAATTTTGGATTACCTTAAGATCACAGACATGAGCTATCATATAGGTGAGTAAAGAGTAACTAGCAATGTTGAATGGCACTCCCAGTCCCTAAAAAGAATGCAATGAAAATCGTCCTTTAGCGTCACGATACAATGCTTTTCCCACCAACAAACCTCACTTTGGCGTTAGAAAAAGCGAAACCAAACGTAACGCCTATTATAAATTCATTCTTCTAATATCGGGTTTTCCTATTGAATGAGAAATTTAGCCGGTTGGCCGGTTTATACCAGCTAATTTTTATATTAGCTGATCGGTTTTTATCAGATTAAATAAAGTTTTTATTATTATTATTGGCTAATTTTTTTATAAAATCAATCAATAAACTTTGTGGTTTTCACCATGTTTAATTAATAATTCTGAGCTTTCGGCCCATGTACCCGGGTCGTCTTCAGAGAAACTAGCATAATGCTTTAAAAGTTTGCCAACGTCAACATAACAAACGTGGTGACGTGTTCAGGCTTGCGTGCGCAAACATGTATCGCGCAACTTCAACGGGTCTAATTATTCTAAATTTACATATTATTAATTCTAATTGACAGGAACGAAAATATCTGCATAAAATAATAAACTAAAATTTATAAATATCCGTGTTATGAAAGTTTGAAAAGGCTTGTCCAAATTTCATTTTGCCTTCCTGTGGCATTGTTCTATGTTTTGCGATCTCGATTGACTCTCTGATTTTCGGCGGGAAGTAGTTGTTTACCGGAGCTACAAGAGTTGATTGATCCCATTTGATTGGCCATGCTCCCAAGCATGTTTAGCGATGGCGGACTTGGTAAATATTCACCGATAATCACCTCGATTTCGGTGACTAATTGTTAAATAGACAATGGTCGGTGTTTCCTCAATATTAGTGGCGACTATAGCTTCCACTGCTTGTCGGAAAGGTTATTACTTTTCAACGCTGCGGGCTGTTCGGACTTATCGAAAGATTTTGGAAGGGTTGAACTTATTGATTCCTTATTTTGAATTTTTCGAATAGAACTACGAACGGGTTGACCTTTTCCTTTTCCCCTCTTCAAATTAACAACACTGTGGAATGAACTAACCATGTCTCCAGATCTTTGGTATAGTTGACAAGATAGTTCTCCATTGGCAACATAGAATTGAACCAATGAATGACAAGGTGGAAGAGCCATCTTTGGAAGGTCTAAGAATGAAAGGATATATACAATATTATATACAATATTATATGCAATAAAAAAACTACTGTATATACACTGTATGTTTAAATACAATGTATTTTGGATCATTACGCGTAGAGTATAAGGAAACTGATGTGTCTCGTCCTATAAAGTCCTCGGTGTGAACCTACAGTCGGATCTTAAATGGAAGACGCACATTGACACGATTATCTCTAAGTCATCTAAACGTCTATATATTTTGCGCGTCCTCAGTCGTGCTGACGTTACCACCCCTGATCTTGTTTCTGTTTATATTGCTCTGATTATGTCTGTTTTGGAATATTCCTGTGCCGTCTGGCATTCTAGTCTTCCCCTGTCACTAAGTGATAAACTAGAATCTGTCCAAAAGCGCGCTTTTAGGATTATTTTACCATCGTATTCCTATTCACTTGCTCTTGTTGCCTTGGATTTACCGTCTCTTTATTCTCGTCGTGCTTCCCTTTGTAGCAATGCTTTTAATAAGTTTATTCGCCTTTCTAATCCTCGCTTTATGCCTCTACTTCCTCCAACTCGTCGCATTGCAAGAACCGAAGGCTGCCTTACACGTAACGCCGATAGCTTCACGCTTCCTGTTGTACGCACTGAACGTTATAAACGTAGCTTTATTCCCGCAATGATATTTAATAAGGATAATTAATGTAATATAATTAGATACCTTAGTTCTTGTAATTTGATTCAACTTTCTAATATTTTTGTAAATATGTCGTTTTTCAATTTTTTCAATTGTAAGGGCATATACATTTTTAATAAAACCCATTATTATTATATTATTATATTATATACGATGAAATAATATATGGTTTGAAGACAGGCAAACGACGATTATGCTCAATATTAAGATTATGCTCAAACGACGATTATGCTCAATATCAAGAGAACGGATCGAGTACCAAATGCCATTATCTACCAGATGACAGGCACATCGCCTCCGATTAATCGTGTTCAAGCACATCAACTTCGATTTCTCGGACATATTCTTCGCTTGCAAAGTACCGTCTGTATACTCCAATTCTATATCAATTCCTGTCATAATTATAATACTAGATTTGTAGCCAACCAAAACTTTAGTCGACCGATGGCTCGCACAAACTATGGAAAGCACACATTTAAATTTATTTCTTCTAAAATATGGGAAACAATTGACTATAATACTAAATGCTCTAAATCAGCATATGAATTTAAGAAACAATATACGAACTTTCTCTTGTTTACGCAAATGTAATTCGCTTTGATTTGGTTTAGCTTTTGCTTCATTCACGTCCGCCATAGATAGCGTATTGTATAGCAGTGGTCAACTTAATGCTACTTTGACCACTGCGCACAGTCAAACTATTATATCTTTGTACTATATAATTACAACATATATTATTTATTTATTTTGTATATAGCCTATAACTAATTAACGCGTGCAAATAAAATATGGATTGATTGATTGCACGATGAGGAGAAAACATACGCCCTGTATTCGCCATCACATGGCAGAAGAAAGAGAGGAAGACCGCGTACATCCTATCTAATGTATATATACAGGACCTTTTAGGTGACTATGATCACCTTCTACAACCAAGTCAAATATCAAGTCTGGCCAACGACCGAGTTACCTGAAGGAAGTTTATTGCAGCCTTGGATGAGGAAACCAATGTCGCTATTCTAAATCTTGGTTCAGCAAAACTTTAGTTTTAATGTTTAGTTAAGTTTTAATTTCTATGTCTCATTATTTTAATTATGTTTCATTCTTTACTTTGGTTTCAAATGTGGTCGTCTGCGATCCAGATGAAAGATGAATGAATAAGGAAACTGCCCCGATTATACATGCCGCGGTAGCACGTGCGACTGTTACCAAGGCATGGAATTTGCAGCATCCTGAGTGATAACCATGAGACACTAAACACTTAATGACTGGTCCCGAGGGTAACAGTGATATATAACTGAGAAACTCGATGTTTCCCGATGTTTCACAGGTTCAAAATGGGTTGGACCACCACTCGGTGTCTTAAAAACAATTGAGGAGAAAGTGCTGCCTTTGCAATAATATCAGCAAATGGTAAGACTTTCAGGTCTTCTTGGATAACGACCTTAAATAGTAGGCCCTCGGAACCCCTATCAATTGGGCTTCTAGCCTGTTGGGGTATTCCGTTCACCTAAAAGAGTTATAAACATTAAAGTTATAAACTATAAACTACAAACTGAATCATATACGACTATACATCATTCTGTTGTTTGTTTTAAATCCATGCACTTGGATACCAGGGCATGAGATTGGAATTTTCCGCAGTAACAGCTCAGTATTTTTACTCCGAATATCCAACTCAACAAAACATTAATAGAAATTCTTAGGTTTGTAAGTATTTGGCGTTCGAGTCAGTAAAAAGGGACAATATTGAGATATTTGCTCAAAAAACCATATACGAAAACAACTGGAAATTGTTCTTACCAACAGGGTTCCAAGCAGACATAATAATACGCCTGTCATCAGGTTTATTTTTAATGGTATGGATGACATTCTTCAGTTGATCAACACCTTGGCCACTGTAATCGGTGTGCATATTTTTGTATTCTGCACCGAAATGACGCCATTGGAATCCATACACAGGACCCAAGTCTCCTACTTCTCTATCAGATAGCCCTTAAACAAAGAAAAATATGAGACTAAGGGCTTGTTTATATGATCTCAGCATATCGGGATATCCCGGGATGCCGTCTTGTTAACGCTTTCCTGTCTGGCCCAGTCAAAATGGTTCATAGAAGACTGACGAAGTCGTCAATCGAAAAACACGGCGCATGACGGTAACGCAAGATTAAAAATTGAAATTCGACAAGGGCCAGGCACATGAGATTCACTCACACGCCAAGTTTGATTTGATTTCATGAACAACTCTGCGATTGGTGGCATTTTGAATTTTCATGATGCTACGCGTGCGTGCGAGGTGGGCTTTTCTAGAAAAATGAAAGTTTTTCAACCTGATTTATGAAAATTAATGCTAATTTATATTGACACAATGTGTCTAGTTCGGGAAATTTAAAAGCAGTGGTAAAGGCTAGTTTCCATTTGGTCGCCACGGTGTCATAATGGTTGATGTAATAGAGTGTGTATCTATCTCTGTAATCAGTAAAGACTGCTCTGTATACAGCAGACAAAAGACAAGATAGATCGACACTAAATTACATCGACCACTATGACACCATTGCGATCGTGGCGACCAAATGGAAATTACGGTATTTAAACCTGGGACGAGTCTTGCCGTTATCACAAATACTTGTTGGACTACAAGTCGTATTGTGACAGTCAATTTCCAGTCAGAACACGACTTGTAGTCCAACAGGTTTAAATACCGTAATTAACCTTGCTCTGCCATCTGAGTTCCAGTGGCTCAATGGTTAGAGCGTCTGTCTAGCATTCAGAAGGTTACGGGTTCGAGTCCTGTCTGGTGCTCAGAGTTTTTCTGAGTATTGATAACTTAACACAGCTTGCACAGTAAAATCTTTACAACTTTATAATGTGTCTTGTTCGGGAAATTTAATAGCACTAGTAAAAGCCGGTTTATTGGGCTTTCAGAAAATGTATATAGCTTTCGCAACAGTTATTAGTTATTTCCAGAGATATCAATAGAACAAAGAGGTGGTTCAATTTTCGATGTTTTTCAGCCGCACAGGAAAGAGTTAAAGTGCCTATGAAACGAAAATTGAGATGATTTTTATTGATTTATTTGAAATAACTCCTAAAACGATAAATAATTGCATTTGTAGTTCTTTCATATCTTATTTCGTTGTTGAGTTATTCAAGGTTGTGTAATATGACCTAATGACGTCACACGTTGTATTCACTATGATGACGAATCTGAAAATGAAGTGTATCTTCACAACTATTGAACGAAATTGCTTGAAACTTTGCACAAGTATACAGTTCACGAAAATGAATATCCCTACGTCAACCTTACTGTTGCCGTAGTAACAAATTAGTTCCCAGTTTCCTTTCATCCTGACGCAAAATATTCTATTTTCTACCATGCCCTGTAGAGATTTTGATTCGAAGTTGAACTGTTTTCTTGGAAATACTGCAGAAAATATACCTTACTAAGTCAACAGTCGAAAATTGTTTTTGAAAAGGCAGGAAAAAGAGGTTTTAGAAACGATGGTAAAATGTCATAACATTCCACTCCACAGATAATTAAATTCTGAGATCCCATTAGTTCTTATGTTTCTCCTTTATAACTATACAAACTCTGGGAGTCTGGGTAGGTGTGTTAAAACAACCTAATCCTGAACCTAATCCTGAACCTGATCCTGAACCTGATCCTGATCCTGAACCTGAACCTGATCCTGAACCTGATCCTGAACCTGATCCTGATCCTGCACCTGATCCTGCACCTGATCCTGATCCTGATCCTGCACCTGATCCTGCACCTGATCCTGCACCTGATCCTGCACCTGATCCTGCACCTGATCCTGCACCTGATCCTGCACCTGATCCTGCACCTGATCCTGCACCTAATCCTGCACCTAATCCTGCACCTAATCCTGCACCTAATCCTGCACCTAATCCTGCACCTAATCCTGCACCTAATCCTGCACCTAATCCTGCACCTAATCCTGAACCTAATCCTGAACCTAATCCTGAACCTAATCCTGAACCTAATCCTGAACCTAATCCTGAACCTAATCCTGAACCTAATCCTGAACCTCAACATGAGCCTCAACATGAGCCTCAACATGAGCCTCAACATGAGCCTCAACATGAGCCTCAACATGAGCCTCAACATGAGCCTCAAGCTGAACCTCAAGCTGAACCTCAAGCTGAACCTCAAGCTGAACCTCAAGCTGAACCTCAAGCTGAACCTCAAGCTGAACCTCAAGCTGAACCTCAAGCTGAACCTCAAGCTGAACCTCAAGCTGATCCTCAACCTAATCCTGAACCTAATCCTGAACCTAATCCTGAACCTAATCCTGAACCTAATCCTGAACCTAATCCTGAACCTAATCCTGAACCTAATCCTGAACCTAATCCTGAACCTAATCCTGAACCTAATCCTGAACCTAATCCTGAACCTAATCCTGAACCTAATCCTGAACCTAATCCTGAACCTAATCCTGAACCTAATCCTGAACCTTATCCTGAACCTAATCCTGAACCTAATCCTGAACCTAATCCTGAACCTAATCCTGAACCTAATCCTGAACCTAATCCTGAACCTAATCCTGAACCTAATCCTGAACCTAATCTTGAACCTAATCCTGAACCTAATCCTGAACCTAATCCTGAACCTAATCCTGAACCTAATCCTGAACCTAATCCTGAACCTAATCCTGAACCTAATCCTGAACCTAATCCTGAACCTAATCCTGAACCTAATCCTGAACCTAATCCTGAACCTAATCCTGAACCTAATCCTGAACCTAATCCTGAACCTAATCCTGAACCTAATCCTGAACCTAATCCTGAACCTAATCCTGAACCTAATCCTGAACCTGAACCTGATCCTGAACCTGATCCTGAACCTGATCCTGAACCTGATCCTGAACCTGATCCTGAACCTGATCCTGAACCTGATCCTGAACCTGATCCTGAACCTGATCCTGAACCTGATCCTGAACCTGATCCTGAACCTGATCCTGAACCTGATCCTGAACCTGATCCTGAACCTGATCCTGAACCTAATCCTGAACCTAATCCTGAACCTAATCCTGAACCTAATCCTGAACCTAATCCTGAACCTAATCCTGAACCTAATCCTGAACCTCATCCTGAACCTAATCCTGAACCTAATCCTGAACCTAATCCTGAACCTAATCCTGAACCTAATCCTGAACCTAATCCTGAACCTAATCCTGAACCTAATCCTGAACCTAATCCTGAACCTAATCCTGAACCTAATCCTGAACCTAATCCTGAACCTAATCCTGAACCTAATCCTGAACCTAATCCTGAACCTAATCCTGAACCTAATCCTGAACCTAATCCTGAACCTAATCCTGAACCTAATCCTGAACCTAATCCTGAACCTAATCCTGAACCTAATCCTGAACCTAATCCTGAACCTAATCCTGAACCTAATCCTGAACCTAATCCTGAACCTAATCCTGAACCTAATCCTGAACCTAATCCTGAACCTAATCCTGAACCTAATCCTGAACCTAATCCTGAACCTAATCCTGAACCTAATCCTGAACCTAATCCTGAACCTAATCCTGAACCTAATCCTGAACCTAATCCTGAACCTAATCCTGAACCTAATCCTGAACCTAATCCTGAACCTAATCCTGAACCTAATCCTGAACCTAATCCTGAACCTAATCCTGAACCTAATCCTGAACCTAATCCTGAACCTAATCCTGAACCTAATCCTGAACCTAATCCTGAACCTAATCCTGAACCTAATCCTGAACCTAATCCTGAACCTAATCCTGAACCTAATCCTGAACCTAATCCTGAACCTAATCCTGAACCTAATCCTGAACCTAATCCTGAACCTAATCCTGAACCTAATCCTGAACCTAATCCTGAACCTAATCCTGAACCTAATCCTGAACCTAATCCTGAACCTAATCCTGAACCTAATCCTGAACCTAATCCTGAACCTAATCCTGAACCTAATCCTGAACCTAATCCTGAACCTAATCCTGAACCTAATCCTGAACCTAATCCTGAACCTAATCCTGAACCTAATCCTGAACCTAATCCTGAACCTAATCCTGAACCTAATCCTGAACCTAATCCTGAACCTAATCCTGAACCTAATCCTGAACCTAATCCTGAACCTAATCCTGAACCTAATCCTGAACCTAATCCTGAACCTAATCCTGAACCTAATCCTGAACCTAATCCTGAACCTAATCCTGAACCTAATCCTGAACCTAATCCTGAACCTAATCCTGAACCTAATCCTGAACCTAATCCTGAACCTAATCCTGAACCTAATCCTGAACCTAATCCTGAACCTAATCCTGAACCTAATCCTGAACCTAATCCTGAACCTAATCCTGAACCTAATCCTGAACCTAATCCTGAACCTAATCCTGAACCTAATCCTGAACCTAATCCTGAACCTAATCCTGAACCTAATCCTGAACCTAATCCTGAACCTAATCCTGAACCTAATCCTGAACCTAATCCTGAACCTAATCCTGAACCTAATCCTGAACCTAATCCTGAACCTAATCCTGAACCTAATCCTGAACCTAATCCTGAACCTAATCCTGAACCTAATCCTGAACCTAATCCTGAACCTAATCCTGAACCTAATCCTGAACCTAATCCTGAACCTAATCCTGAACCTAATCCTGAACCTAATCCTGACTCTGCCTAGTGGAGGTAACCTTACCTTGTTTATCCAAGAAATCTCTTGAACCATTGGCATCCCATATGTGAATCTTTTTCTCAGCTAGTTCCTTACTATTAGTACTTCCACGGATAAACCATAAGAGTTCTTCTGCAACACCTCTCCAGAACACACTTTTTGTTGTAAGCAATGGAAATGTTGCGTTTCTCAAACTAAAGCGCATTTGCGCTCCAAATAATGAGATTGTACCAGTTCCTTACAAGAGAAAAACATATCTATAATTAGAAATACGAATCCGCAATAATCCCCTCGCTCGCCTTTTCTACCGCCCCCCCCCCCGCCCCCATGAGTTTCATCCTAACACCCCTGCGTGATTTTCCCCATGCATGGTCACAGACCTCGCATGCCGTGTATTAATTTGTTGATAGCCGTTTCGTCGTAGAAATTTATTTTTTAAGTGGGTACCCCAAAATTTAAAAAAAATTCTAATTTAACTCTTTCATTACGGGCGCAGTTAAAATGGGTTGTTGATGACCCGCAAAGTCGTCAATGGAAAAACACGGCACACGGTAACGCAAGATTAAAAATTGAAATTCGACAAGCGCCAGGAACATGAAATCCACGCACACGCCAAGTTTGATTTGATTTCATAAACAACTCTGCGATTGGTGGCCTTTTGAGTTTTCAAGATGCTACGCGGCGTGCAAGATGGCCTTTTCTGGAAAAATGTAAATTTTTCAACCTGATTTATGATAATTAATGCTAATTTATATTAACATAATGTGTTTTGTTCGGGAAATTTAAAAGAACAAGTAAAAGCCGGTTTATTGGGCTTCCAGAAAATGTATAGCTTTCGCAACAGTTATGGTTATTTCAAGAGATATCAATAGAACAACGTGGTCGTTCAATTTTTGATGTTTTTCAGCCGTAGGGAAAGAGTTAATAAGCAATAATAGGTAAATTGAAAATAATCGAAGAAAAAGCGTGAAAGGAAAAGCAGTTTATTATCTGTTGAATTGAAAATAATCAATGTAAATACAGTTTAACAAAGCAAAAAAATGGTCAGTGACAAAAAATGAACCCCCTTCTCTGCTCCCCCCTTACCCGAAGCAGAGTCTCTGCAGAGATCTCACCCGCACCGGTCCACCCGCACGGGAGCTCATACTTTTAAATATATACGCAAGCTATCTATACACTACAAAGACAATAGGTTCTGTGCATGTGGGTCAAAAAGGTCAAAATTCACCGTGTTTAGAAATGTAGGAAATAATTCACCAAATTGGCTTAAAATTTGATATGTGTGTTGTTTAGCCGACTTACAACGATGATGAAAAATTCAGGCGAAAATATAAAATTGATCGATGCGAAAATATATCGGCCATTCTATATTAACTCTTTCATTACGGGCGCAGTTAAAATGGGTCGTTGATGACCCGCAAAGTCGTCAATCGAAAAACACGGCACACGGTAACGCAAGATTAAAAATTGAAATTCGACAAGCGCCAGGAACATGAAATCTACGCACACGCCAAGTTTGATTTGATTTCATAAACAACTCTGCGATTGGTGGCCTTTTGAGTTTTCAAGATGCTACGCGGGCGTGCAAGATGGCCTTTTCTGGAAAAATGTAAATTTTTCAACCTGATTTATGATAATTAATGCTAATTTATATTAACATAATGTGTTTTGTTCGGGAAATTTAAAAGAACAAGTAAAAGCCGGTTTATTGGGCTTCCAGAAAATGTATAGCTTTCGCAACAGTTATGGTTATTTCAAGAGATATCAATAGAACGTGGTCGTTCAATTTTTGATGTTTTTCAGCCGTAGGGAAAGAGTTAAGTGCATTTTTAATAATATTCTAAGAAGCCAAAAAGGCAAATGTATATGCACATAATGACATAAAATAATATTTTAAATGGTACAAAAGTTAATTAAAATAAGATTATTATAAATTATATGATGATGCATTTCTTTAATTCATTTTCTCCATTATCACTTGATGATAAATTATTATGCAGTAAATTTATGAACAGTAAATAAATCCCCGAGGGCGAGGGTGCTAATATCGACCGGCGTTTAGTTCATATATATATATATTTCCGCGCGACATCGGAAAATGTGGTTCTGGTAACTAGATACTCAGCATTTGAATTAATATTTAAATTGAAACCGTCACATGATTGCGAATGCAAAAATTGAAACGGATTCAAAGTTTTTTATCAAAAAGAGACACAGTTTTTTGACGAAATAGAAATCCGAGTATGTATTTTGTACGGTGGCCCATATCCGCCACGGCAAAACATTAACATTCGAGGTAAAACATTAATACTCACGGCAAAACATTAACACTCGCAGTGAAACATTAATACTCACGGCAAAACATTAACACTCGCAGTAAAACATTAACACTCACGGCAAAATTTTGCACGGCCACACAGAGGGGTCTGGGTACGAGAATGACGGTAGGTACTTTATCTGACCCCCATTATAGTGTATCATATAATTCCTACGCATACTTAGCCCTCCTTAGCCATCCTTACGCATACTTAGCCCTCCTTATGCATATACTTAGCCTCCTTAGGCATACTTAGCCCTCCTTAGGCATACTTAGCCTCCTTAGGCATACTTAGCCTCCTTAGGCATACTTAGCCCTCCTTAGCCATCCTTAGCCCTCCTTACGCATACTTAGCCCTCCTTAAGGAGGGCTAAGTATGCCTAAGGAGGGCTAAGTATGCCTATGGAGGGCTAAAGATGCCTAAGGAGAGCTAAAGATGCCTAAGGAGGGCTGTGGCTAAGTATGCCTAAGGAGGGCTAAGGATGGCTAAGTATGCCTAAGGAGGCTAGCCATCCTTACGCATACTTAGCCCTCCTTAGACATACTTAGCCCTCCTTATGCATCCTTAGCCCTCCTTAGCCATCCTTAGCCCTCCTTAGGCATACTTAGCCCTCCTTAGCCATCCTTAGCCCTCCTTAGGATGGCTAAGGAGGGCTAAGTATGCCTAAGGAGGGCTAAGTATGTCTAAGGAGGGCTAAGTATGCGTAAGGATGGCTAGCCCTCGTTAGGCGTACTTAGCCATCCTTAGCCCTGATTAGCCCTCCTTAGCCCTCCTTATGCATCCTTAGCCCTCCTTAGCCACCTTACGCATAGTTAGCCCTCCATAGGCATACTTAGCCCTCCTTAGGCATACTTAGCCATCCTTCCTTAGCCCTCCTTAGCCATACTTAGCCCTCCTTAGGCACTTTTCTCTGGAATATCTAAATCGAGGTTTTTCCGTACGGTGTATTCTTTGGAAATTAATTTCCCCGCTTCTAGCCCCCCGGCATAGCCCTCCTTGCTAAGTATGCCTAAGGATGGCTAAGGAGGGCTAAGTATGCCTAAGGAGGGCTAAGTATGCCTAAGGAGGGCTAAGGATGCATAAGGAGGGCTAAGGATGCATAAGGAGGGCTAAGGATGGCTAAGGAGGGCTAGCCATCCTTACGCATACTTAGCCCTCCTTAGCCACCTTACGCATACTTAGCCCTCCTCAGGCATACTTAGCCCTCCTTAGGCATACTTAGCCCTTCTTAGGCATAGCCCTCCTTGCTAAGTATGCCTAAGGAGGCTAAGTATATGCATAAGGAGGGCTAAGTATGCGTAAGGAGGGCTAAGGAGGGCTAAGTATGCGTAGGAATTATATGATACACTATAATGGGGGTCAGATAAAGTACCTACCGTCATTCTCGTACCCAGACCCCTCTGTGTGGCCGTGCAAAATGTTGCCGTGAGTGTTAATGTTTTACTGCGAGTGTTAATGTTTTGCCGTGAGTATTAATGTTTCACTGCGAGTGTTAATGTTTCACTGCGAGTGTTAATGTTTTGCCGTGAGTATTAATGTTTCACTGCGAGTATTAATGTTTCACTGCGAGTGTTAATGTTTTGCCGTGAGTATTAATGTTTCACTGCGAGTATTAATGTTTCACTGTGAGTGTTAATGTTTTGCCGTGAGTATTAATGTTTTACCTCGAGTGTCAATGTTTTGCCGTGGCGGATATGGGCCACCGTATTAATGTTTTACCTCGAGTGTTAATGTTTTGCCGTGAGTATTAATGTTTTACCTCGAGTGTTAATGTTTTGCCGTGGCGGATATGGGCCACCGTATTAATGTTTTACCTCGAGTGTTAATGTTTTGCCGCGAGTATTAATGTTTTACCTCGAGTGTTAATGTTTTGCCGTGGCGGATATGGGCCACCGTAATTTTGACTCGCTAATTCCAAATCTGTTTTCAGAATTGAAAACGGTTATATAATATATTGATCGAGATATTCAAAATAATATGACGAAGTGACCGGCTTATAGCCGACAAATTTCTAAATACATAAACCGTTTTTACGAAGGGTACTCACGTTCTCGTAATATAGTAAATTATGTATGTTGACTCGCTAATTCCAAATCTGTTATCAGAGTTTAAATCGGTTAAATATTGGCCGAGATAACGTTCAAACATTTCTTCGACGAAACGGGCTTTTGCAAATTGTGAATTTTTGCAAAACACAAATACACGGCCACGGCGTGCGAGGTCTGGGGGGAGGGGGGAATAGAAAAGGCGGGCGAGGGGATTATTGCGGATTCGTATTTCTAGTTAATGAATTAATTTTGCATTACTGATTGAGCAAAACTCTGCCAAGTAATTTCACCATTTATTTGTTTAGTGAGTTCATTCAGGATTTTAGCTTTTTTTAGGTATGCCAATAAAACATTTATATCAAAGATAAAAGATCGAAAAATGGATGCCTATTGGAAAGTAATTTGACAAGCATGCTGTATATAAATATAAATATTATACCTCAACTATAAATTGTCCAATCAAAGAGCTATAGATTTGTATGTGACTGCTGACCAACAAGATTTCATGCTCATCCTCGACCTTTACCATAAATCCTGCCACATATTACCTATAATATACCCAGAATCTTATAACGGCATTACCACCACTATATATACAGAACTCGTGACTAGTGGTCAGAGCACTGCACTAGCATCGCAGGGTTCAATTCCCGCCGGAAGGCCTTGAAGTTGCATTTTTCGCAACTGGTCCCTATTCCTACACTCGAAATTTTCCTTCGAGTGAAATGCCAAATATTACTTGTAATAGTGAATACCCGTATTGGTGAATTATATATAATAGTGAACATCACGCGCGAAACCAAATACCACGCACGTAAACCAAGACGTTTCCAGCATTCAAGATTGTTTCGTATAATATATCATTTACAGACCCTCCGGGGAATTCCTCGAATTACCCCTCGGGTGATATACTATAAATAGGCCAATTGTCGCCTCGTTTTACGCCAAGTCCCCGGTAGTATAGTGGTGAGTATCCCCGCCTGTCACGCGGGAGACCGGGGTTCAATTCCCCGCCGGGGAGGTAACTTTTTCACATCTCATAGAAATGGTCTAAAACCCGATATTATTTTTCTTCATTGAAAATATTTGAAGAGCTATCCAAAACGCATAACAAACTGAAAATGTGTATCGTCTTGGCTTAGTTTTTAGCTATTTTATACCACATCGCCATCTTCATGCGCTAGTGCCCAGGCCGATCAATCGACTACTCGCTAGACGTTGCGAAATATTGAATTTTTACATATTTTTTCGCCTCGTTAAATGTCCAGTCCTCGGTAGTATAGTGGTGAGTATCCCCGCCTGTCACGCGGGAGACCGGGGTTCAATTCCCCGCCGAGGAGATAAGTTTTTAATATTTTACAGAATTGGTCAAAAACCCAGTATTATTTTTCTTCGTTGAAAATATTTGAGGAGATAGTCAAAACTCATTCAAGACTCAATTAGCTTTACTTCTTCCACAGGGAGCAGAGGAGTAAAATTTGTATACTAAATACTAAATTAAACACCCACTCGTCATGTGCTTGCGGTGCTTTGTGTAACCTTAGCAAACTGGTGTATACCGCATCCCAAATTTACCGTGGGCGCGAAAGTACAGAGCCTCGGGGGAAATATGAGCCCATAGTTAATGGCCTGCGGTATACACATGAGTTTGATTAAAATCGCACACGATGACATGAATGACGAAGTTTGTGGATTTTATTCTCAAATGTGTTTTAAATAATTAAATATATACAAATTTGACTCCTCTGCTCCCTGTGCTTCTTCTCCGTCGAAATGATTTGTAACTTGTTTCGCAATCACCTTTTTCTCTCAGCCTGCAGAACGCCTGCATTGCAGGCTACTTTCCGTGTACTTTCCAGCACCAAACGAACGGTTTAACCGTTTTCAAAAAGTGTCTTATTTGCTGATTCGATGAAAGAAAAGATAGTACAATTCGAGGAAGTTTTGGATTTGGTTTAACATATGAAAATAAATTGTGAAAAATTTATCTCCTCGGCGGGGAATTGAACCCCGGTCTCCCGCGTGACAGGCGGGGATACTCACCACTATACTACCGAGGACTGGACATTAAATGGAGCGAAACAATATGTAACTAGAAATACGTTCCTCAACAACCCCTCGCTCTAAGACCTCACACGCCATGTATTTGTTTAAGGTGTAATTTCTATTCAGGTAAATTTTGAATGTTATCTCGGACCGTGAATATTTAACTGTTTTCAATTCTGAAAACAGATTTGGAATAACCGAGTCTAAATACATAACATACGTGTCTATTATATTATGAGAACGTGTATAACCTTCGTAAACCCAGTTATGTACTTAGAAATTTATAATCGGCAATCAGGCGGCCGGTTCGTTGTGTATTATTTTGAACGTTATCTCGGTGAATCTTTACCGTTTTCAATTCTGAAAAGAGATTTAGAATTACCTAGTTCAAGCACATAACATACGTGCCTATTATCTTACGCAAACGTGTATACCCTTCGTAAAAACCTGTTTATGTGTTCGTCAGATCACAAATCGCCAATGGCCGCTTCGCGTTGTCTCATGCATGCCAAGGCGTAATGTTGGATAAAGGACGAGAAAAAAAGAGACGAGTTCTTAATCTTAAAAGAACTGTTTAGTGTTGTTTAAAGACTTGAGAAAATAATAGGCTTAAAAGAAAAGATCACGATGCATTTCGGCAGACAACTTAGCACTTTCCATTAACAGTTGCCATTAACCCTATCTAGGGGGGAATCTATCTAGGGGGCGGAATCTGCCCGCGGCCAATATCTCCAAAACTATTAGATGTATCTCAATGAAATTTTCACAGGTTTATTGGTATGGTAACACTGAATATACGTTACATTTGTATTGTCATGTCAACAAATTATGACGTCATTATGACGTCATCCGGTATAAAATTCGGATTTGAAGCAGTTCGAAAAGGTTTTTTCAGGATTATTTCTTGCTGTTCTGTTAACGTACATAAGTTATTATATCAATAAATAGATTTATATTAATCGATATGTTCTTATTTTCATTGTTTCTATTATAATGAAATTTTTTTGTCGAAATTCATTGTTAGGTGTTACGGAATAATCTGTGACTTTTTTTATCCCCAATATTTTTCCACCATTTTTTCAGCCCATACTACCAATGTATAACTAGGAAAAGTCGTAAAATTTTAGATTCATAGTTGTGTCCATTATTGAGATATCAGCATTTAAATTCAGCGCGGGCAGATTCCGCCCCCCCCCCCCCCCCCCCGTCTAGATAGGTTATAACCAACACGTGTTTACAAGCCCCAACACAAACAATAATAATTATAATTAGTATACACGTGTGATGGCTCAAAGAAATATCCAATCTTTCTTAGCGTGCGTTAACTGAAGAAGGAAAATTTAAATTTTCTGTTGAGTGGTGGTACTGTTCAGAAAATGAAGCCGGAAGTACGCCATTACTAAGGAACCAACTGAGGATCCTATGAGCTTTTTTGTTAGATCATGAGACGTCAAATAAGGTTCAAGATTTTATGAATTTAATGTTAACAAAGAAACTATATTGGCCAGACACTAAACCTATTTCGCGAGCGTCACAGTTTGATTTGCTTGCAAACTCGGAGCTTCTAATGATCTCTCGTCAATTTACATTATGCAAATATGCAGGCTTCAAAATCAGCTCATCAGATACAATAGAAAGTTCAATCCAGTCCTATTTTTGAGATCAGTGGTCGCCACCTACCTATATGAACAAGTCTTGTGATTGGTTGATTAACCCTAACCACTTTTGTTCCATATAGCCAAAACCCGTTCATTTTAGGTACGTATTTACCGAAAATAGTACGGATCCTCGGGCGATTCAGATTCGTTTACTGATGTCATCTGGTATAAATGACACTCAGTTGCATATCAACTTTATGCATGGGCTTCAATTCGCGCGCTTTGTTAGGCACAGGGTCTCCGCACTTACGGAGGTCTCGCATTTTTTGGTTTGTTATTGGCGATCGAGAGCCCTTTTTAGACCAAAGATGTATCATGAATTGGTATTTTATAGCCTTCAAAAATCTCTTAAACCTCCCCTCAAAATGTAGGAAATGCCATTTCAGAACATCTTCCTACGCCTCTGCACTCGGTGAATTAGATGGGGAAAAAGTTATAATAAATTACGACTGGGCGAGTTATTTACATATATATATATATATATGAAACTCTATAACAGAATATTCGGTAGACATACTGTACCTGTTCGATCATCTTTTTTCGTTCCACGTTTCAGAACCTTTTGAATGAGATCAAGATATTCATATTCATCATGATCATTACAACCACTCTTTACATCACATTCGTCAGCACTGTTATTTATTCTCAGCATTTTAAATATCTATACCAACCAGAGAAATGAAAATATTTGATTTGACCACGATACAAAAAACGTACAACAAATCGTTACAACATAAATTGCCGATGAGATTAAAGCAACTTTTACCACGTTTTCTCAAGAAGCTCATATACAATTATTGGATGACGTTGAGCATGATATCAAGAATTATCCAGACCGAGGTCAATGTTATCTGCCGAAGCCGAAGGCGGATAACATTGACCGAGGTCTGGATAATTCTTGATGTCATGCGTAAGCCGAATCGTTCAAAATCATTGTTCAAAATAGTCTTATTAAAAATATACAAACAAAGTGACAGTCTGGTAGTAATCTACTACAAGCCACTTTTTATTTTGTAATTTTCGCGCGCTTTTCCTAGTGACGTCATCAGCGACCAATAATTTGTTTTTGTACACCTCCGTCCAATAATTATTTATTATTCGACGGAAATGACGTCGCGCCTGCCGGACATTGAGAATTCACTGGAGTATGTTGACCAATAAGAAACGAGAATGAAGTTTGAATATATAATATAATACCTATTAGTATCAACCAACCAGTGGTCTATTACAAATTCGGTATTCTGGTTGGCTGAACTACTAGTGGTCTATTGGTGATAGACCACTAGTAGCGTTATCCAATCATAAACCTTCTTATAACTGGAGTATTCCTATCCTGGCCAATCAGAAGCCACGACATATTCACGCTGCAAGCAAAACCTGAAATCTAGGCCAAACATGGCGTCCGCTAAAATTTATATACGAGTGATGAAATCATGAAAACATTGGCCCGAAAGTAATGGAAAATTGTTCAGTTTGACATTTTCGAATGAGAAAATGAATTCGCTTATGCCTAAGGAGTATATCTACACCAATTTTGAAGCAAAGTAATTACAATCTCGTTTTTTGTGAGCGATTGACGTTTGTCATGTGCCATCGAGCTACTCTACATTTTGAATGGGGAGACTTCTACAAACAAAAAGGTGAAACTATCTGAACATTTGGAACAATGTTTGATAAGACTTTTTTACGTTAAAGAAAGGTTCGCCCTCGTTGTCTATTTAACAATTAGACAACGAGTCCGAGTTGTCTATGAGCGAATACAGACAATGAGGACGAATAGACGACGGTTGAGTAGCCAATCAGAATGCAGCATTTGTAATGGACCATGGTCAGTTTCTACTAAGAGCAGATAGTCAACGAACTGCTCATAGAACTCGGGATCGTTGTCTAATTGTGAACTAGTACTAGTAGGAACTTACTAGTAGTCCAATACACTACTCGCTATCTAATGACCGAGAAATATCGAGTTTTTCGGAAAAAACAATGTTTATGTCTCGTTTTATAAAATAAAATAAAATAATGAAGAAAGTGTTTGGTGGATATGTAAAAACCTATAGCATCAAGATCAACAATGAGAGAGATCCTCCTCAACAGCTCAGAAACGCACAGGGAGTTGTACGAGGACTCATCGTCAGAGAATTGGGTGAGAAAGGTGGGTTGAGATTCTCCCGAGCGATCAAGATTCGTTTCGAGAAGACAGACGGAATTCAAGTGAATGAGGATACCTCTTTCCTCAGCAAGAGTATGGTCGTCACAAATACGATTGACATCAGTGGTGATTTGGACAAGATGGAGCAACGTCTGATCAACAGGGTGGGCATTTGGGTACGAAATGGTTCTGGATGGGTTATTACAAAAGTCACAGCAGCTCACTATCTTAACCTTTCACCGTACAAACCTCTTGCTGGGAGTTCGTATATCCCATTACCAAAGAAGCTACAAGCCTCCAAGAAGGGTCTGATAAACATTAAAAACAAGGATGATGAGTGCTTTAGGTGGTGTCATATCAGACGACTAAACGATCCCTTCGAGATAGAGTGTCCAAGATTGATAGGAGATTGGTGGATACGGCGTCACATTTCCTGTGGAGGAGAAGCACTACCCTAGGATAGACAGGTAGGACGATATCACCATCAATGTGTTTGGCTACGAGAACAAGACTTTCTACCCAATCTACGTTTCCAAAGAAATGTGCGAGACGAGGTTAGACGTCCTTTTTAATAAGTGATGGGGAGAAGAATCACTACGTCTACATCAAAGATTTTAACAGGATGATGTTTGGGACGACGTGTAAATAGACCAAGAAGCATTTCTGCAGATCTTGCCTCCAACATTTCAGCACCTCTGAGACCCTTGCAAAACACAAACCAATTTGCTTGGCTATCAATGGAACGCAGGGGATAAATATGCTAAACCCAGGGAGTTCCATCAAGTTCCAAAACCACAAGAATCAGCTCCCTGTTCCCTTTGTGTCCTCTATGACTATCCAGACTTTGAGTCAGTGTTGAAGAAGGTTGATATGTCCTGTGGTACTTTCACAAGAAAGTTCCAAGAGTATGAGTGCTGTGGATACGCGTACAAGGTCGTTTGCTGCTACGACGACAAGTACAGTAGGCCGATCAAACTCTACCGAGGACAAGACGCCACCAAGAAGTTTCTGGAGAATATGGTGGAAGAGATCTCCTACTATAACAGACACGCGGAGAACTTTCGAGAGCCTCTTCGTATGACAACCTCCAACGTCAACGTCTATGAGGAGGCAGAGACTTGTCACATTTGTGGGGAGGCTTCACCACAGAGGATGATTTCACCAAGGTTATAGAGATCACTGCCACGTCACTGGAGAGTTTAGAGGAGCCGCACACAAGAAATGCAACATCAACTTTAGGTTGACCAAGAGGATCCCAGTCTTCTTCCACAATCTTAAAGGGTGGAGATTGGTAACTTCACAAATGGAAAAGACATCAAGGCAATCCCATGCAACATGGAGAAGTACTTCATATTCTCGTTACAATCCTTAGACTTCAAACACAGCCTACAGTTTATGAACTCTGGGCTCGACAAGCTAGTAGCGAATCTCCCAAAGGATGAGCTCTTGATGATAGATAGATAGATACTTTATTTCAATTACTTGGCAGCGAAAAGGCTGAATTGCGTAATTTACAACAGTAAAAGATAAAATTAAAATATATAGTTAATATTTACATTAGTCATTAAGAGTATATGAATAGATAAAAAAAATGAATAAACATGAATAAAGAATAAAACAGATTAAACTTAAAAATATATATACACGTTATTGATCTATAGAACTGCAAGCAGCGGGTATGAATGTTCTCTTAAAACGGTCCGTGCGTGTCCTCTGAAGATTGAAGGTGCTTTTACGTCTTAGGTTATATTTGGCCACATGTCTGGTTGGAAGTAATTTATGTAGTTTATGCGAGGGATCAGATACAATTGAATCCAATAACTTGCTACACTGCTCTTTACGTCTGTCGTACAAAGGGCTAAGGTTACAAATATCTAAATTATGATGGTATGGCATTCCAGGCGATATAATAGATAGAGCTCTCTTCTGCACACGTTCCAAGTCATCGTTCAAATAAGCAGGAAGAGAGTAATGGAAAACTGGAGAGCAGTACTCAAGGATTGGTTCCACACAGGAAAGGAGTTCAAGGAAGAGAGACTCAACCTCGTGTCTAGAAAGGGAGTCTACCCATCCATACGATTATATGGACAGCTTTTAGAGATTCCAGGAGGAGACACTTCCAGCAAAGGTATAGAGTTCTACAGCAAGCTGTATGACAACGACATCTCAGACAAGGACTATGAGCATGCAAAGAGAATATGGAGAGAGTTTGAGATGGGAAATATGGGCGACTACCACGATCTCTACCTCGAGACAGATGTTCTTCTACTCGCCGACGTTTTCGAGAGCTTTAGGAAAACACGTCATAGAAACTATGCAGGTCTAGACCCAGCTCACTACCTAACATCTCCTGGACTCTCTTGGGATACCATGCTTAAGATGACAAAGGTGGAGCTAGGGCTCATCTCAGATGTCGACATGTACCAGTTTGTGGAAAAGAGGATACGTGGTGGGATCTCTTTTACAGCTCATCGCTATGGAAAGGCAAATAAAAGTACACGAAAGACTACAATCCTGACCAACCTACAAAACATATCTGCATGTACCTCGACCCCAACAATCTCTATGGATGGGCCAGGGTCAGCACCTACCCACTGGAGGATTCAATTGGTTAGATCCCGGCAAGGTTGAGCTGGATAGGTTTACCAAAGACTCAGAGGGTGGACTCCTTCTAGAGATTGACCTTGACTATCAAGAGGAGTTGCATGACCTCCACAACGAGTATCCACTAGCGCCAGAGAGGATGAAGATTCAGGAGAACATGTTATCAGAGTACTCTAGGAGAATCGGTGCCATGTTTGGTATCTCCACAGGTGATGTTGAGAAACTTATGACAACGCTAAGGGGAAAGAAAAGTACGTCCTTCATGCTCATAACTTCCATGCATCCACAGTACGAGATTGAGACAGAGGATGCATACAAGGATTTATTCAAAGATAAGCTAAAGTTTGATAACTCTGACTATCCCAAGGAGTCACCCTTTCACTTCGTGGAGAACAAGAAGGTGATTGGAAAGTTCAAAGACGAGAGTGTTGGTGTTTCCATTACAGAGTTTGTCGCCCTAGCCCTACGTAGCAACATCTATAGCTACATCAAGGAGAATGGGTCGGGTGACAAGAAGGCTAAAGGTATCAAGAGAAACGTCGTCGCCAAGCAAGTCAAGCGTGACAACTATAGGGATGTTCTATTTGGTGAGAGACAAATGAGACATACAATGAACACCATTTGGGGTGTCAACCACAAGATTGGAACCTATGAGATAAACAAGGTCTCTTTATCTTGCTTTGATGATAAGAGGTACAGTATATATTGGATGAGATATCGTCATTTGCCTATGGGCACCATACAATAGTGTTGTGATTCCAAGTGTCTAGAATCACAATCGTTCACACGAGTAGATAGAGCTTGTCAGCCAAGAATCCACCACCTAGACCCATTCCTCCAACGACGATGTTATGATACTTTTGCATCTCGGGTGTTGGTGTGTAGAAGTCGTCTATCTGAGGTTCTCTGGTGAATGTTCTACCTTCGAAATGGATCGTCTGGACTTTCCTGAGTATAGGTCGAGACTCTTGTTCGTCTCATTGATATCATTGTTTGCGTCAGACAAACGTTGGCGCAACTCTTGGATCTGATCTTTCTTCGCCACCTCGGATTCATACCAAAAATATTTTGCCCTCGCCAGGGCCGCATTAACCTCTGGTGAGGCCCTGGGCACTAGAAAATGTTGGGCCCTTGTTATGGGTCATCGTCTGTAGACTGTAGGAGGGGTGTCCTCCCTTTGAAAATTTTTGACATTTTTAAAACATGTTTTCAATGGCACATTTTATGATATTTAACATATAAATTTTGTCCAAATTAGACTTTAATATATTAATTTGTAACCATCCACAGGAAAACATTTATTAACGCTAAATTTAAAAAGATAAACTGTAAGGTCAAGGACAAAAGGAATACATTCTTATGTTGTTACGAGAAAATTTTGAATTTTTAGACGGCCAGGAGGCCATTTTAGGCTATTTTCTATTCTAACTTTAATATAAAACATGCGTTACGAAAACAGTGATTTTGAACATTCTGAAAACAGTGACAATTCTCATGCTCGCGTCTGTTCAGTTCAGTTACGTAATTTACCGAAAAATCAATATAGAATTTTAGTATAAATACGCGAGGTGATTATAGAAATCGCGTGCGCTGATTATACGATGTTGAATGATAAATATTTGTTTGAATTTACTGAATGACTTATGACTGTTGATTATTTTTTGGGTCCCAAAAAATTTCGGGCCCCTAGGCACTTGCCCAGTGTGCCCATTGGTTAATGCGGCCCTGGCTCTCGCCAGTGTTTCTGGTGCCTTGTTGTGCCGTTTCGTCTCATCCAAGTAACCACCTTTATCGATCTTATTGAACAAATACGATGATGCCGAGAAAGACAGGGCAGCAAATAATACCATTTACATGTATCTAAGAACGATATATTTGAGAGTCAGTGAGAAGAGACTCGTCACAAAACCACCCGGCCAAAACAGTCGGGTGATTTCACCCCTTGATGAACGACAGTTAAAACCACTGCGGGGAAATGAAGCGGTGGTTCTGACCCAACATAAACGAGTATTCAAAACCACCGTTCCAAAACGGAACGGTGGTTTTGACCCAACATATCAACAGACGAAGAGCACTAGAGTCTTCTCCATATCTGAGAAGATTTATAGACTAGAATAAAGTATATCTCCATCCCAACATGTCGAAAAGAGCTTTGCAAACTCCATGATCTCTGGTCTTAAAGTGCCCCTGACATCAAATTTTTTATTTGCTTATTTGGAAGAACTTTTAAAACGATAAAGTAACTTCTTTTGACGATTTTCGTTTCTTCGCTTTCTTTTTGAGATATAACAGTTTGTTTGATATGCAAATGTACGGAATTTACGTCACACGTGCATAATGACTTATTGGAGAAATGTGTGTATCTCTTTCATTCTCGAACGAAATCCTTTAAAATTGAGAGGATTGGTGTTATGGGAGAAACACACACACATGTTATTCACACTTTAGTGTTTTTATTTGATGAACGCAAAGATATATAACATTCTCTGATAACTCATTATACATGTGTGACGTAAATTCCGTACATTTGCATATCAAACAAACTGATATATCTCAAAAAGAAAGCGAAGAAACGAAAATCTTCAAAATAAGTTACTTTATCATTTTAAAAGTTCCTCCAAATAAGACAAGGGGCACTTTAAGAGTGACTAACTCCTCTCTCTAGCTCTAACACTGGAGTCCATGTCAACACAAAAGTTGGTAGAGGATAAATTGTGTGTTGATGAAGTTTTTACGTTTTGCGTCTTTGAACTCTTTGTCAAATATGTTGGTGAGGTCGTCGAAATCGTCCAATAGCTTACTCTCGAGGTAAGACTTACTTAGCTTCCTATTGCTAACCCAGGGTAACCCTGTCAGAGTATGGTATTTCTCCACAATGGTTCATTTCATTTCACAGATTCCTTCATGGGCCTGACGGTCAGTGCATGTTCAGTACAATGTTTCACAACTTTCAAATATCATAACCTTGGGGATTTTGCATATTTGTAATATCTCGATTCTCCAAAGAATATATTTTCTCAAATCAAAACTGTATCTTCTTGTACTTTTTTGCCTTCAAAGTTGGGGATTTCAAAACTGCCCATAAAAAAAGTTCTAAGATGGAAATGACGTCAAACCAGGAACACACTCTCAGAGTAAAACAGTAGGGGTGCAACCAATCGCACACCTTCAGCTATCTAGACGTGCAATGGAGTGCAATCAATCCCCCAGGCCTAGTAGGTTTATAAAATGTGGTTTTAGACTACACATGATGTAGTCCTAAAACTACCAGAAATGACAAAATATATGTAAAGACATGTAAGCGAATTATATATTTGATATAATATTTCATAAATTACTAAATGTACTAATTATTCAATGTTTTTGGCCTTATACTTTATTGTCATAATGCGTTTTGTCATTATGCATTTAGCACTTCCTGGAAAGCGCAGGCGTGTGCCAAGGTTAGCACATGCATTGCACACCATTCCCATTTAATACCGATGTAGAGTAAGTAAAGTCGATTGAAAATTTGAAATGTTATTATTGTACATTCAAACTTCATTCTTGTTTCTTATTGGTCAACATACTCCAGTGAATTCTCAATATCCGGCAGGTGCGACGTGCATTTCCATCGAATACTGTGAATTATTGCACGGAGGTGTCCAAAACAAAAATGATTTAATGCTGATGACATCACTAGGACTAAGCACGCAAAAATTACAAAATAAAAAATGGCTTGTGGTAGATTTGTTTGTATATTTTTAGCAAGACTATTTTGAACAATGTATAATAAAACAATTATTGGATTTAGCTTACACATGATCATCCACTCCTCCAGAGGTGGAAAAAGTATCGGATCCTGGGATCCTAGTTACCAGAAATTATGTTGGTTTTACAGAGAGGTTTGATAGTTAACTGCAAAGTATTTTGCAGAACTTAGTAAGTGTATAAATTATACAATTATAATTAAATACTGTACCGACAACTGGCAACAATCCAATATATTGATCAATCAACGATGAATGATATTATAAATCGATCTGATTGATTATTTTTTTTCAAAAATATTTTCTGGGAAACAATATTCCTCAGAAAATATTTGATTTGTGTCAGTTCTTCACAATCTTGACAGCCAGTGTGAATTAAAAACGAAATACATACAGATCGTCCATAATTTATCTGCTTTCAGTGTAGCAGTGAATTTAGTATTTGCCTTCGAATGTTTAGTGAAGTTAAATCCAGGGAGAAATCGAAGACCATTTTAAAACTTACACACATGAAAAATGAAAAATGGCGGCAAAAACCCTTTGGTCATCGATAAATCATCGTCTCTAGAGGAATTGTTGTTTTATAGTGATCGTATAATTTAATAACTTTGTGCTAATATATGTCCTGATATTTTTTATAAATGAACTGCGTTGTTTGCCATCAAAATATCCAGGAGAGTAACCAGCCTTCCTTTTTGTGAGCATGTGTACTCATGTCTGCAAATATCAAAAAGAACGTCCCGCACTACCTCATAGATTATTTTACAACTAGACATCGCGACAGACATGACTATAATACCAGGAATAGTGATCACTTTATTTTAGATAAAGTAAAGTTAAAATTAACCCAACGCTCCTTTTTTTATAAAGGGGCAGGTATTTTTAATAGCTTTAACAATAAATAATGTATATACTGTACTTATATATATATATAGAATCTTATTTATTTTAGCTCTTTATATTTTAGTTTTATCTTTGTATTTATATAGTGCAGGATATCACTGCAGGACCTACATTGATAGCAGTTTTTTAACTGAAGTAGTTATCCTGTTGAAATATGTTCTTAAATAAAAAATTTAAAAAAAATTAAGTTGTGCAATAACAAAGTTGCAAAAAGGCAAAATTATTAATATAAAAAATAATTATTTAAAAAGCAGGAAATGAACTTCTTCAGGAGTTAGAGAAGTTGATAACATATCTACAAACAAAGAAGCAAGATGAAGATGTCAAAGCATCTGCAACGTCTCTAGTATCACAAGACTCTGATGTAGCATTCAATTAGAAATGATTTCGTATAGGTTTTCCAACAACTATTTCACCAATAAAGATGTGCATAACGGAGCCAGGACGTTTTTCTGCTCCTCTAGCAGCCCCTGGTTCATCCTCTTTTCCACCAATAAGCTTGATGCCAAGAAAATTACCTTTGTCTTCAAGCTCTTCGATGGTACTGGTTAGCGTGAAGCTTCAATGGCTGAATAAAATAAGAGCGAAATCTTCCCAACGACTTATAAAGTTTAGGAAAAATCCAATCAAATAAACCGTTATGCATCACATGCGTTTTGGACCAATCAGGATCTACTCTATTTAGTTTTGAGTAGCTCAGCAGGGGGTCGACAAGCTATCGTGCAAGTTTTCACAGGTTAAATTCAGGCTGTACATAGGCTAATATTAACCTTAACAGTGACAAGGATCCTAGACCTAAAATTAAGGCACAACACGCTTGTTGCTAGGAAGAAATTGGCTGCACAAAGTAAAATTAAGATATCTTGTCAATGTACGCAACTGGTATAATCGAGAGTTGTCTTAGTATTTCACCCTCTCATAGCATCTAATTTTATGTTTACACTTTACACATATAAGACACATTTATTTAATGCTTAAGACAATGCACGATAGGTAGAAACGATGATTTTGTTATTTTGCCAGTTTGCCAAATTTTTGCAGAAATTTTTTAGTCCTAAACCCAGGATCCCAGAAAGAAAAAAACTTTTTCCACCTCTGCACTCCTCTGTCAATGTTATCCGCCACAGCCTTTGGCAGATAACATTGACCTCGGTCTGGATAATTCTTGATGATCATACGCAGCCTCATTTAATAGAATTTTGCTATGCTCTCGACCAATCAGAATGCAGAAATTTTGTCAAACATATATAATAAGCCAAGGTCTAATAATAATATTAATAATAGATTGAACAAGCTGCATTCATCTATAACACACAAATACTTAAACAGGACCTTCTGGAGATCTTCATTCCAAAGATACTACAGTTAGGAAAATACTTTAGTTTACATGCATTTGTCCTCCACCAGGAATACGTACAACAGCCTACAACTAGGCCAGGATACAAGGTGTGGATGCGGACAAAAATACGATTGGAACATACAGCATGTAATTGAATCGGGTTCAACGAGTCGGGTATCAAGCAATTGAATCGGGCTCAATGAGTCATCAATTGCTTGATGCCCGACTCATTACAGAGCCCGATTCAATTGCTTGATGCCCGATTCAATTGCTTGATGCCCGATTCAATTGCTTGATGCCCGATTCAATTGCTTGATGCCCGATTCAATTGCTTGATGCCCGATTCAATTGCTTGATGCCCGATTCAATTGCTTGATGCCCGACTCATTACAGAGCCCGATTCAATTGCTTGATGCCCGACTCATTGAGCCCGATTCAATTGCTTGATGCCCAACTCATTACAGAAACCAATTCAATTGCTTGATGCCCGACTCATTGAGCCCGATTCAATTGCTTGATGCCCGACTCATTGAGCCTGATTCAATTGCTTGATGCCCGACTCATTACAGAGCCCGATTCAATTGCTTGATACCCAACTCATTACAGAGCCCAATTCAATTGCTTGATGCCCGACTCATTGAGCCTGATTCAATTGCTTGATACCCAACTCATTACAGAGCCTGATTCAATTGCTTGATGCCCGACTCATTACAGAGCCCGATTCAATTGCTTGATGCCCGACTTCATCACAGAGCCCGATTCAATTGCTTGATGCCCAACTCATTACAGAAACCGATTCAATTGCTTGATGCCCGACTGATTGAGCCCGATTCAATTGCTTGATGACCCCCGATTCAATTGCTTGATGCCCCCCATTCAATTGCTTGATGCCCCCCCCCCCCCATTCAATTGCTTGATGCCCCCCGATTCAATTGCTTGATGCCCGATTCAATTGCTTGATGCCCGATTCAATTGCTTGATGCCCGACTCATTACAGAGCCCGATTCAATTGCTTGATGCCCGACTCATTGAGCCAGATTCAATTGCTTGATGCCCGACTCATTACAGAACCCGATTCAATTGCTCGATGCCCGACTCATCGAGCGCGATTCAATTACATGCTGTACGTTCCTATGGCATTTTTGTCCAGTCTACAGCATAAAAGCAGCAGCATAAAAGCAGCTGTGATTAGTGATTGGAAAGACTCTCAAGATAGTAAATCATTTCGGAATGCGGCTCAATCATAAACATATTTCACGACGTGAGCCACTGATCACACCACCACACAATTTAGCAAGTCTACTAGAAACGTTATGTCTACAATGAAAATCACTCGCTCATCAATCTCATATCGATGCAGCTTATGTTAACATACGATACAGTCAGATTCACTCACCTATTATAACCAAGTCAAAATGCAATCCAATATCCTTTGATTGAACGGATTTCCCGCGCTTTTCAACAGATCTCGTTCCCAGAGCCCCTTGTGGTCTTGCACTCGACCAATCTCGTATATACACTAGTTATTTATACAAACAATCACGCCCATTTTTGCCTCACCCGTACGTTCGACGTTTTCAGGCACAAGGGGTTGGTGGTTAGACTAGGGGGTTAGGTTGGGGTTGAGGATTGGGTTGGCGAGTAGTTGGGTTGGGGAGGAGTTGGGTTGGGAGGGTTAAGTTGGATGGGTTGGGTTTGGAGAAGAAAAGGAGAGGAGCGGAGAAAACAGGGCATGCACGCCAATGTTAATTGTCCGCCCCCATTTCGTGACACGCCTCGAGAATATTTATAGCTAGCCACTGACATTTTCTTCTGGTTGTGATGATGGGCGCGAAAAAAGTGTGTATTTGGTAGAACCACACGAGAATGTTGACGGCTGCGACGTTAATAGTTTAATTTGTGATCTTTCTCAGATAAATTTAGGAATGAAATACGGATTTCGAAGTTATAAATCTCGTTTCTCGCATTTATCTTCGCCCTTTCAGGCCTCGAAAATACGGAGAATTTATGCATTTGTAAAGCAAGCTATCGTCACATTTTAATTGTTTCCTTCGGGTTATTTTATAAAAGAAATATGGAAAACATATTTCCTGTGTTCCCATACGTTATAGAAACACTGGAAAAAACACTCGTCCTTTGGCCTCGTGTACTACGCAGACCTCTCAACTCTCACGCATTCGGCGAGACTCACGCATTCGGTTTCATTCTCACGCAACAATCTGTAAATCTCACGCACTGGGCAGTTTGTGTTAAATGTTAGAAAAAAATATCGCACAATATCGCACAAGTTTTATGTAATATTATAGCGTATATTAGAGTAATATTATAGCATAATAATCTTTCTACCAGATTTTAGTAATATCTATAGTACATGTATATAAACTTTAGTGTCTGTACTAGTATAGTTTGAGAGCCACAAATTTATCAGTGTAAACTGGCATGTGTAACTCTCGTTAAAGTGTCACTAAGACGAAAAAATCGTCTACCAATTTTGATTGTAGTTTCTCAATATCTTATCCCGTTCTCGAGATATTTAGGTTTTTGACATATGCAAATTAGACAGTGTATGACGTCATTTTCTCACATAGACGTAAATAAAATAAACAAAATGAGGATTATTTCTGTAAATAATAGGTAGAAAGTTTTCAAACTTTGGACATTTATGGTAAGGTGGAATGTACACTCTACTGTACATATTATATAGTTGCCATGGAGATCGTTTGAAAATAAGCGTCTTTCGCCTAATAAAATTAAATCGTAATTTTTGTCACTTTTTAAAAAGAATAAGGTAATTTAAACCTCCGAAGTACAATATTTACGTGTCTACAAATATTCGTGTGTATGCATTACAATAAATGTTGTTTGATAAAGAAGAAATAAACACTTTTTGTTTTATAAATGACAGGTGCCTATTTCCAAACGATCTTCGTGGTAACAATATAATTTGTGCAGTACGGTGCACATTTCACCTTACCACAGATGTGTAAAGTTTGAAAACTTTCTACCTATTATTTGCAGAGATATTCCTCATTTTGTGAATTTTATTTTGGTCTATGTGAGAAAATGACGTCATACTATCTAATTTGCATATGTCAAAACCTAAATATCTCGAGAACGGGATAAGATATTGAGGAACCGATAACGCCTTTCTTCTTCATTTTGTTATTATAATTTACTAAGATCAAAATTGGATAGACGATTTTTTTCGTCTTAGTGGCACTTTAAATAAAGTCTTCATTCATTCATTCTTATGGATCTGTTGCTAGGTTTCCAGGGTCGTTTCCAGGGAATTAATTTTCGCCATATGCTTTTTAGACGATGGGTGGACGATCGTCAAGCTCATATCCTCAGAAAAATGATTCTGAGTCGTACAGGAATCGAACCTGTAACCTTCTGATTGCCGGTGAGACGCTCTAACCATTGAGCTAACGAGACTCAGATGGAGAGCGAAGGTTACAATGATGTACTGGTTCGATTGATAAATGTACTGTATATGCGGCAGTCACTATATATCGGTAATGCGTGCATGGATGCGTTAATATACACAATGTTGTAGAAAAAACGTTCTCACAGACATCACACTTGAACAGGTTTTCCTACAATATGAGTTCTTTTGTGAACTTTTAAGTCACCCGATCTGAGAAATGCTTTGTCACAGATATCACACTTGTGGGGTTTCTCTCCAGAATGAGTTATTTTATGGGATAGTAACTGACTTGACCAAGCGAATGCTTTGTCAGTGTCACAGACATCACACTTGTATAGGGGTTTTCTCCAGCATGAGTTCTTTTATGGCGTAGTAAGTAATTTGACTGAGAGAATGCTTTGTGAGCCAGCATTCTTTTTGGAAATCCTTTACCAAGGACTCCAGAGTATTCGTCAAAGGTGGCGAAGCAATTTTCCCTTTCGTAAACGGTCCCATCCCAGCTGTCGTCGTGGTCCCAAGGTTCCCGCACACTTTATTTCGCGGCCCTCGTGTTCTTTCATAATATTGCTATCTAAAAAGCGAACAATTAGCATCTATATGGCGAGTTCTTTGAAAAAAACATATTTAAACAAACCCGAAACAATCAAGAGGCAGATTTGGAGCAAGTCTATGAAATAGTGTGTAAGTTGTCTAACGTTTCGAGCGGCCCTTCGTCAGAGAGTGAAACGTAAAGTGAAATAATAACTGTATGATTATTTCACTTTATGTTTCACTCTCTGACGAAGGGCCTTCGCTCGAAACGTTAGACAGCTCACACGCTATTTCGGCAGTACACCAACCTTTTTATACATTTTGATTTGTATTTCTACACTGCCTACGCAGCACAACACGTTTTATCACCTATTGAAAAGCATCTAGTTATGACTAGTAAGTGACTTTACGCGAATTAACTATGTTCTATGGCAAATGCAGAAATGCTTAACTACATTTATGGTTATATTACGGTGGTCCATATATGCAATGCGCATATACAGTAATAGTTTCGGTCGACAAATATATTTTGTCAGTCGACAAATATATTTTGTCAGTCAAATATATTTTGACCTCGCAGCATACGTTGTTGTTGCGATTGATATTTCGAAATCCCAAATATACGTTGTGACCGTCGATCACAAAATCGAATTTACTGTTCCAGGATTGTCAGTTTGCCATGTATAATTTCTTCTGCATGAACGCTCTTCTCCTGGCTGTAGTGTATACCAAATACTAAATATTTACATATTTTGAATTTCACGACCAACAATAAAGTATGCGGGAACCTTGGGACCACGAGGAATTTCAAAGACCCTTCGGGATGGTAACGACCATTTACGAAAGGGCAAATTGCGGTGGCGAAGGCGCGAGTGGTAGTTTGATATATCCAGAACAGAACAGCTTCTTATAACACGCTTTTTACGTGGAAAAGCTCAAACGTGGAAAACAAATTCACAATACTTCATGTTCAATACTTCATGTTCAATGTTTATATAATGCAATGTAAACAAACGATGTAAACAGAAACGTTACGTGACATGCGCACTAGAACGAACTTGACGGCACCTTTAATACCAAACTGCTATTTGTGCCAAAAACCTGGCAAAAACGAACATTGTTACCCAGGAGACAGAACATTCTCGGTTGCCAAAACTCTGGAATTCATTACCAGAGTAAATTAGAAGAGCTGACTGTAAAATTAAAGTCAGCACTTAAAGGGACACTCCGGCCAAAATACAAATGTAGTTCATATGAAAGATCTTACTGACTTTAGTTGATTTCCAAAGTTTCAGCATTCCTATCAATTTAGTTAAGAAGATATGGCTAGTTGAAGTTGGAGAGTTTGTCCAATTTCGACGCCATTTTGTTTCTCAAATATGACGTCACTGAGTGATGCTATCTTGTATTATGCCTAAGAAGCTCCTCTACTTTCCTGCAATGAGGAACTAAATAGTTTAGTTCGACTAATTTTCGTCTAAACAGTATTCACAACAGCTATCACTATGTGATTGCCATCAAAACAACTCCACTGCCGATAAAGAATCACTCAATGACGTCATATTCGCAAAACCAATATGGCGTCAAACTCCTCAAATTTTCAACTTCAACTAGCCATATCTTCTTAACTAAATTGATAGGAATGCTGAAACTTTGGAAATAAACTAAAGTCAGTAAGATCTTTCATATGAACTGAATTTGTATTTTGGCCGGAGTATCCCTTTAACTCTTTTTTAGAATTAATAGTTTTTGTAGTTATCATAGTTTTGTTAGTATATACAGTGAGTGTGTACACTGCTGTAGTGGGGGATCTTGGAGTAGATAGACGATACATGGACGATTGTCAAGCTCATATCTACGGTGGCCCACAAGGGCAAAACACAACTCAATATTTCGTTGGTTACACAACAGAGTTTCGTGGTACACATAGAACACAACAAAGTTTTGTAGAACACAACAAAGTTTCGTGGTACACAACAGAGTTTCGTGGTACACAACAGAGTTTCGTAGAGCACAACAAAGTTTTGTAGAACACAACAGAGTTTCGTGGTACACAACAAAGTTTCGTAGAGCACAACAAAGTTTTGTAGAACACAACAAAGTTTCGTGTTATAGACTGATAAAACACGGACTGGTAAAACATGGAGGGTTAGGATCTTTGTTGTTTTGGGGTTAGCGATTATTTGTTATAAAACATGGACTGGTAAAACATGTAACGTGTAGCTGTGAATGTATGATGTCTACATTAACAAATAATGGCTAACCCCAAAACAACAAAGATCCTAACCCTCCATGTTTTACCAGTCCATGTTTTATCAGTCCATGTTTTATCAGTCCATGTTTTATCAGTCCATGTTGTGTTCTACAAAACTTTGTTGTGCTCTACGAAACTCTGTTGTGTAACCAACCAAATATTGAGTTGTGTTTTGCCCTTGTGGGCCACCGTACATATCCTCAGAAAAATGATTCTGAGTTCAGGACAGGGATCAAACTTAATATGTATAATATACCTTCTTCTTCAAAGCTGTGAATAATCTGATCGAAATTAATCCTAACATCCTACCAACTCAATATATATCACCCAGAACAACAAGAAACAATTCGAACCCAGATATGCTACACTTCCGACCTCACAAAAATAGAACAGTCACCTTCGAACGCTCTTTCTTTACAAGAACGTGTAGAACATGGAACACTCTACCGTGCGAAATGCGTAGGAAGGGTCTCACCCTTGAAAAGTTCAAGAGCCAGCGCCAAATTTACTACCAAACAGCAGTAGACCAGCTATACGACCCAGAAGAACCATGGGCATGGAAATCTATCTGCACCAGATGTAACACAGCGCGTGGTCTCACGAGTGCGACCTGTTGCTGTAGCTGACAATTTTTAGAATTTTGCGCGCGGAGCGGGATTCCTTTGTCTTTTGAGCTCTTAATAAAATTACTTCCGCACGAGAGCTCACAGGTCAGGGCGTCTCGCTCCGCGCGGACCTAATTTCTCCCAACTCACTTCGGGCCGCAGTAATTGGCGATTGCTGCCACATGTACTATACTTATAATACAGCCTTAGCAAATAACTTATCCATAGAATCTTAATCACTAAAAATCCAATATTTGTGGCGAAACGAAATAAATAAATAAACTTAATATGTAAAATAGGAATAGTTAACACTAAAACTGCCCCCGCTTGTCTCGTTGGCTTATGACCTGTGGTGACTGAGAGTTATTTGAATTTCTCAGTTTTAACGTTTTTTAAATGCACGTAATTACTGTTTCTAATTTATGTTTTTATCGACGCCTCTTCATCTGCAGAAAAAAAAAATGTTTGCGAGGTTCCTTCAAGAAGAATGAATCATTTCATCAGATATTCTTGTTTCTTCATATATATTTCGGCTCGCTCGGTGAATTCACGTGTTATAATTTCTGGCACACATGTTATTGTTTGTAATAATCAGTAAACAAATAAGAAATGATATCAGTGAATAAGAACGATATCAATCATAGAATCTTGGCAGTGCGTTACATGATTCAGTTTAGTTGTTTTTAATACATGTCATCTGCGTTATTACTGCGTCTTGCAAATCTTTACTGATTTAGCTTCGTCTTGATGCGACTGTGTTCATTAACTTTCGATTAAACTGCGTCTTGACTGTGGACTAAGTGTTTCAAGTCCTGTGATGATTTGTGTGGCTGACAAATCGTAATTGTTAGCCATCGAGTCTTTCAGTTTCAATCCCGTGTGCTAAGATTGTTTTAAAATCCCTCACCTTTCGACGAAAAAAGACACGTGCTTATTTTATTTTTTATTGAAACTTGCTTACTGTCACAATGAAGCTGTGAGCATCCCACGATTCATTGATTGTAACCTCAAAATCATTCCCGATTGAACTTGCGGCTATTACCTGAAAGCGCATTGCGGGTTTAGACTGAACAAATCGAGATTTTTCTGGTATAACCAATAGCCGCATAACCAATATATATCTGTATATCATATTACTAAATCTATTATACGCGGGGACTACTATAATGCCTCCTCGGGTTTTGGCACTCTGGGGCAATGAAATGCAGGTGCGTGTGCGGGGAAGGCTAAAAGGGATGACTGAAAAGGACCTTTCTGTTTTTTTCTGTTTTTTATTTTTCTTTAGGTTATGGATAGCTACGATTATGTCAAGGGTAGGGTTAGGGTTAGGATTGAGATTAGGATTGAGATTAGGGTTAGGATTAGAGTTCGAAAAAATGTGAAGGTCCTTTTGAGTCATCCCTTTTAGCCTTCACCTGCATGTGCGTGGATGTATCCAATGACATCAAATATGCGAATCATCAAACGATTCCATGTGATAATGGTAAAGTATGCAGAATTTTTCAATAAGTCATTATGCATGGTGATGTCATAAACTTAAAATGATGAAGAATGGCGCTAGCAGTTCTTCGATATCTATTTTCGTTCTCGAGGTATTCAGTTATATGTGATATGTTAATGAGGCACAAGATGACGTCATAGCAGGCAAGCAACATTGTGGCAATTCTAAAATTTTGGTATATCTTCAAAGTTATCCAATGAAATTACTTGAAACTTTGCGCGTGGATATATACATACTACGAAACTAAAGAACATTGTTCAACTTATGTTATCACTATAGTAACAGATTAGTTTCCAGATCTCCTAGATTCTAAAACAAAATAATTTGTTTTCTCTCGTGTTGAGATTGGCGGTTCTTAATAACTTTTTCAATAACTTTTCCAATGCAATACCTAAGTTTGAAATCGAAAACGTTGCTTGCGATGGCAGAAAATGAAGACTTCTGTTTGGGAACGGAGAGGTTTGGAAGTCCACGTGCAAAGTTTCAAGTAATTTCGTTGGATAACTTTGAAGATATACACAAATTTTAGAATTGTCACAATGTTGTTTGCCTGCTTGACGTCATCTGTGCCTCATTAAAGTGCAAATGAATCGAAAATTAAGTTTATCTTATTTGAAAAAACTCTCAAACAATGAGGAATAACAACTTACAACTCTTCCATATTTCATTCAGTTCTTGAGATATTTAGACTTATGTGATATTTAAATAAGCTGATCTATGACGCAGCAAGTTGTACACAACATTAGAAAATCATGTATATCTTTCCAATATTATTAAAAGAAATCACTCAAAACTTTGTAATTGCTACAGCCCATGAAACAAAACAATAAAGACAAGCTTCAAGTGATTTCGTTCAATAATCTTTAAGATATACCGGATTTTCCAATGTTGTGTACAACTTGCTACGTCATAGATTATCTCATTTGAATATCACCTAGTCTAAATATCTCAAGAAGTAAGTTAAATATGGAAGAGCTGTAAATTGTTATTCCTCATTGTTTTAAGAGTTCTTTCAAATAACACAAACTTAATTTTCGATTTATTGACACTTTAACCTATCATATAAAACTGAATACCTCAAAAACGAAAATAGATATCGAAGAACTGTTAGCGCCATTCTTCATCATTTTAAGTGCCCTTTCAAACATAGCATCATTTTTGGGTTAGAGGCACTTTAACTCTTCCTGTCCGGCTGAAAAACATCGAAAATTGAACCACCTCTTTGTTCTATTGATATCTCTGGAAATAATCACAACTTTCACAACTGAAAGCCCAATAAGCCGGCTTTTACTTGTGCTTTTAAATTTCCCGAACAAGACACATTATAAAGTTGTAAAGGTTTTGCTGTGCAAGCTGTGTTAAGTTATCAATTACTCAGAAAAACTCTGAGCACCAGACAGGACTCGAACCCGTAACCTTCTGAATGCTAGACAGACGCTCTAACCATTGAGCCACTAGAACTCAGATGGCAGAGCAAGGTTAATTACGGTATTTAAACCTGGGACGAGTCTTGCCGTTATCACAAATACTTGTTGGATTACAAGTCGTGTTGTGACTGGAAATTGACTGGAAATTGACTGTCACAACACGACTTGGTCCAACAAGTATTTGTGATAACGGCAAGACTCGTTCGAGTCCTGTCTGGTGCTCAGAGTTTTTCTGAGTATTGACAACTTAACACAGCTTGCACAGCAAAACCTTTACAACTTTACAAACATCAAGCTGCAACTACTTAACTTAACTAAGACACATTATGTTAATATCAATTAGCATTAATTATCATAAATGTGGTTGAAAAACTTTCATTTTTCTAGAAAAGTCCATCTTGCACGCCTGCGTAGCATCTTGAAAATTCAAAATGGCTCAATCGCTTCGCGTGTGAGTGGATCTCCTGTCCCTGGCGCTTGTCGAGTTTCAATTTTTAATCTTGCGTTGCCGTCATGTGCCGTGTTTTTCGATTGACGACTTCATGGGTCTTCTATGAACCATTTTGACTGGGCCAGACAGGGAAGAGTTAAGAAATGAATCAAGAATACGAGAAAATGGAAAGAGTGCTGTGGTCTAGTGATTACCACACATGTCTAGGAGTTGAGCGACCAAGGTTGAACCCTAGGAAAAACCACCACTCAGGGTCTTATAATAATTCAGGTGCATGCTGCCTTTGTAACAACACTAGCAGATGGTAAGTAGAGGTGTGCAAACTCCAGTTTTTCAGCTCCGGCTCCGGCCGCTTTACAGTTCTGATATCCGGCATCGGCTCCGTCTTGCTGGATAAAGTCCAACTGGATATCATTTGCCTGAAATTTTTCCCCAGGGTCTTCTCCCGGTGAAAGCCGTAAAACTGTCAAGCGACTCAACTCAAGCAAATGCAATGCTACAACTAGGAATGCCAGGAATGATGAAGTTATGCCACTACAAATTACGAAATACAAGTGTAAATTGCCAAGGGTTTTTGAAACTTACGCAACGCTTCGTTGAGACGATGTTCCTCGTCAATGAAAAGATCGCTAAGAAGTGACAGAGCACGGTGGACAAGAAATATACGAGAGAGCTAGACGCGAGTCAAAACAGGCCATTCGTTTTTGTGGCGATACCAATAATCCAATAATTAATAGTTATTAGCTAACTGTTTTCTGGGCTCGATTTCCATATAAATTTCCCCAAGTTTAAAACATAGTGGCTAACCCAAACCTTACCCTAATCCTAACCCTCCACCTAATATATACTAACCCTAACTCTTACGATAATGTTTTATTTTAGAAATAACATATGTGACGTCATTTCGGGATTTTATATGGAAATTCAACCGTTTTCGGCTTATATACACTGCTGTAAACGTCAATTCATTAGCATTCCTGATGATGACTTCAAGCTAGTCGAGAAACGTTGAATTCTGAATAAATATGTTTACGTTATTCGGAGTTACCGTTATAAATTATCAAAATACTTAGTGGTTCCCGTAAAGTTAATGTCAAGTCTTACAAAAACATGGAGTCCTTCATCTTACTCTCTGATGAAGGACTCTGCTCAAAACGTCAGTATTTCGTCACAAAAAATCTTGGCAGTTCACCACCTTTTCACTTTGCTATATATCCAAAACACTGTCTACGCAGCAGTCTACTTTTTGAATACTTTAAAAGATCAAATCTTGCCCTCAAATGAATTATACAAACTAATTGTAAATACATGGCAAATTCGCTATATCTATCAATTTGAACGTCGATTAGGTAGCAGTTCTCACCCGAGTGTTTTGTTCAAATTGACACGACAAAGCTGAAGAACTTTTGCTACAGAGGCAGAGACTAGTTGCGCTTACCTGACATAATGACACAACGTGACAGAAATATCCTGAATGTCAGACCTTTATTTTATATCCAGGCTCGTCTTCCCCTAACAGACAACCAGTCCTTTATCCTACATCATATTTAATACTGTATGTCCACAAAATCCTTATTTCGAGAAGAATATATCGCTCGCTCCTTTGGTCGGCCCATTTCGATAAATCAAAATTTCAGCTCGCGCGTGCGCAGTAGCATGTTAATATAAAAACCGGGGGACACATCTTATATATTCGAGAAATATTATGAAATATTCAAGATAACTAAATCAAACTGCATTAAAATTTGACACGTAAAAACCCATCGATAATTCACTTAACGGTCTGCCTTCATTGTATAGGAACTTCACGTTCATTTTTCCACTCACATAAAGTAAATTGAAGTACCAAAACACAACGAAATAATAATGTCGCCACCCCCCGGATGTTAACACAGTCAGTATATACCGGGTGGCGCAAAAACATGTCCCCCCTCTTCGACTCATTGTAATTAAAAAACTGAAAAAGCTATCTTATACAAATAAAAATTATTGAACGTAGTTATGTCTAACTTAAATTTTGATGTATGCCTTGCACATTTCTATAAAATATTAGCGGAGATATAGGCGTTTACACTCAATGTAGCGTTTTTGGAAGACGCGAAAAATTGTCTGAAATGGTCTAATAATTTGCATTGTGGTAATAAAATGGTAAAAACACGCAAGTGTCGTCCGAGTTTAAACGCCTATATCTCGACTAATATTTTATAGATATGTTTAAGGCATACATCAAAATTTAAGTTATACATTACTGCGTTCAATAAACTTTAGTTGAATAAGATGGCTTCTTTAGTTTTTTAATTACAATAAGTCAAAGAGGGGGACATTTTATTGCGCCACCCGGTATATATATATATCGTATGAATTTTCGCCACTCGTCACAATACTGCAAAGTTTAAAAAACTTAAATATATAAAAAATATCTCTGGAACGAGATGAGGTATTGAGAAACCGAGAAAGCCATTCTGTTTCACATTCAATTTACTTTTAGATAAAATTAAAATTGGATAAAGGAATTTTCTATCTCAGTAGCATGCATTTTAAGGATTTTTCGACATATTCAAGTTCAAATTGACTGATGGGCACAGTGGATTTATCACACATTAAACAATTATTGGATGAGGCTGAGCATGATATCAAGAATTATTCAGACCGAGGTCAATGTTATCTGCCAAAGGCTGAGGCGGATAACATTGACAGAGGTCTGGATAATTCTTGATATCATGCTTAGCCTCATCCAATAATTGTTTTATTATACAATTATAAATGAAGAAGCCTTTAGGGAGTTTAGGAAATAAGCCACGCAAAGACAATTACGTCACCTACAGACAATTTATTTTGTAGGTGGCAAGACATTAAGAATTTTCTATAGGTTTTTGGGTGAGGCTATTTTGCACTCACTTGATGTAGTGACGTCTGAAAATGTTCGTAAATATAGATAAATCAAGAAGATGGCGCCGTGTGGTTGGCACCATTAATTGAACTGCCAGAAGAGTGAGGAGTTATTCTTCATCTTCCAATATTCTCAGGAGTGTTAGTGGCGATGTTTTGATTAGTTGGACGCTTTTTATTTTTGATTACTTGGATTATTTATATGTTGTTTTAATGTTTTTAGTGGCACAGCGCTGCTACTGAGCCTACTCCAGTCACTCAGACGGAAATAGAAAATAGTATACTGTATACATATGCCATAAATTATTATTCATTATTTTGATTCAATCATAACTGGGTCATGGGAGAAACCTGTTTATTATATAGTCGTCAAGTTCACAGAGTAGCCATACACTGTGGGGAGGGACATACATCGATAAAACCGACAAAACAATTGCCCTTTTTACCACATTTTTTAATCTTTTGTTTACAAGTTCAAGTACCGTATCAATTTGAATTAAAATTCGCGGGGAATATTATATTTTGTCAACGCGAAGATAGACCGAGCATTTTCCAAAAACTTCGTGAATTGTTGGTATGACGTCACTAAATATTATTGTGTAATTCCACTAACCAAGCTATGTAATAATGCGATTTATTAGTACGTCGTGAATTAAGAGTTTGTGATATTAATTTTCAATGCAGTTTTCTCTGTGTTGTGTACAATTCAATCATGCCTTGCCTGGATTAACTCCTTGCCCTTTGAAATATTGCACGGCTTGTGTAGGGACTTCAGCCAACACAGCTTTGGCGAGAGCTACGGGATCCTTAAAGATAAAAATATCAAAACTATGAAGATATGCTTGAACACAGAGTGCTCGCATAAAAGGGGAGCCCCTCCCCCTCGAAAGAATGGAGTCTTTGAAATTTTAAAAATCAATTCAAACAATGGAGTCTCGAAACAATGGAAATTTTGTTGTTTTGATTACTCTATTACCCCGCATATAAGCGCACTGCAGATAAAGGCGCATGCGCTTATATCCGAATATAAGCGCATGCGCCTTTAAACCGTCAAAATTTGCGAGTTAGACAGACATGAACAGAATACCTTTTTTAATGATACAAATAACTTTTTATGTTTTAAATCATCAACATTGTCTATTATAAACAAGAGGCAGGAGAGGAACCAGGCATGATCGAGATGGAAGAGGATGAACTTGAGGATGAAGAAGACATTGACATTTTGTTTTAAAATTGTAAACTTAAGTTTTGTTGTTAAGTTGGAAAGTTTTTTAAAAAAATATTAAATTTGCATTTACCGTTTATAATACCATTGATATTTTGCACTATTAAAAAGGATGCGCCAATTCTCGTACCCGGACCCCATGCGCGTAGGTCTGGGTACGAGAGTCGTGCGCCTATAAGCGAAATTTTATAGGCGCATGCGCCTATAAAACGTCAGTTTTTACTCCAAAATTTTTCCAAAATTGCAGAAAATTCGCTTATAGGCGCTGCGCTTATATGCGGGGTAAAAGGGTACTTCTCATTTCTCGTTGTTTCCTGACCAATCACAGTAATTGAACTAATTATGATTGGCACGGCGAGCATCTCACCGCCAATATATGCAAGCACTCCGTGTTTAAAGTGGCACTACATCGATGAAAATTCACGCCCGTTTTTTAGATTTTCTGTAGCATAGAATAGTATTTCAGGGTCGAAAGTGATCATCGATAACATCGATGTAAAAAACAACTAAAAAATGCTATTTTGAAGTATGTATTTTGAGCTCTGAGATCACTACTATTTAGGCCACCATTACTAAGAACGTGTTCCAAGTGAGCCAGTAATTTCAAAAGGTAATATTGTTTGTGACGTCAGAATCTCAATACTACGCCTGAATTTCAATCGCGGTTACTTGTTTTCTTCGAGAAGTAAATGAAATGTGCAGCCTTTCAGACGAAAAATTTGAAAAAAGAACCTTGATCACTATGGATTTACTTGAAGAATTAGCCATGTGGAGTCTTCGCGTTGAGAATCTGATGTCACTTCTTTACGCTGGACATGATCGATTAATGGCGGACATAGCAACTCCAGATTCGGAGTCAGAAAAATAATACTTGCCATCGTCGAATCGCAAAACGGTTTCGACCGAGTAATATTTAGCAGCTCTTCTTTATAAATACGTAAAAATATCGATAGGTAAAAATTTGATCGTTGTACCACTTTAATTATTATTAAAGAGTGAGTGTTAACCGTCGTGCATTGCGCGTTTGTGTTTATCTTTCCGTACGATAACGAAGTGTTTTGAAGTGCTTCATTTCCCAACCTCGTACCCAGGGCATTTTACCTCCACGGCGGAAGGTCGGCGAAAATGGCCCTGGGATCGACTGGTCCATTCTATAATGATTAATTCAGCCGAGTATAATTTATTCATCTAAATCTGAATGCTGTCTTCCAATTTTACAGCAAATTAGAAGTGATAGCTTTCGCTAAATTGGATATATGCTTCTTAATACCTTTTGTAAGAGATAACCATGGATGTATCGTGTATTATTAAGCTTGTTAGCTACTTTTCTGCCGACGAATGCTGACATGAACAACTCTGAAGAGCACTGAATATTTCTCAATTATTCAGGTCAACAAAGTAGCCAAAGGCAATGGAACAAAGACCACAAAAATTATCATATCTAGATTATCACCCTCGCTTACGAGGGGAACATATTTCAATATATTTACCTGTTTAAAATATATTTCAATATATTTACCTGTTTAAAATATATTTCAATATATTTACCTGTTTAAAATATATTTCAATATATTTACCTGTTTAAAATATATTTCAATATATTTACCTGTTTAAAATATATTTCAATATATTTACCTGTTTAAAAATATATTTCAATATATTTACCTGTTTAAAATATATTTCAATATATTTACCTGTTTAAAATATATTTCAATATATTTACCTGTTTAAAATATATTTCAATATATTTACCTGTTTAAAACATATTTCAATATATTTACCTGTTTAAAATATATTTCAATATATTTACCTGTTTAAAATATATTTCAATATATTTACCTGTTTAAAATATATTTCAATATATTTACCTGTTTAAAACATATTTCAATATATTTACCTGTTTAAAATATATTTCAATATATTTACCTGTTTAAAATATATTTCAATATATTTACCTGTTTAAAATATATTTCAATATATATTTACCCTGTTTAAAATATATTTCAATATATTTATCTGTTTAAAATATATTTCAATATATTTACCTGTTTAAAACATATTTCAATATATTTACCTGTTTAAAATATATTTCAATATATTTACCTGTTTAAAATATATTTCAATATATTTATCTGTTGAAAATATATTTCAATATATTTACCTGTTTAAAATATATTTCAATATATTTACCTGTTTAAAATATATTTCAATATATTTACCTGTTTAAAATATATTTCAATATATTTACCTGTTTAAAATATATTTCAATATATTTACCTGTTTAAAATATATTTCAATATATTTATCTGTTTAAAACATATTTCAATATATTTACCTGTTTAAAATATATTTCAATATATTTACCTGTTTAAAATATATTTCAATATATTTACCTGTTTAAAAACATATTTCAATATATTTACCTGTTTAAAATATATTTCAATATATTTACCTGTTTAAAATATATTTCAATATATTTACCTGTTTAAAACATATTTCAATATATTTACCTGTTTAAAATATATTTCAATATATTTACCAGTTTAAAATATATTTCAATATATTTACCTGTTTAAAATATATTTCAATATATTTACCTGTTTAAAACATATTCCAATATATTTATCTGTTTAAAATATATTTCAATATATTTACCTGTTTAAAACATATTTCAATATATTTACCTGTTTAAAACATATTTCAATATATTTACCTGTTTAAAATATATTTCAATATATTTACCTGTTTAAAACATATTTCAATATATTTACCTGTTTAAAACATATTTCAATATATTTACCTGTTTAAAATCGCGGAATGGCACAAACTGGACAATATCTCGCGACGCTGTTCCACTTCTTGGGCTACTAAGACTGAAGTAGGAAAAAAGTTAAAATTAGTTCAATGAGTAAAGAACTTTATGGTTTGTAATGATGCTGTGGCTAATGAACATCGTGCTGGTTCGTGATAAAAAGAATGTTAGATATTATAGAATATTTAAAATATTTAGCCAACTTATGTCGAGTATTCAGACTACAGAAAAGAGCCGTAAGACTTATTCTTAATGTAGGAATGAGAGAAGAGAAAACTGTCACTTTATTCAACATGCTAAACTGGATTCTATTTCATAATGAAACGAAAATTAACAAATGTTGCATTATACAGACAAATCGAGACTGCTGATTTAGCAGTACGTTAGTCGCATGCACGAACTAGTACACAACGTAGCCTTCGCTCTGCCATCTGAGTTCTGGTAGCTCAATGGTTAGAGCGTCTAACCGGAGATCATGAAGGTCGTGGGTTCGATTCCCCTCTGGGGCTCAGAAACATTTTACTATATTTAAATAACCAAGCTGCAAGTCACATTTAATATAGAAGTAGACAGACGATACATGGACGATCACCAAGCTCATATTTAGTGCAGCATTGCCACCTTCTGTAATCTGCGTCTCGCTAGATCATTGGTTAGAGCGTCACACAGGCAATCAGAAGGTTACAGGTCCTAGGTTCCTCTCTGGAATTGATGACATCAACCGTAAATAATGGCAATGATCGTAAAATCGTTAGGTCCTAATAAATGTTCAAGCAAAAAGTCAAAGAAACAAGAGTTCTTACAGTCCTTCATCGCAATCCAGCGTGTTCATATTTTTGAAATCAGCTTGACCAACGCCAACAATGATGACAGACATGGGCAATTGCGAAGCCCGAACCAAAGCATCAACTGTGTCCGACATGTCGGAGAGAACTCCATCGGTGAGCAACAACAACACGAAATACTGCTGAAAAATAATATATTTTTCTTAGAATCAACCTCAGGAAGATATGAAGCTATATCTATACTGCTAAGTCAACTGATGAAGATGACTCGAGCAGAATTCGAATATCTAGCAGATGAGCTATCGAGTTAACTGCGATTAGAATTGAAGTTAGAGTAAGAGTTAAAGTTGGCGATAAAAATTGGAATAAGAGCTGGAGTATGAATTAGAGTTAGTTGGAATAAGAATGAGAGTTAGATTTAGAATAAGAATTAGAATTGGCGTAAGTATTAGAGTTGGAGTAAGAATTAGAGTTGGATTAAGAATCAGAATTAGAGTAAAAATTAGAGTTGGAGTAAGAATTAGAGTTGGAGTAAGAATTAGAGTTGAAGTAAGAATTAAAGTTGAAGTAAGAATTAAAGTTGAAGTAAGAATTAGAGTTGGAGTAAGAATTAGATTTGGAGTAAGAATTAGATTTGGAGTAAGAATTAAGTAAGAATTAGATTTGGAGTAAGAATTAAGTAAGAATTAGATTTGGACGTAAGAATTAGAGTTGAAGTAAGAATTAGAGTTGAAGTAAGAATTAGAGTTGAAGTAAGAATTAGAGTTGAAGTAAGAATTAGAGTTGAAGTAAGAATTAGAGGTGGAGTAAGAATTAGAGTTGGAGTAAGAATTAGAGTTGAAGTAAGAATTAGAGTTGGAGTAAGAATTAGAGTTGAAGTAAGAATTAGAGTTGAAGTAAGAATTAGAGTTGGAGTAAGAATTAGAGTTGAAGTAAGAATTAGAGTTGAAGTAAGAATTAGAGTTGAAGTAAGAATTAGAGTTGGAGTAAGAATTAGAGTTGAAGTAAGAATTAGAGTTGAAGTAAGAATTAGAGTTGGAGTAAGAATTAGAGTTGAAGTAAGAATTAGAGTTGGAGTAAGAATTAGATTTGGAGTAAGAATTAGATTTGGAGTAAGAATTAAGTAAGAATTAGATTTGTAGTAAGAATTAAGTAAGAATTAGATTTGGACGTAAGAATTAGAGTTGAAGTAAGAATTAGAGTTGAAGTAAGAATTAGAGTTGGAGTAAGAATTAGAGTTGAAGTAAGAATTAGAGTTGGAGTAAGAATTAGAGTTGAAGTAAGAATTAGAGTTGAAGTAAGAATTAGAGTTGAAGTAAGAATTAGAGTTGAAGTAAGAATTAGAGTTGAAGTAAGAATTAGATGTGGAGTAAGAATTAGAGTTGGAGTAAGAATTAGAGTTGGAGTAAGAATTAGAGTTGAAGTAAGAATTAGAGTTGAAGTAAGAATTAGAGTTGAAGTAAGAATTAGAGTTGGAGTAAGAATTAGAGTTGAAGTAAGAATTAGAGTTGAAGTAAGAATTAGAGTTGAAGTAAGAATTAGAGTTGAAGTAAGAATTAGAGTTGGAGTAAGAATTAGAGGTGGAGTAAGAATTAGAGGTGGAGTAAGAATTAGAGTTGAAGTAAGAATTAGAGTTGAAGTAAGAATTAGAGTTGAAGTAATAATTAGAGATGGAGTAAGAATTAGAGATGGAGTAAGAACTAGAGTAAGGAGTAAGAATTAGAGATGGAGTAAGAATTAGAGTTGAAGTAAGAATTAGAGTTGAAGTAAGAATTAGAGTTGAAGTAAGAATTAGAGTTGAAGTAAGAATTAGAGTTGAAGTAAGAATTAGAGTTGAAGTAAGAATTAGAGTTGAAGTAAGAATTAGAGTTGGAGTAAGAATTAGAGTTGAAGTAAGAATTAGAGTTGAAGTAAGAATTAGAGTTGGAGTAAGAATTAGAGTTGAAGTAAGAATTAGAGTTGGAGTAAGAATTAGATTTGGAGTAAGAATTAGATTTGGAGTAAGAATTAAGTAAGAATTAGATTTGGAGTAAGAATTAAGTAAGAATTAGATTTGGACGTAAGAATTAGAGTTGAAGTAAGAATTAGAGTTGAAGTAAGAATTAGAGTTGAAGTAAGAATTAGAGTTGAAGTAAGAATTAGAGTTGAAGTAAGAATTAGAGTTGAAGTAAGAATTAGAGTTGAAGTAAGAATTAGAGTTGAAGTAAGAATTAGAGTTGAAGTAAGAATTAGAGTTGAAGTAAGAATTAGAGTTGGAGTAAGAATTAGAGTTGAAGTAAGAATTAGATTTGGACGTAAGAATTAGAGTTGAAGTAAGAATTAGAGTTGAAGTAAGAATTAGAGTTGAAGTAAGAATTAGAGTTGAAGTAAGAATTAGAGTTGAAGTAAGAATTAGAGTTGGAGTAAGAATTAGAGTTGAAGTAAGAATTAGAGTTGAAGTAAGAATTAGAGTTGGAGTAAGAATTAGAGTTGAAGTAAGAATTAGAGTTGGAGTAAGAATTAGAGTTGGAGTAAGAATTAGATTTGGAGTAAGAATTAGATTTGGAGTAAGAATTAAGTAAGAATTAGATTTGGAGTAAGAATTAAGTAAGAATTAGATTTGGACGTAAGAATTAGAGTTGAAGTAAGAATTAGAGTTGAAGTAAGAATTAGAGTTGAAGTAAGAATTAGAGTTGAAGTAAGAATTAGAGTTGAAGTAAGAATTAGAGGTGGAGTAAGAATTAGAGTTGGAGTAAGAATTAGAGTTGGAGTAAGAATTAGAGTTGAAGTAAGAATTAGAGTTGAAGTAAGAATTAGAGTTGGAGTAAGAATTAGAGTTGGAGTAAGAATTAGAGTTGAAGTAAGAATTAGAGTTGAAGTAAGAATTAGAGTTGAAGTAAGAATTAGAGTTGAAGTAAGAATTAGAGTTGAAGTAAGAATTAGAGTTGGAGTAAGAATTAGAGGTGGAGTAAGAATTAGAGGTGGAGTAAGAATTAGAGTTGAAGTAAGAATTAGAGTTGAAGTAAGAATTAGAGTTGAAGTAATAATTAGAGATGGAGTAAGAATTAGAGATGGAGTAAGAACTAGAGTAAGGAGTAAGAATTAGAGTAAGGAGTAAGAATTAGAGTTGGAGTAAGAATTAGAGTTGAAGTAAGAATTAGAGTTGAAGTAAGAATTAGAGTTGGAGTAAGAATTAGAGTTGGAGTAAGAATTAGAGTTGAAGTAAGAATTAGAGTTGAAGTAAGAATTAGAGTTGGAGTAAGAATTAGAGTTGAAGTAAGAATTAGAGTTGAAGTAAGAATTAGAGTTGAAGTAAGAATTAGAGTTGAAGTAAGAATTAGAGTTGGAGTAACAATTAGAGGTGGAGTAAGAATTAGAGGTGGAGTAAGAATTAGAGTTGAAGTAAGAATTAGAGTTGAAGTAAGAATTAGAGTTGAAGTAATAATTAGAGTAAGGAGTAAGAATTAGAGATGGAGTAAGAACTAGAGTAAGGAGTAAGAATTAGAGTAAGGAGTAAGAATTAGAGATGGAGTAAGAATTAGAGTTGAAGTAAGAATTAGAGATGGAGTAAGAATTAGAGTTGAAGTAAGAATTAGAGTTGAAGTAAGAATTAGAGTTGAAGTAAGAATTAGAGTTGAAGTAAGAATTAGAGTTGGAGTAAGAATTAGAGTTGAAGTAAGAATTAGAGTTGAAGTAAGAATTAGAGTTGGAGTAAGAATTAGAGTTAGAGTAAGAATTAGAGTTGAAGTAAGAATTAGAGTTGGAGTAAGAATTAGAGTTGAAGTAAGAATTAGAGTTGAAGTAAGAATTAGAGTTGAAGTAAGAATTAGAGTTGAAGTAAGAATTAGAGTTGGAGTAAGAATTAGAGGTGGAGTAAGAATTAGAGTTGGAGTAAGAATTAGAGTTGGAGTAAGAATTAGAGTTGAAGTAAGAATTAGAGTTGAAGTAAGAATTAGAGTTGAAGTAAGAATTAGAGTTGGAATAAGAATTAGAGTTGAAGTAAGAATTAGAGTTGAAGTAAGAATTAGAGTTGAAGTAAGAATTAGAGTTGGAGTAAGAATTAGAGGTGGAGTAAGAATTAGAGTTGAAGTAAGAATTAGAGTTGAAGTAAGAATTAGAGTTGAAGTAATAATTAGAGTAAGGAGTAAGAATTAGAGATGGAGTAAGAACTAGAGTAAGGAGTAAGAATTAGAGTAAGGAGTAAGAATTAGAGATGGAGTAAGAATTAGAGTTGAAGTAAGAATTAGAGTTGGAGTAAGAATTAGAGTTGAAGTAAGAATTAGAGTTGGAGTAAGAATTAGAGTTAGAGTAAGAATTAGAGTTGGAGTAAGAATTAGAGTTAGAGTAAGAATTAGAGTTGGAGTAAGAATTAGAGTTGAAGTAAGAATTAGAGTTGGAGTAAGAATTAGAGTTGGAGTAAGAATTAGAGTTGAAGTAAGAATTAGAGTTGAAGTAAGAATTAGAGTTGAAGTAAGAATTAGAGTTAGAGTAAGAATTAGAGTTGGAGTAAGAATTAGAGTTGGAGTAAGAATTAGAGTTAGAGTAAGAATTAGAGTTGAAGTAAGAATTAGAGTTGGAGTAAGAATTAGAGTTGAAGTAAGAATTAGAGTTGGAGTAAGAATTAGAGTTGAAGTAAGAATTAGAGTTGGAGTAAGAATTAGATTTGGAGTAAGAATTAGATTTGGAGTAAGAATTAAGTAAGAATTAGATTTGTAGTAAGAATTAAGTAAGAATTAGATTTGGACGTAAGAATTAGAGTTGAAGTAAGAATTAGAGTTGAAGTAAGAATTAGAGTTGGAGTAAGAATTAGAGTTGAAGTAAGAATTAGAGTTGGAGTAAGAATTAGAGTTGAAGTAAGAATTAGAGTTGAAGTAAGAATTAGAGTTGAAGTAAGAATTAGAGTTGAAGTAAGAATTAGAGTTGAAGTAAGAATTAGATGTGGAGTAAGAATTAGAGTTGGAGTAAGAATTAGAGTTGGAGTAAGAATTAGAGTTGAAGTAAGAATTAGAGTTGAAGTAAGAATTAGAGTTGAAGTAAGAATTAGAGTTGGAGTAAGAATTAGAGTTGAAGTAAGAATTAGAGTTGAAGTAAGAATTAGAGTTGAAGTAAGAATTAGAGTTGAAGTAAGAATTAGAGTTGGAGTAAGAATTAGAGGTGGAGTAAGAATTAGAGGTGGAGTAAGAATTAGAGTTGAAGTAAGAATTAGAGTTGAAGTAAGAATTAGAGTTGAAGTAATAATTAGAGATGGAGTAAGAATTAGAGATGGAGTAAGAACTAGAGTAAGGAGTAAGAATTAGAGATGGAGTAAGAATTAGAGTTGAAGTAAGAATTAGAGTTGAAGTAAGAATTAGAGTTGAAGTAAGAATTAGAGTTGAAGTAAGAATTAGAGTTGAAGTAAGAATTAGAGTTGAAGTAAGAATTAGAGTTGAAGTAAGAATTAGAGTTGGAGTAAGAATTAGAGTTGAAGTAAGAATTAGAGTTGAAGTAAGAATTAGAGTTGGAGTAAGAATTAGAGTTGAAGTAAGAATTAGAGTTGGAGTAAGAATTAGATTTGGAGTAAGAATTAGATTTGGAGTAAGAATTAAGTAAGAATTAGATTTGGAGTAAGAATTAAGTAAGAATTAGATTTGGACGTAAGAATTAGAGTTGAAGTAAGAATTAGAGTTGAAGTAAGAATTAGAGTTGAAGTAAGAATTAGAGTTGAAGTAAGAATTAGAGTTGAAGTAAGAATTAGAGTTGAAGTAAGAATTAGAGTTGAAGTAAGAATTAGAGTTGAAGTAAGAATTAGAGTTGAAGTAAGAATTAGAGTTGAAGTAAGAATTAGAGTTGGAGTAAGAATTAGAGTTGAAGTAAGAATTAGATTTGGACGTAAGAATTAGAGTTGAAGTAAGAATTAGAGTTGAAGTAAGAATTAGAGTTGAAGTAAGAATTAGAGTTGAAGTAAGAATTAGAGTTGAAGTAAGAATTAGAGTTGGAGTAAGAATTAGAGTTGAAGTAAGAATTAGAGTTGAAGTAAGAATTAGAGTTGGAGTAAGAATTAGAGTTGAAGTAAGAATTAGAGTTGGAGTAAGAATTAGATTTGGAGTAAGAATTAGATTTGGAGTAAGAATTAAGTAAGAATTAGATTTGGAGTAAGAATTAAGTAAGAATTAGATTTGGACGTAAGAATTAGAGTTGAAGTAAGAATTAGAGTTGAAGTAAGAATTAGAGTTGAAGTAAGAATTAGAGTTGAAGTAAGAATTAGAGTTGAAGTAAGAATTAGAGGTGGAGTAAGAATTAGAGTTGGAGTAAGAATTAGAGTTGGAGTAAGAATTAGAGTTGAAGTAAGAATTAGAGTTGAAGTAAGAATTAGAGTTGGAGTAAGAATTAGAGTTGGAGTAAGAATTAGAGTTGAAGTAAGAATTAGAGTTGAAGTAAGAATTAGAGTTGAAGTAAGAATTAGAGTTGAAGTAAGAATTAGAGTTGAAGTAAGAATTAGAGTTGGAGTAAGAATTAGAGGTGGAGTAAGAATTAGAGGTGGAGTAAGAATTAGAGTTGAAGTAAGAATTAGAGTTGAAGTAAGAATTAGAGTTGAAGTAATAATTAGAGATGGAGTAAGAATTAGAGATGGAGTAAGAACTAGAGTAAGGAGTAAGAATTAGAGTAAGGAGTAAGAATTAGAGTTGGAGTAAGAATTAGAGTTGAAGTAAGAATTAGAGTTGAAGTAAGAATTAGAGTTGGAGTAAGAATTAGAGTTGGAGTAAGAATTAGAGTTGAAGTAAGAATTAGAGTTGAAGTAAGAATTAGAGTTGGAGTAAGAATTAGAGTTGAAGTAAGAATTAGAGTTGAAGTAAGAATTAGAGTTGAAGTAAGAATTAGAGTTGAAGTAAGAATTAGAGTTGGAGTAACAATTAGAGGTGGAGTAAGAATTAGAGGTGGAGTAAGAATTAGAGTTGAAGTAAGAATTAGAGTTGAAGTAAGAATTAGAGTTGAAGTAATAATTAGAGTAAGGAGTAAGAATTAGAGATGGAGTAAGAACTAGAGTAAGGAGTAAGAATTAGAGTAAGGAGTAAGAATTAGAGATGGAGTAAGAATTAGAGTTGAAGTAAGAATTAGAGATGGAGTAAGAATTAGAGTTGAAGTAAGAATTAGAGTTGAAGTAAGAATTAGAGTTGAAGTAAGAATTAGAGTTGAAGTAAGAATTAGAGTTGGAGTAAGAATTAGAGTTGAAGTAAGAATTAGAGTTGAAGTAAGAATTAGAGTTGGAGTAAGAATTAGAGTTAGAGTAAGAATTAGAGTTGAAGTAAGAATTAGAGTTGGAGTAAGAATTAGAGTTGAAGTAAGAATTAGAGTTGAAGTAAGAATTAGAGTTGAAGTAAGAATTAGAGTTGAAGTAAGAATTAGAGTTGGAGTAAGAATTAGAGGTGGAGTAAGAATTAGAGTTGGAGTAAGAATTAGAGTTGAAGTAAGAATTAGAGTTGAAGTAAGAATTAGAGTTGAAGTAAGAATTAGAGTTGGAATAAGAATTAGAGTTGAAGTAAGAATTAGAGTTGAAGTAAGAATTAGAGTTGAAGTAAGAATTAGAGTTGGAGTAAGAATTAGAGGTGGAGTAAGAATTAGAGTTGAAGTAAGAATTAGAGTTGAAGTAAGAATTAGAGTTGAAGTAATAATTAGAGTAAGGAGTAAGAATTAGAGATGGAGTAAGAACTAGAGTAAGGAGTAAGAATTAGAGTAAGGAGTAAGAATTAGAGATGGAGTAAGAATTAGAGTTGAAGTAAGAATTAGAGTTGGAGTAAGAATTAGAGTTGAAGTAAGAATTAGAGTTGGAGTAAGAATTAGAGTTAGAGTAAGAATTAGAGTTGGAGTAAGAATTAGAGTTAGAGTAAGAATTAGAGTTGGAGTAAGAATTAGAGTTGAAGTAAGAATTAGAGTTGGAGTAAGAATTAGAGTTGGAGTAAGAATTAGAGTTGAAGTAAGAATTAGAGTTGAAGTAAGAATTAGAGTTGAAGTAAGAATTAGAGTTAGAGTAAGAATTAGAGTTGGAGTAAGAATTAGAGTTGGAGTAAGAATTAGAGTTAGAGTAAGAATTAGAGTTGAAGTAAGAATTAGAGTTGGAGTAAGAATTAGAGTTGAAGTAAGAATTAGAGTTGGAGTAAGAATTAGAGTTGAAGTAAGAATTAGAGTTGGAGTAAGAATTAGAGTTGAAGTAAGAATTAGAGTTGGAGTAAGAATTAGAGTTGAAGTAAGAATTAGAGATGGAGTAAGAATTAGAGTTGGAGTAAGAATTAGAGTTGGAGTAAGAATTAGAGTTGGAGTAAGAATTAGAGATGGAGTAAGAATTAGAGTTGAAGTAACAATTAGAGTTGAAGTAAGAATTAGAGATGGAGTAAGAATTAAAGTTGGAGTAAGAATTAGAGTAAGGAGTAGGAATTAGAGTTGAATTATACTGTTTACAGACCTCAAACCCAAGCTAACGGCATTCCATAACAGTAAGGTTAGTATTAGATCATTTATGTCAAGATTGTTCCCACATTTAGGATAAGCGATTGACGAAAATTAGCGACTTCTTACCGAGGCAGTACCGACGGCCTGTTCGGCAGATTTCGCCACGCGGTTTATAATTGGTGCCACGTTGGTTGGTCCGTATAGTTCCACGGCGCGTATGCAGTTCTGGTAGGCGGTAACGATGCCAGTTATTTCTGATATCAAAAGAAAATCTCGATTATTTATTAGATAATTAATTATTTTTAGAAAGCTATGGAAGAAGGGAATACAAGCTGGACGGCAAAGGGGAGAAGAATGGTGAGATAGCGGAAAGGAGGGATGGAGGGAGTGGAGTCCGCAGAAGTAACACAATATTCCATCCAAATATTGCATTCAATCATAAACTTGATAAAATTTGATAAACTTCAAGGAAGGGAGGTTGATTTAGGGCTATAGAAACAGAGGGTTGGTTTAGGGTTATAGAACAGAGAGGAAGGCTGGTTTAGGGTTAAAAAGGGTTTAGGGTTAGGAAGGGGATGAAGTGAAGGAAAGGAAGGATTATTATATTGGACCTGTCATTGCACCCTTTGATTGACTGTAAAAATAGCAAATGATTTAACTTTTCGCATCTCATTAATTATTAATTTGTTTATCTCTTGTGCATTTGATTGGCTACAGTACTTTCTACTTCTGACACGCTATTGGCATATATATAATCCCTATTTATTTTATTTTATCTCGTCTTACTCTGATGAAGGGCTCCGCTGGAAACGTCAGTATTTCGTTATTAAAAATCTTGGCAGTTTATTATCTTTTCACAAGGATTATTATACCTTGGTAATTTGGATTATTTGGATTAAAATTTAAAGCAAAGTCGTCAAAGACCTCAACACTGGGCGAAAGTTTGGCATGGGTTAGGAAGGGATGGAGTGATTGAATGAAGGGAGGATGGAGTGATGGAAGGAAGAATGGATGGAAGGATAGCAGGTTGGGTGAAAGGAAGGATGGTTGGAAGGAAGGAAGGAAGAGAAGAAGAGAGGAACGAAGGAAAGAAGGTGGAAGGAAGGGAGGGAGGAATGAAGGGAGGAAGCAAGCAAGGAAGCAAGGAAGGAAGGAAGCAAGGAAGGAAGCAAGGAAGGAAGCAAGGAAGGAAGCAAGGAAGGAAGCAAGGAAGGAAGCAAGGAAGGAAGCAAGGAAGGAAGGAAGCAAGGAAGGAAGCAAGGAAGGAAGGAAGCAAGGAAGGAAGCAAGGAAGGAAGCAAGGAAGGAAGCAAGGAAGGAAGCAAGGAAGGAAGCAAGGAAGGAAGCAAGGAAGGAAGCAAGGAAGGAAGCAAGGAAGGAAGCAAGGAAGGAAGCAAGGAAGGAAGCAAGGAAGGAAGGAAGGAAGGAAGGAAGGAAGGAAGGAAGGAAGGAAGGAAGGAAGGAAGGAAGGAAGGAAGGAAGGAAGGAAGGAAGGAAGGAAGGAAGGAAGGAAGGAAGGAAGGAAGGAAGGAAGGAAGGAAGGAAGGAAGGAAGGAAGGAAGGAAGGAAGGAAGGAAGGAAGGAAGGAAGGAAGGAAGGAAGGAAGGAAGGAAGGAAGGAAGGAAGGAAGGAAGGAAGGAAGGAAGGAAGGAAGGAAGGAAGGAAGGAAGGAAGGAAGGAAGGAAGGAAGGAAGGAAGGAAGGAAGGAAGGAAGGAAGGAAGGAAGGAAGGAAGGAAGGAAGGAAGGAAGGAAAGAAGGAAGGAAGGAAGGAAGGAAGGAAAGAAGGGAGGGAGGAAGGGAGGAAGGAAGGAAGGAAGGAAGGAAAGAAGGAAGGAAGGAAGGAAAGAAGGGAGGGAGGAAGGGAGGAAGGATGGATGGAGAGATGGAAGGAACGAAGGAAGGGAGAATGGATCGAAGTATGGAAGGAAGGATCAGAAACGAAGGAAGGAAGAGAGAATGGATGGAAGTATGGAAGGAAGGATTATTATACCTTGGCAATTTGGATTATTTGGATTAAAATTTAAAGCAAAGTCGTGAAAGACCTGACCACTGGGTGGAAGTTTTGCACCGAAGCCAAATGCTGGAAACAGTTTGTCCCTGGTAAGGAGAAGGATTAATAAATAAATATGTGCATAGCTAGAGAGATAATAATACAGCTATCACTATACCGCTAGAGAGAAAACAATACAGCTATAGTGAAGTAACAATACCGACGACAACTACAATAGTAACAATATAAGAACAATACATAACAAGAACAATAATTATAAATTCTGTAACGGGTATAGCTTTTGTTTTTTATTTTTTATTAAACCTGTCTACACAGCATATTACATTAATGTAGGTCAGACATAGTTTGACGCTACTCTGGTTTTAAAAAGTTTTTTGAACGTGACTTTAAAAGTTACTGTCCATGACCACACGTTTCGACACTCCAATCTAGTGTCTTCATCAGGGGTGATCGTTGTAAAGTTAGAATCCCTATTTATACCCTCATAGAACCGATGATGACGTTATCTATTAACAAGATGCAAATAAGCTTCTGGTAATAGACGACCGTTATCGCGATTCAATGGGGCGTGGGTGCTATTGATATGCCAAGCCTCCAGACAACGTCTCTGATGGTCCCGCGGATCAGTGGTAATAATTTTGGAATTTTCGCACGCAATCTCATGGTAGCTAGTTACGCACGCGTGTTCCGACAAAGCAGAATTTTGACGAAGACACTAGATTGAAGTGTCGAAACGTTGGGTCATGGACAGTAACGTTTAAGTCACGTTCAAAAAACTTTTAAAGTCAGAGTAGCGTCAAACTATGTCTGATTTATCACCTGGTTGCGTTGGGAAATTATTTGTTTACATTAATGTAATTTTAAGGATGCAACATGGCCGGTAAGATTAATATTACTGTTAGGATTAGTTTATGGTTAACATTAACCCTTTCAACTAACCCTACCGTAAACTAACACTGACCCTAATAACAACCATAAACTGACTATAAAGTAATACTACAGTAAGCCTATACCAAGTACCAACCCTAAACCAGCCCTAATACCAACCATAAACTGACCCCAAACTAACCCTAAATTGTAAACATGGCTTTACTCACGTGTCATAGTCCTGACAAACAGTACCGACAGCCACCAGGGCTTGAACATATTCATTTGGATTATATGGACTAATGAAATGCAACGAAGTTGGTTCCTGAGGGTGACCATTGGACGCTGTAAAATCGATACCAACCTACAAGGATTAACTACTGTTGTAAAGGAACATAACCAAAAGGATAGATAGACAGACAGACAGACAGACAGACAGACAGACAGACAGACAGACAGACGGACATAATTTGAATTTGAATTTCACCTTTATTTGAATACGGTAATTTCAATAAGTTACAAATTAAACTTCTTTACATGAAAGCCGTATTATTAAAAATATATAAATTGCTATCTAACAGTAATTATTTCAACTAACTTAATACAACAATAAATAATTTTACAATTTTGAATTTTTTAAAAAAAGTATTTAGAAAAATAAAGAAGATTGAATTAGTTGACAATTTCCGTGTATGCAGATAGTTTATTTTTGAATTGGTATTTATTCCGCAAGAGCTTAAGCTCATTTGGAAGTGAGTTCCAAAGTTTTGCACCTCTATAGGAAAATATTTTCTTACAATACTCCGTTTTTGGAATACGAGTAATAATTAAATTATCATCACTTTCTCTTAACCTTTGCCAATATGAGTTAATTTCATCACTTTTCATAAACATTTGGCTAAGGTAGTCAGGTACAGTACCACTAATGATATTATTCATAACAACACATATCCTCTTACTTCTTCTGACAGACAGTTGCTCCCAGTTTAATTGATTTAGTATATCGCTTGACCTAACATCGTATCCTTGAAACGTAATGATGCGAGCCGCACGCTTTTGCAGTTTTTGTAATTTGCTGGAAAGGTCCTTATTCAAATTTGCCCATACGGCATCACAATAATCGAATATTGGCAAGATAAGTGAATTGTAGATAACCAACAATATGTTCTTCGGAACAAATTTTCGTGCTTGCTCGAGGCAGTTTATGGAGCGACCTACTCTTTTACTAATATGATTAATTTGTTCGTGCCAAGCTAAATTATCATCTAAAAATACCCCCAGGTGCTTGGCAGTCGTTACTCTCTTTATTGGTTGGTTGTCAAATTTTAGAGATGAAACACGGCCTAAATTAGACAATCTAAATTCTGAACCGACAAACATGTATTCTGTTTTCAATACATTTAAACTAAGTTTGTTAGAAAGCAGCCATGTTTTGACATTATTTAGGTCAGAATTAACTTTTTGTTGAAGCTCAATTGTTGATTTTGAAGCAGCACTCAGAGTGGTATCGTCAGCATACATGCGCGATGTTGTACACTGAAGACTCGCAGGGCGATCGTTGATATATATCAAAAATAGTAGTGGTCCTAAAATAGATCCTTGTGGTACACCACAGGTCAATTTTCTAGGTTTTGACGTGCAGTTTCCCACAACACATTGCTGCTTCCTATTTGATAGATGTGACTCAAACCAATTGAGAGTAAGGCCTTCGACACCATAGTATTTTAGTTTTTGTAATAAGATATTATGAGAAACAGTATCGAATGCCTTTGTCAGATCGAGAAATACAACAAGGTTCATCAGGCCTTCATCCATATTTAAATACCACTCATTGGTAGCATCTAACAGAGCTGTAACCGTAGCTGTAACGGAAGCCCGATTGATATTTTTCCAATAATTTATGTTCAGTTAAATAACCATAACGTTGGCCATACACAGCTTTTTCACAGATCTTGAACATCACTGGCAATATCGAAATTGGTCTGTAATTATTTGGGTCAGTTCGATCATTAGCTTTAAAAAGAGGGAAGACTTTTGCATTCTTCCACCAAGAAGGAAAAACACCGCTCTCTATGGATTTATTAATAATAGTTGACAGTGAAGAGCATATAACTGGTGCAGCTGCCTTAAGAAGCCTACATGATATGTTGTCTAGACCTGTAGCTTTATGAGTTGGCATCTTAAGGAGAATACTTAAAACAAACTCAGGCGTTATTGGTTGTAAACTAAAGGAAGACTTGGCAGGCTTAATATAGTAATCAAAACTTTTCTCACTATTCGTCATAGACGCAGCCAATTTAGGTTCAATATTACTAAAATGGTCATTGAAGATCTCACAAAGGTCAGAAGGTTCAGTGTAAGATACTTCATTGACAACCAACTCATTAATTGTACTATTACTATTGTGTTTACGATGCGACAACAGATTGATGGTTTTCCATATTGCTCTGGAGTCACCCGCAGACAGACAGACAGACAGACAGACAGACAGACAGACAGACAGACAGACAGAGACAGACAGAGACAGACAGACAGACACAGACAGACAGACAGACAGAGACAGACAGACAGACAGACAGACAGAGACAGACAGACAGACAGACAGAGACAGACAGACAGACAGACAGACAGACAGACAGACAGACAGACAGACAGACAGAGACAGACAGAGACAGACAGAGACAGACAGACAGACAGAGACAGACAGAGACAGACAGAGACAGACAGACAGAGACAGACAGAGACAGACAGACAGAGACAGACAGAGACAGACAGACAGACAGACAGACAGACAGACAGAGACAGACAGACAGACAGAGACAGACAGACAGACAGAGACAGACAGACAGACAGAGACAGACAGACAGACAGAGACAGACAGACAGACAGAGACAGACAGACAGAGACAGACAGACAGAGACAGACAGACAGACACAGACAGAGACAGACAGAGACAGAGACAGACAGAGACAGACAGAGACAGACAGAGACAGACAGAGACAGACAGAGACAGACAGAGACAGACAGAGACAGACAGAGACAGACAGAGACAGACAGAGACAGACAGACAGAGACAGACAGAGACAGACAGAGACAGACAGAGACAGACAGAGACAGACAGAGACAGACAGAGACAGACAGAGACAGACAGAGACAGACAGAGACAGACAGAGACAGACAGAGACAGACAGAGACAGACAGAGACAGACAGAGACAGACAGAGACAGACAGAGACAGACACAGACAGAGACAGAGACAGAGACAGAGACAGAGACAGAGACAGAGACAGAGACAGAGACAGAGACAGAGACAGAGACAGAGACAGAGACAGAGACAGAGACAGAGACAGAGACAGACAGACAGACAGACAGACAGACAGACAGAGACAGACAGACAGACAGACAGACAGAGACAGACAGAGACAGAGACAGAGACAGACAGACAGACAGACAGACAGACAGACAGACAGACAGACAGACAGACAGACAGACAGACAGACAGACAGACAGAGCTAAAAAGCTGAATTACATGTTCTAAATAACAAGGTACTTATTGTTCTAAAATTTTAAAAATCATATATACAACTAAGTGATTTTCTATGAACGTGTTATGAGTTCCTTATCCCCAATTTATCATCTATATCAATAACAACACTTTATAATGAGGAAAATATTCAAAATACATCAAGGAGTATTTGTATCTATTTGTTTTCACTTTAAATTGTTTCAAAGTTCCAGTTTTCATCAGATTGTACGTGATGTTGGCTTGCGATTGTAGCCAGGAGACTCGGTAGTTTGTGCTGGGGTTACTCACACTACGCCACGCCAGACTACGCCACGCCACACCACACTACGCCACACCACACTACGCCACGCCACACTACGCCAGACTACGCCACACCACGCCACACTACGCCACGCCACACTACGCCACACCACACTACGCCACACCACACTATTTTTATTTTTTTATTTTATTTTATTTTATAAGCTTTGCCACATCTAGACTAGAGAACAAATATTTACACAATAACATATACAAGACGATGGCAGGGTGTCCGCAACAGCTTTGGCCAATTACTGCGGTCCCTATGTAAACTAAACAATACACAGCTTATATATAGTTACAGATAATTACAATATACAAATACAGATACAAACTAGAAACAACATGAAAGTGGTTTTGTTAAGTCACGTGCCTGGTTGCATTTAAGGCAAATTGTTTTCCAGGAGCGAGGGTCATCTAAATTGTAATTGTTTTCTAGAGCATAATGATAGTAATTGAGCAGTGAATTTTTAAAGGTTGTTAGAGTGATATATTTACTGATAATAGATTTTGGTAGTACATTCCAGATCCTTGTTGTCCAAATAGTATAAGATTTTTGATATGTCAGAGTGTTGGATTTCTTAATTTTGAATTGAAGGCAGTTGGGATCCACTGATCTTGTAATTTTGTTGTGAATTTGATGTTCTGGAAGTACTGAGTTAGACAGATTGATGATGCCACAATTTGCTTTAAAAAAGAACAGCATGTCACACCACACTACGCCACGCCACATCAGACTACGCCAAGCCAGACTACGCCAAGCCAGACTACGCCACACCACACCACACCACACCATGCTACACTACGCCACGCCAGACTACGCCACATCTGTACTCCTGCATTGTAAGCATAAAACAACGCGAAAAAAGAAAAATATAATCTAAAACACTTACCGTAAAGTTCACTTGACATCCTCCCATAATATAGTCTAAGAAAGTGTAACTCGTTCGAATCTACAGAAGACGAAAGATATTGCTTCAAAATTGCGAAATACTCATTAAAGTATCTACAGTATAGTTGGTTTTCTTTTCTCCTTTCTATGTGATAGACTATAGTTGAGGATTTGATAAAATCTCTAGTATAGCATTCAAGTATATCATCAACGTTTGAAATAGGTCAAATTTATCTAGATTTGAAATGATGACTGATTTGACGTCACAGTCACTAGCATTTCAATTTTGAATTTATTAGCTTATTTATCTATCTGCAAAGATTATGATGGAAAAAAGCACGTATGTTGCAAGGAAATGGCCAACTATTTCGAAGGAAGGCTGAACGAGTTGCAGAATGAAAAGTTAAAGGAATTTCACCACACCTTCCTTATACGCCATTCAAATAAATCGATCCCATCGCAGTATCGAGTTAGTTTTCAGTTGCGCGATCCTCGCTGGCAAACCTTTGATCAAAATGAATGCGCTTTTCGTCAGTTATGGGGACTATACGAGTTCGCCAAGAAAATATCAGGAACTCGTCCGTTAGTAATTCTCTCTGATGATTTACTGCAGGATCCAGGAGTTCTGAAGTACTTTTGTGATCACACAGGCTTGACGTATAAAGAAGGAATGTCTCGTTGGGAGCCTGGTCCTGTTGAAGGATGGGAACCAGTGGAATTTTTCAGTAATGTGTTTAATAGTAGTATAGAAAGTGGGGCTACCGGCGCACTTTTCCATTTTTTCATGCTTCGCAATCAAAATTGAAAAGTTCGCCGTTAGCCCCACTTTCGAGACTACTAAAACGATACGAAATAAAATTCGTTAAGTAAATTAAACTCGAAAACCATCACGCATTTCCAGGAATAGTTTTTCAAGTATTAGCACGTAGAAGCCGCCGCAACTCTCTGTTGTGACTGATGATCCTTTTCCCGAATACAGTACTCCTAAACCTCTTGTCTTGTTTTATACGTTTTGCACTGCTCTTAGCGAATAGTGCTCGTTTCATCTCTATAATCTGGTAGGTAAATAACAACTCTTCGTTGAGTCTCGTTATCTTTTCCTCTACTGATTCCAAACGTTCTATACTACTCTCCATGGATTCAGCACTCATTACTTTGTATGAGCGCTGGAGACATGGAGAGTAGTATAGAACATGGCGATACCAGGACGGTTTCCCAAAAGTCAGATCCGTTAGGAATCTAAGACAATGTATCCGGAAGAAGTGACACAGCTGTGTCGTTTGTCACACGTTCCGTCTTGAAGAACATAGTAGTGTGATACGTCGTCTTCGACTCGCTAATATTGTAATTAGATAGTACTGTCTCCTTCGTTAGGAGGTTCTCCCTCAGGGGTTTCCTCTCTAGCCATGTGACTTAGTACGTGTTTACTAGTTGTTAATCCACCTGATAACAACCCTAAGTAAGGGAGGTAGGGGGATATATATGATATAATCTTCTCTACATCTCTTTTAAGTAGTTGATCAGTGATCAACTCTTTTTCGAGCTTTTCAGGTGATTCAATAGCGTTGAACCCTCCTAACGCGTGGGCGAACTTACTTATTAAAAGATCACATAGGAACGCGTTCGCTTTCTCCATTCTTTTTACCTCCCATTCTTCATAGATCTTGTTGATAACTTTAGATGAGGCCTTTTTGATGTAGGCGACGGATTGGTCTATCTCACCGTCTTCTGAGAGTCTTTTTAGTTCGTTTCGTTTATTGTCTACATCAGTTTGCGGAGTGTCATCAACTTGTGGTGTATCGATTTGTGGTTCGTCGATAACTTCCTGTTCTGCTTCTTGTATGTCTTCGATGAGTTCGTCAATTGTCTCAGGATTTTTTGTCTTACGTCTTGGCATGTCCTATATTATACGGTATGTTTTGTTTTTGCGGAATGATTATTTCGTATGAGTATGGATGTCTTAGAAGTATCTCCAATCTTGCGTACTCGTTGTCTTTCAACTGTTTTATTATTTTCTGAATTTCCACTTTATCAACTCCGTTGAGATAATCGTCTACGATAATTTTCATATCGTTTCTATTAGGGTTGTAGAATGTTATTAACTTTGAGATGTTCTCACGGTATGGTTTACTAATTGAGGTTAGTTGTTGTGTTATGACTATTGTGGATAGGTTGTAGTGTCTAGCACTAAAGGCTAGTTTAACTAGTTCGCTTGTTCTGTTTTTAACGTCCTGCCCACCAGCACAATCATCTAATATTATTAGTGAGTTGGTACCTTTATAAGTGTCGGTCACATGTTTAAGGATTACGTTGACCTTATCTTGCTCACACTGGATAGCGATAAAGTCTGGGTCTCTCAAGTATTTCCACTCTATGTACGTCTTATTCCATTCGAACGTTGGACATATAAGAATGACGAAATCGAAGTGATTCATGTAGTCTTTCTCTATCATATCCAAGAGGTAGTACGTTTTACCGCAGGCTGTCATACCAACAATCAGCATGTTAAAAGGTGTTTTCATATAGAATACTATATGTTTAGTACTGGATTGATTGTAGATCGTTGTTGACGAAGTTTACGAGACCATCGGAGAGCACGAATATTCTGCACATAACATTCGCTATTGTGGCTTCTTTATTGATTTCCATCAATATTCCTGACTGAGTGTTCACGATCCTTTTTCCAGTTGCAACTTTCACGTTATCTTCGATAGATCTAAGGTCAACAACTAAAGCGAAACCGTCTTTGTAAAACTTTTGAACAGTCATATGCTGGTCGGAGTCTAGTCCTTGTCCGAATAGTCTTTTCGCTTCTCCCCAAAGTCTTGATTTTGGTATTCCTTGGCTGTATACCATGTTTGGTACACCTTCAATAGTGAGTTTCACCGACTCTATGTTTGGGTAGACGAACACCTCGCTGTCAGTTCTTATCTTATTTGTGAAGAGTAGAACGACGGCTTTCATTGATTTTCTTGGTAGGTTAATATTCTCATTTACGAGTGTGATTCCCTTATCCCACTCCACAGTCTTCATTAGTGTGATGTGTTCGTATGATAGAGACCTTCCGGACGCGTATAGAGATGATACTTCATCAGCAATCTCTTGATTCTCAATAGTCTCATACTCCAACTCGAGGTTCTCTAGCGTGTAGCCAGCCACAGCTGATCCAGATTGAGCCACCATAATATCAGACGCTTTTGGGAGTGTGATTATATACCTGAAATTGTTGTTCATGTTGTATGGTGCGTATAGACCATGGTCTTCTAGAATCTTGTCGATTTGAACCTTTTGTTTAGTGTTATGGATGGAGTACATCAGACCATCACTAACTTTTTGTACGTCTCCACTGGCTGCACCACTGTCATCCTTTGAGATTAACTTTCGAAGGTTCTCGTTTGCTATACCATATTCAACCATCTGGTCTCGCTCACTGTTAGGTTTCCAGAGGTCTTTGTACGTACCGATGACACTCTCACCACTATTGTCGTACACGGACTCACCAGCTAGTTTTACTACCAGTCTCTCAAATAGTAGTTTCGAAAGGTTGTTAAGAAACCATGATTTCGCATTCGAACTCTTAAAGTCGAATAGAATATGGAGACTAGAGGGTACCAAACAAGTGTTACCCTTTGTTTTCGGGATATCGATGTACAACTCTTCCCCTGGATTGGCTTTGTTGGGGTTTAGCGTTACAACGTTACGGGCTCTTATGCCTTTGATAGTAGAAATTTCGCGGCGTCTGTATCCAGGAAGCAACTCTTTTTCGTTAGTATTCATACTATATATTATAACACATGTTTTATTTCCTCTGTTTGTACTGGTCGTAGACGAACCAAGCTAGTGCTATCGCTAGGATCCATAAATTAGACGCCAACCAAGATATACCTGCAGCTCCCCACTTTAGCGCAGTCGCCACCACGTTTAGCAGTCCAGCCAGTAGAGGACCAGCCTTTGTGGCTAGGTTAGCTATAGCTTTTCCTAGTTTTCCAAGTGCTTGACCACCTTTGAAGACTACGCTTCTAGCGGATATTATAATTGTGGTGATAAAAGAGGCTATAGTTATTCCTAAAGCTGAGGCGCCTAACCAATTTTCTCTAAACCACTCCTTTATTTTTTGTAACCGAGTGATGTCCTCTTCCTGTTGTTCTCTAACCTCCTCACGTTCCAATTGATTTAAGGTTCGATCCTTAGCTATCTCGAGACCTGTCAATCGCTCAAACAATTCTCTCCTCTCTATGGAGCCGTATTCCTCTCTATTCATATCGTCTGCAGTCTTGTCGATAGCGTTCCGAAAATGATCGGCTTGTGCTTTTAGAAATAGTGGTCTAGTGCGTGGGTCGATTGTATCACTTGGGTTTAGGACACCTATTAACTCACGATTCTCTTCTTCTGTTAACCCAAATACGTTATCGTAGTTCATCTCTGTTCTAATTACTGGGAAGTCTTCACTTGAAACTGTGGTGTCTTCTGTTCTATCGTCAGTTGTTGGGGTGTCTACTGTTCTAGCGTCAGTTGTTGTCGTTGTCGAGGTGTTGGGGATTTGTTCGATCAACTGTTTAAACTGTTCAATCGCACTCTTACTTCTAATGTCTTTACTGTAGATTAAACCATTTTTTCCAGGTTTTAGTATTAGTCTAGGTTTCAAATATTCACCATCTTCTCCTACCGGTTTGAAAAGAATAGAACCTGAGGGTGTCACATATGACCTATTGACTATATTCCTTGACACGTCGTCATTACTGAGTCTTTTTTTATACAATCTACGTATTTTTGTATCTATTAGATTGGTTCTTTTTATACCATTTTCTACTAACTCTTTGTTGAGTTCGTTTAGCTTACTCAGTCTTCTTTCGATTTCGCTAGACTTTTCGAAAGCTAAATTAAAGCTCTCGTCGTGGACGTCACCATATGTAGCCGGTTCAGCAAATACTACTGCTGGAGCCTCAGTGGTGACATCGCTTCCTTTACTAGTGATTAGCACTGTTTTCCCATCTTTTCTACCTGTGAATAATGACTTCGTAAATCTGTTTTGTACTCTGCGTGCTATGTCTCTCTTCTCTATCTCTATTTCCACCCTGGAGATTGTGGCGAGTCTACCAATATGTTCTTGGTCTGTTTCACCTTCTACGGACGTAGTATTGTTAAGTGTTTCGAGCTCTTCTTCTAACTGCTCGTCTGTATACTCCTTAAAATCGTCAAGACGTTGCATTTCGATTTCATCAAGTCCTTCAGCCATTATATACTACTCAATGTTTTGAATATCACTCTCTGGTATCCATGAGTTGTGTTTACTATCGTAACCAAGCCACTTAACCAAAGCCATCTTCTTACCCTTGACCTTCTTTCTCTTCAGTATCTTCTCGACTTTGTAAACGTCGTCTTTTTTATCGACAGCTGACAACTCTTCCTCGTAGAACTTACCAGTGATAGGTTCCCCTTCATGGTCCTCTATCTCGTATACGGTAGGGTCACCACGTACGACCTTTGTCACTTTGAATAGCTCCTCAGTGAAGTTAGCTTCATACCCTTTTGCGAATATGCTCTTGTACTTTGATATCCTGACAGTATCACCTACTTTAAACTTTGGTAGTGGGTAGTCACCGAAATGATGTCCAAACAACGTCGTCCATACTTCGTTTTCGTTTTTCTTGCTAACGTCTTTAGGTTTCATTAGAATATTACTATGTTTAGTATTGTTGTAATTCTCAACTAGTTGGTCTAAAACGTCAATCCACTTGTACGTTCCTTTACTGTAGAAGTACTTCCACATAGACGTCTTGAGTGTTCTGTTAAACCTTTCTACAACTGCTGCCTTTTTGTCAGAGTTCGTGCTAAAGTACTTAACGTCGTGTTTCTCCAATAAATCCTTCACACCAACGTTGTAGAATTCCTTACCATCGTCAAACTGAACCAGCTTTGGATACTCACCAAATCTAGCCTTAGCCTTCTCCAATAACTTTGCGACAGCCTTAGTCATGTTTTTCGTATCTTTCCTGTAGACAGGTATTGCGAAAGCATACCTACTAAGGATCTCAGTGGCTGTTAGTATCCAGTAGTACCCGTTGTTCTTATGCTTGTACTTGCCCATATCGACCAAGTCCATCTGTATCTGCTCACCCAGATAGTCAACAAACGTTTGTCTAAACTTATGTTTCTTAACAACTGGTTTGTACCTAGTGTACGTGTCTTGAGATTTTAACCAGTCCCTTATCTTTGCCCTACTAACACTTAGTCCGTCTTCTCGTGCCTTTTGGTACAGCCTCTCAGCAGACTGGTAACCAGTTGATGGGTTGTAGTAAATATCTCTTAGTTCTTGCTCCATATACACTACATTATGTGTAAATCTAACAACACCTCACCAACGTTAACACTGTTATCGTCCTGATCTGTTATCTTGAACTCTAGTTGGTTGATAACTCCTTTGTTTATTGGGATTTTTGACCCAACACCAAAATGTTGTACAGAGCCCTTTAATGTCTGTGTGCTAGTTATTGGCAGTACTGCGATACAACCACTTTTGCTACCATTAACTATGTTCTTAGACCTGTCCACGATACTAGACGTTACTTGTATGTATTTCAGTCCTCTGTTAACGTTAACAACGTTAGTACTGGTTTTTGTGGTGGCTATTGTAGTGTTTTCGTCAAACCCTAAAAGTTGTCCAAATTTAAACAGTTCTATTTGTTGATCAGTTGTTATCGTACACGTCGAGTCATATCTGTTAGCTACTAGCTTGACGTCTCCTAACTCTCTCAAGTCATCGGCAATCATTTTAAAGGTGTGGTACCCAGGACTAAAAACGTGGTTGTTACTGTTGTAAGTTATCTTGTTGTTAGCTGTGGTTACGTTAACGTAATCCCAAAAGATGGTTGCCTCCTTCACTAGTAAGTGAGGGTCTAAGTTAGTTGCTAGAACTGATTCTGGTAGGTCTACAGTTTTAGTTGAGCCATTAATCAATACTACCACTCTCATATAACGTACGGTATGTTATGATGGATGCTTTCAAAAGAAAGTATCCTTATGCTGACAAGAATAGGTTTTTTCTTGACGTTGACGACAATATGCATATACATATATTCTTCGTGACGAAAACTAATATTGGTGACGTTAGTGTAGACTCAAGTAGGTTTAAGAGTAACCCGGAGTATACTAAGTATCTAACGATAAACAAACCAATGATAGTTAACCAGAAAGAGATAGCTAACGCCGTGCGTGTGGCTAAGCTGAATCTAGTCAAAAAGTACCCTCACATCACTTTGAGTAAGTTTGAGTTCGATCCAACTGTCTCACAAGATGGTGAGGTTAATGGCGTTGACGTATATTTTAGAAACAACGACATCATAAGCACTAACATAACTAGTGATACCTTCAAAAACGACAAGAGTATGTGGGTTTGGTTACACAACAACAAGTCTCCAAAAGGTCACGACGACAAGTTTCCAGAAATATGGCTATCTGGTGGAACTATCCAACCATTATCAAAAGGTCGCAAGAACCACTGGGGACTTTGGGATGGCTATCCAACGGAAAACGTGTTGAACTACCCAGTGAATAACTTTAGAGTCTTCGTTAATCGAAAGAGCTACTTTCTCTCAAAGCTACCAATATTACAAATCACCACTTTAAAGACAAAGTCAAAGTGGGACGACAACGAGAGTTACTATAGAGTCGTGTTTGCAACATATTGTGCAAGTTTCTGTTGTGGAGTGTCGTTACAACACTTATCACCATCGCAAGAAGTTCACCCTGTTATCACAAGTGTGATGAGGTTCCATCTGTACTTTACCATCAGAAGACTTCTCAGAAGGATGGAAGGTGGTGAGAGTATGAGATCGATAAGTAGAGAGTTTAATGCTGGAGAATTGTATGGTAAGACAGACAAGATTCCTAAAAAACATTACTACCAGGGTAAAGTCCTTGCTGATGGTACAACAGGTGAGGAGAGAGTCTTCACGATTAACGACGTTAAGAACGACTACAAACGATACGTTCCTCTGGTGTCGAATGGTTTCACAAACATTGGGAGACAATACCTAAACCAGTCTATAGAAGCCTTTGTTTACTCCACACTTGGTGCACAAGCGAGGACACGTGTGTCAGTCGTTGGTGATTCTGCAGGCAGTCTAGAGACTCAACAAGAGTTCCGCAAGTTGGTGGAGGATAGTGTTATAAACTACGACGTTTCAACGTGGATTCTCAACATGAACAAGTCGATTAAAGACACTAACGTTGTCCAAAACCTTGCACTGTCACCGTCTACGTGGTTAATGCCAAGTAACGTTGTAATCCTCAAGAATAAAATCGCTGGGTACAACAACCTATTGAAGACTGCCACGCAGAGTATGAAGTTTGGAGTAAACAGTGGGTTAAACTACACAGAAACGACGGAGGTTAAGAAAGTTCACCAAGAAGGTGGAGAGCATCTGGAGACACTCGATAAACCAAAGGTGACGCATCGTCTGACACCAAACGTGACACATCAGGAAGAGCATCTGGAGACACTCGACAAACCAAAGGTGACACACCGTCTGGAGGCATCAAAGGCGTCACCAGGTGATAACACGACAGAGTTGGGGCTAATTCTAGTGGTTTCGGCTGTGTCTGGCTATTTAGTGAGCAAATATGTGTTATAACATAATGAGTCTAAGCTATGGGTTTGAGGACAGAGACTACGAGAGTGACAAAATACTAAGAAGAGCGAAGAGACATCTAGACAGTGACCCTAAGTTAAGCGTGAGCGGTGGGAGGATGTCTGGAGACATAGATATGGCGTTCAGGACACTCAAAAACATAGCAGATCCAGAAGATGATTGGGATGCTATCAATAAAAAAGTGTTGGAGTCCGTATACTTATCTCAATACTTTAGAACGCAGTCCTATAACGTTCTATTTGATTTTAACGTCACAAACCATGTTGTGAGTATGGTGGAATACCACAGTGGAACAAATAAAGTGAAAACCATTAGAGATAAAACTAACATGTTAGTACAATACGACCCAACGTATGGTCCTATTATTGGTGTTAACAATGGTCATAGCTTCCTATCCCCCGAACTAACTCCAATTCCGTTTGAAGCTGGAGTACATTTTAACTGTCCACGTATGCAATACTGTGACATATCCGTTTTTGTGGTAGTGAGGTTAGCCATGAGGGTAAATACGAAAGATTGGGAGGCGATTATCTCAAACGATGACGGATCGTGGGACAAGTACATAGGGTACAAAGGAGGTGATAAGTTATCGTATGGTGGTGGAGCTCCAGCAAAGGAGTACACGTGTACAATCCCAAATAACATCGACACCACCAAGAGACATATGATATCAATACATTGGCGGATGGGTAACTCCTACGTTAAGGTGAACAACGTGAGGTCAACAGACTCAGACTTCACAGCTAATTACGAAGAGATAGGGTCTCCTTACGTAACGATCTTTGGAGTTCATCGACCAAGAGTACCACTAGCACCATACAAGTACCCGTCTATGATAGAGTTCTACGGTGTGAGGATTGTCTCTGGCTACATGACGAGTCGAGACATAATACTAGTTGGTAGAGATATGATGAAGGAATATGATGTGAGTTAAGATATATGAGGAAGAAGTCAGTTGTTGTTTTCAATCACATATCAAAGGATATGTCATATGAAGAGGTGCTAGAGCTCAAACGCTTGTACTCATACTACCACAAACTAGAAGCCTGTTACAAATGGAAATACAAAAGGTTGAAGAAAGTTAAACTATCGTTAAACATGACTAGCATAGGGTTAACGACAGTAGGGATTATAGCTGGATCGATAACCGCTAACCCTCTAATCATTGCTTGTATTAGTGGTCCTGGTGTGATCATTCAAGGCTACTTGGCTAAATCCAATCTAACGAGTAGAGTTGAGCATTGTAAGTTTGCACACACTAGCTACAAGAAAATACTGACACAACTAAGATCGTATCTTAGAGGTCTTCCTTACAACGAGTCAATGTTCCTCTCAGACGTTAAAGTGTTGGACGATAATGTTACTGACTTATGTCCACCAATTAATGGAATGGTGAAAAGGTACAACAAAGTATACGAGACACAAGGGGGGTCCGATTCCGACCTCCCTTTAAATACAGGTCTACACGTAAGAACCAGTGATGTGTCAGTCGACAAGTTCCAAGAGTAGGTGCTCAGAAGTATAAATAGTAGTAAAATATTAAGACACTACATGTGACCCCCTACTCATGGTGTGTTTGTGATCGGTAGAAGGGTCGTTTACACATGAGGTCCCGATTCGGGACCTGGTGGTCCTGTTTCGACGAGTTGTTTAGACATATAAATAAAACATATGGTATAATATATAGTAATGAGTCTCGTTAGAAAGTTCATCTTCGAGGAGGAATCAGTCACGACTATTAAGGATGGAGACAATATATGGTTCTACGGAAAAGAAGTAGCCGAGGTGTTAGGTTACAAAAGACCTTCTAAAGCAATACAAGAACATGTGGTAGATGACGAGAAAAGAGAGGTTTGGGAGCTAAGGTCCTGTCTTGGGACCTTAGGGTCTGAGTGTCGAAATAGACGAGTTTGGCAAATAAACGAGAGTGGTTTGTATAGACTAATATTCTCATCTAAGTTAGAGTCAGCTGAGACTTTTAGAAAATGGATATTCACAGAAGTCTTACCGTCTATTAGAAAGACAGGTCAGTACATACAATGCAATCAGTTATCAATAATGAATGAGACAGACTTGCATTACGATATAGTTAAATATATCAGAGAGTATCATCCAACAATAATCATCCCAGGGTTGGGTGAGTACCAAGACACATCTACTAAAAGAATAGATGGATGGAAGAAGGGTTATAGTGGTGGGCAACCAGATTTGATAGTTCCGCAACTACATAAGAGATACAACGGTTTTGCTATAGAGTTCAAAACACCGAAAGGTAATGGGGTTATTAGGGATAACCAATTGAGGATATTAAGGAGACTAAGATCACAAGGGTACAACACATTACTATCCTCAGACCAACATGAGATAATACATTTCATAGAGACATATATGAGAGACTCCAGAGTCCTGTGTGAGTACTGCAATAGGAGATTCAAGAGTGAAACCACACTATCTAATCACCAAAAATACTTTCATCGAATACTTTATCTGTGAGATAATCTGTGAGATAATCTGTGAGATAATCTGTGAGATGACTGTGACTAGATATCACATATAGTATAGATGACTGACAGTGAGTCCGTACCTATTATAACGTCGACAACAAGGACCAAAGACCCTAAGAGAGTAGAGGCAGGCAAACGCTTGGCTGCTATATCTAAAGCAGCCAAAGAGAGGAAGATGAGAGAGAGAGTGATAAGTGAGGACGATAGTTTTAACTATGGATACATCATAGGTACTATAGGAGTGGTAATAGCCGCTAGCTCACTGTACTACACGATGAGGCAAGACAAACAAGTAGTTACCGAAGAGCCTAAGACTGTTGTTATAAAACCATCACGCAAGCTCGACAGCCTCGATTAAAACATATCGTATAATATATGGCATCAATAGACAGAAAAGAACTGATGAACGAGCTATACGACGCAGCCCTTGTGACTGCTGGAGCCGTAGCCGTATCCATGGCATCAAAGAAAGTACTAAAAGAACCGTTGGGTACCCCCGAATCAGTGAAGGGTACCCTCAAGTTAGCGACTGCTGTAGGCGTTTCAACGCTACTCGTTAAGTGGGCGCAGAGCAAGAAATACTTACCTATTGACCCGTTCTCAAAGTAATCTAACGTAATACATAATGGCTAGTGTGGTAGCAGGTGGTTTGTTCAACGCCATAGCATTCGCAGGAGCTGAGTTCATATTCAGCAAGCTAAACCATACAGGCTACGAGACAGAGATAAAGAGACACAACAAAGCATTGGAGAGTCTCGCAAGAGCGAAAGAAAAGTTCTACGAGAATGAGATTCGTCAGAGAGACAAAATCCAGGAACTAAGACAACAGTTGTCAGATGCTAACGCAGATATTAACGACACGAACCACGCTTTGGATCAACTAAGACAAGTACTGACTATACAGTATGATGGGAAGACGTTTAGTAAAGAGCCTGAGTTGTCAGACTATTACAAACCTTCAGATGAGATGAAAGAATATCAAATGGTATTCGTCGGAGTTGTTGGGATACCTTTAGGTTATCTAATATATAGAGTAGTATAATGAGCACTACTCTGAAGGAGATGGCTATTGAATTTGATAAAAAGCATGACTCGACACTCCAAACTAGTCAGATAGAAAAGTTGGAACAACTACTATCAGACGCTTTAAAACAGGTCGCAACAATAAAATGTGAGTTGGAGACACTCAACCACAAAGTTACTACACTATAGTCTAAAGGTATATATAGTATATTAACTTAAATGGTTGACGAACGTACAATGAGAATGTTCTATGCTGGGTACACGTTAGATGAGATCGCATCAAAAAAGTGGAGTGGTACTACACTAGGGTACACGTTGGACGAGATCAAGAATGGAATTAAGGATGCAAGACCAAAAAAGTGGTACGACACCACGTATTGTTACAAGTGTAGTAACCACAGAACCCAAATCGAAGATGGTGTATTTAGTTGTAATAAGTGCGGAGAGACTACCTACGGACGTGTGAGGAACTTTGTACCCAACATTTGGATGTACAATAAAGCGGCTCACAGTTACAGTAAGTGGTTAGGGAGAATGTTAACTGGACTAGTCAACGAGAGTGACATACCAACAGTTGTCAGTGATTTTATAGAGATAGTGTGGTCTCTTAAAAGAAACGAACTTATTGTCAAGAATATATCGAAATATATTTTCTATGTCATAAGAATATGCTCTAGAAGAGGTATAAAGTTGAGAGGTAGTCTTAACGACCTCAAACCTGGTAAGGTCAAGGTACGATTCGAGTATAACCTATATAGCGTAGTATACAAGGATCTAGGTTGGGGTGGGAGAGGAGATCCATACTACAATGAGTGGGTAAATAAAATATATAGTAATATATATAATGGCAAGACCAAAAATTTACCAAACCAGAGAAGAAGCTTTAGTAGCAAATAGAGCACAAACCAAAGAGTGGATGAGAACTCATAAGTGGGTGTGTGAGACATGTGATAGACCATACCATGTGACCTCTAAATATAAACATTTAAAGACCAAAAAGCATTTGAGAAATTTAAACACCCAATTTCAAACTATTTTGTAGTGTCCATACGCATAGCTAGACACACCATCTGGTAGTATATGTCGCTTGTCGTCAAAGCAACTTAAGGATATCTTGTTTATTTCATAACTTCCTAGTTGGTGACTCTTGCTGCGAATAGTTTTAATTATGTGAGACATCTGCTCACCATTTGTCAGTACACTTTTATAGTTGTCGTGTCTTATATTATTTCTAATGGTACTCTTCTTGATACCCTTAGCAGTCTTCCCACCTTTTCCATCCTCTTTTATGTAGCTATACATTTTCGACCTTAAACCTACGAACTCAACTATTGGAACTCCTAATGTCTCATCCTTCATTTTACCAATAACCTTCTTGTTGGTTAGATCGAAGTAAGGAGATGACTTGTCATATCCACTAAAGTCGAACACTTCTTTGTTAGCGTACATATCTTTGTACACATCCTCCGTCTCAATCTCATACATTAGACTATCCGTATCTGTGAATAGTAGTTTGGCTTTGTTGCCATACTCCTTTTTGACGTTATTGTAGTGGAAGTCATACATCAATGTCTTTGACAAGTCTAGAATACACATACCCACGTATGCTGGTCTATTTAGAGTTAGTGTCTCTTTGATCTTGTGAACTGCTACCAAGTTATTGTCAAATATCTTACTACTAACAAAGGTTGGTTTTGATGTTAGTTTCTCCAGTTTTTTCTTATCTGTTACTAACTCAACATTCACACGTTTTCGTAGATTCTCCATAGTCTTTCCGAATACACTATTGTTCATGAGCTTAAAGAAATCCTTCTCAAAGTCATTCTTCGCTTGGGTTCTCTTGTCAGTGTTAAAGTCGATATATTGCTTGAGCCATGGTGACGGATCGAACTGAAGTACTCGATGTATCTTCTTAACCTTCATTCCCAAACTCTTGTATAATTGTAGGTTTCTATAATGAACAACGTACTTACTCTTACCGTTTAGGTTAGGTACAAGTTTTGCAACCTCTCCAACAGATATCTTAAACTTGTTTTGGATCGTCTTACAATAGTTTGACAACATATCACTACTCACTCTCATCCTCTCAGGGGCTAAAGGATAGTCGTTGTGAAGATCGTGCAACTCCTCTGGATACTCTAAATCAACCTCGAGTATCAACCCCTTGTCTGATTCGTTGTTATATTTATCTAGATTGTTGATGTCAAAACCTTCGACCCACTCAAACCCACCAGTCGGTAGATACTGACACATAGCCCAACCGTAAAGGTTATTAGCGTCTAGATATACGATGTGTTTCGACGGCTTACTACTATCATACCCCTTCATGTACTTGTTATTAGCTTCTCCATGTCTGTGCGTGATACAGGATACACCACCTCGCATTCCTTTCTCGATAAACTGAAACATATCAATGTTAATCATCAACTCTAGTTCCACTCCTGTCATCTTTAGAGCAGCGTCCCACGACAGTCCAGGTGATGTGAAGTAATGACAAGGATCTAACTGGTAGTACTGTTTACACGTTCTTCTAAAGTTCTCGAACACGTCAGCCAGTAGTAATACGTCAGACTTCAAGTACAAGTCGTGGTACTCACCCATGTTTCCCACACCCATCTTCTTCCACACTTCTCGAGCGTGCTTGTAGTCTGTGTCTGACACATGCTCGTCGTTTAGGATGCTGTAGAAACTCTCCTTTGGTGGTAACTCGAGTTCGTTAAACTTATCGAAACTATCCATATAGTCATATGGGTACACGCCTTTTCGCGACACCAACTCTAGCTCCTCACCTTGAAACAGTTCAGACGTGTACTTGAGACAGTCCTTTGGTAGGTTGTTCACTAGGTTGGCTAGACTAGAGCTCATGAATTGGAAACTATCTAGAAACACTAGATGTTTACCTAACATGAATGCCATATATTTCTCCATATTATTTGGTATGACATTGATTTTCAGACCAACCTTACCTATCTCCTGCATTATGAAGTGGCTATCATACCCTCTTAGATTATGAAATATGACAGGTATCTTATCAGTCAGTCTATAGTTCCTATTGCATAACTGATGTGCAGAGCCTCTATATTTACCAGTGATATGACAATGATCTCTAACTCTCACGTCTCTACGTTTATATTTTATATCACAAATATGGCATTTAGTCGCTTCCTTGAAGTTAACCTTATCAGCTACGGTCAACACCATGTCCTCATTAAAATGCTCCTTTCTGACTTTCTTGCAGTATTTAACCTCCTCTAGCATCTTTTTCATGAACTTCTTAACCGCTTTCGGACCTCGAAACATCTCTACTGGTTTACTATATTTATCATCGTAACAGCACACTACTTTGTATCCATACCCACAGTCCGTGTGTCTTTGGTACTCACTAGTGTACGATCCTGTTAGTGGTGTCACGTTGTCGACCTTCTCTGTGATAGCCTCGAAGTCTGCGTATATCACAAATGGTACCTCTAATTGTTTGTGGTAATTTTTGTACTCAATAGTGCTATCTTCTTCATCTGGCATCTTGATCGCTTGCTTACCATTTACCACCATACAAACCTCCTTATGTTTCTCTAGAACCTCACTGGTAGTAAAACATTGAAGACAGTACCTACAGAAACTATTGCGACACTTGTGTTTAGACTGACCGCACATAAACCTACAAAAGTCTTTGATGTACACGTAGTGTCGTTTAACACCATTAGTTATTAGCAGTAGGTCCATATGATCCTCGAACTTCTCCTCAGAAACGTAGATAGGAAATGTCTGCTTGTTCTCATACCCAAACACGCTTATGCTGATATCATTCTGTCTCTCTATCTTGTTGTACTGTTTCGTATCCACTGGAAATCTCACTCCGTCATAATTTACAGAACCTATGTTCTTCTTGTGCTTCGACACTCTCTGCGGATCCTTTCCTACAGGACACTTGTGCAACACGTGACACCACATGAAACACTTGTCATCTTCATTCTTTATATTAATCAAACCTTTCGACGCGTTCCTCAACTCTTCAGGTAGCTCAATATAACTCGATCCTTTAAGAGGCTTGTACACTACCACATTAATATAGTGATCATTAACACTATCTATAACCCACCCAGACCCTTCTGACAACCACACAGCTATACGATTCACTATCTCCTCACTAGCTTGCTTCGTAGTCCCACTAATATCAACACTATTAATCACTGTTTTGACTACACTATTGAAGAAGGCTTCCTTAATCACAGACTCACCATTACCAATCTCTTTCTCTAGAGTTACTCTCAACGTCTCAGAAAACTTTAAACCTTTCAGTCTTTCTAACTCTTTCTGTAAAGCTGAGCCTACTACTACTCTAGTCTTGACTAGTTGTTTTAGTGGATCATTATTGTCGATCACCTCAACACTATACGACTTAGTGTACCCTTTGAGAGCAACTCTCCTTTGTACTACAGTAGGACGTGTCTTAGCAATAAGGTTAGTGACTCTCTCATACTCTTTGTCTGAGACCTCCTGACTTAATCGTGATCTCTTAACATACCGTCTAAGATCACGTCTAGCCTCTCGAATCTCTCTAACCTCTCTAGCTCTGACGACTCTATCAATAACGTCCTCTCTAGATACCTTTCTAATAAGGTCCATCCACTTATACCCCAATGCTTTAGCGTCAGCTAGATAGCCAGACATCCTCTCTAGAAAACTCATCTTAATATTAGGCATAACTAAGTCACCAGAACCTATAGCAGGATCACGTGCACCACCACTCGATAGTGTACCACTACGAGCGACATTACCACCCACAACAGAGTTACGTTTACGTCCAGACCTTTTCATAAGAGTCGTTTTATTATTTAATATAGCTAAGTCCTTAGACCCTTTTGAATCATGAGCCCCACTCAACTCATGACTTGAAATAAAACCCATATCAGGACCACGTGTAATACCACTTGACATAGTCTTGTTACGAGCGATATCCTCACCCACAGCAGCGTCACGTCCAGACACCTCACTCTGTAGCCTACTAGCTGAGACATGTCTCTGACTCCCCAAACCATGTGACACATTGCCTATTAGTAGTCTCGAAAGTGGGGCTAACGGCGAACTTTTTCCATTTGAATGTCTCAACTTCTCTAGGGAACTAGACACTTTTTCCGTTTTTGGATTCTGCATATTTGCTCGAAAATTATATGCAGAATCCAAAAACGGAAAAAGTGTCTAGTTACCTAGAGAAAAAAGTTGAGACATGAAAAATGGAAAAATGCGCCGGTAGCCCCACTTTCTATACTACTTTTAATAGTTCTGGAATCGGTCGATTAGCAAAACCAAATGATCACGTGGAGCAGAACGACTATCCTGACAACGTAAAGAAAGCAATCGAAGATAATATTGAGTGGTTCTACGAACAGTTGTATGAACAACGATTTCGGTTTTAGTAGCTTTTCTCATTTGGGATATACTTTAAGAATATATAAACAATTTATTACGGGGATACCACTGAGCATATATATGAACAATTTTATTAATGACCTTCATTTATCGACCTTTGTTATTTTAAAGAGTGTCAACCGTAATGCAATGCAGTTTTTCAGTCTGCTATTTTTAATCACGAAATTTAAGAGAATATGTTTTCTGAAACAATTAAAAAGAGCAAAGATTCCGGAAAAAATATCATCCAATCTAACTGCATGGTGTATAAGACCAGTGATTTAATATGCTTCTACGGTCTTTTGAATTTGAATTTATTAGCTTCGCCATATTAAATAATAGAAGACATTTCCACAAACTATTACAAAACAAATTGGACAGTACGCTAAAAAAAAAAAAAAAAAAAATAATCAAAATGGCAGGGTTACCGCAACAGCGTTGGCCAATTACCGCGGGCCCAAATATAAAATAGTATCGCGGGCCCAAATATAAAAGTGCTAAAATAGTATAAACGAATTAGTTAATAACAACAAGTAATAGTTCCAATGAGGCTTTGAGAGGTGTTGCTGTTCAAACAAATTGACTTCCATGATCTTGGATCATCAGCATCGTAGGATGAGTTAAGAGCGCTGAAGTAATATTTTAATAGGACAGATTTAATGGTTGCCAATTCAAGTGTAGTAAAAATATCAAGTTCGTTAACTAAAGTATTCGATATTCTGGAGGATCTATTGATGAAGGATTTCTGGAAGGTTGATGTTCTGCATTTGCGAACCAGGAGTTGAATGAAATTAGGATTACTATTAGATCTAGTAAGCCTTGCAGTACGGATTGTTGGAATTACTCTGGGGTTAATATTAACCAAGCCTTTGCTCATTTAAAAAAAGAAGATCATGTCCATGTATTCGTGCCACAGGCTCAGGGGGAGTAGGTTCAGATTGATCAGTCTTTCTTTGTATAGTATTTCAGTGCGAAAAGGCAGGTTAAGTATATATTTAGATCCATTTGTCGAATCAGATCTTTCATCTGAGGGGCCCACACTTGGGTTGCGTAGCCTAGATGGGGTCGCACCAATGCGAGGTAGATGGATCTTCTCACCGGAGTACTTCTGATAAACCTTGTGTTCCGCCTGACAAACCCTAGCATTCTGTTTGACTTTGCACGTTGATCGTTTACGTGCTTCATCCAAGACAAGTTATCTGAAATCCAAACCCCAAACCCCTCAGACAAACAAACCATTATATATTGAAAGGATTTATGGTGAAGGAAAATTTCGAGTGTTGGAATACATACATTTTAAGACCAAACCGGGACCAGTTGCGAAAAATGCAACTTGAAGTTGCATTTTTCGCAACTGGTCCCGGTTCGGAAGGCCTTGAAGTTGCATTTTTCGCAACTGGTCCCGGTTTGGTCTTAAAATGTATGTATTCTAACACTCGAAATTTTCCTTCACCATAAATCCTTTCAACATATAGTTTGATCGAGTGAAATGCCAAATATTACCTATAATAAACCATTATATAGCCTCCTTCGCAGACCTTCTAATGGCTCGCGCCTACGACACGAAAATTAAGATTGCCTTATTTGAAAGAATACTTAAAATGACAGAGTAACATTTTTTGTAGTTTTTCGTTTCCTTGCTTCGTTCTCGAGATATTTCAGTTTGTATTATATGCAAATGACAATGGTGTGACGTACACTTGCATAATGACTTATCGGAGAAGGTTATTTATCTTTGTTATTATCACACAAAATCACTTGAAATTCTACAAGTTCCATGTTTTTGGAAATACTCACGCACATGCTTCATTCGAATTAAATTTGGTTTTATATTAGCAAAGATAAATAACCTTCATGCACGTGTACGTCACACCATTGTCATTTGCATATAACACAAACTGAAATATCTCAAAAACGAAGAAAGGAAACGAAAAACTATAAAAGATGTTACTCTGTCATTTGAAGTGTTCTTTCAAATAAAGCAAACTTAATTTTCGTGTCATAGGCACTTTAATACCTCGCCATGTACTAACGTCTGCTCACCCGAGAGCTACATTCCATTCCCTTTGTGTACATGGACCAATGAAATTGCACTATTGTCGTGCTAAATAACGGCCATCCTGGCTGCATGGTGTTGTTAAATAAAGCTTATATTTTGAAAAGTTTAGCCTAGAACATCACGAAGAATATTGTTTTGACTATGTTCTTGCTGCGGCCTATGCAAACAAATAAGCGTGAATGTCAGAGAGCGTTAAGATAGATTTAAGATTGTAAACAAAACTGTTTAGTGTCTTAATCGACTGCCTGTTTACTTGAAAGCATAGTTAATATAGAAGAGATGGTTTGGAAACTCGGTGTAAGTCTTTGTTCTAGGTTATTGTTCACGTTTATGCAAATGTTGCACTTTCACACTTGCTGAACACATTGTATTTTCTGTATAATGAAGCAATCATCCAATAGCAGCATTTGGTTTGAATCGCTCAACCATGTTATTTAAATATTAATAAGCAAAAAACAAAAGGTTTGTGCACGGTCAGGAACACGGTCAAACACAGTAAAGTATTTGTTCGAGTGCACTAACTAACCTTGACAAGTTTCAACTTATTTGGCCAAATCCCCTTCGAGATATGAGACTTTCTTGTTTTTGCTAACTTGTCAAACACAACCAGTCACGTCATACCTCAATTTCCAAAAAAGTGTCATAACTTTATTCTTTATTATTTAAGGTTACTGTAGACCTTCGCGGTGTGTTTTGGGGGAACAATATAGCGCTCTGTGTATTAATGGCAAATATATAAACATATATATATATCATTGGATAGCTTATATAACTGGCTATACAAGTCTCTGTTGAAATATGTTTGGTTGAATTGAAAAAAAAAGAAATTCCCGCTCGCCTTTCTTGAACTAACTCCCCGGTTCAAGAAGCAAAAGCGTCGCGCAAGTTTGGAGTTTTGCATTCATTTAGATATGAGTCAAATCGGAATCGTCTGTTTTTGCAAAACGGTGTCTGGGATTTTCAAAATTCCGAATACTTAAAAAGTTATCGCGATTTTACTTTTTTCAGCGAGACTCAAGCCAAAGAGACTTGCGAAAAAGGCTTTAAAGGTGAACTATACCTTTTGAGGTTATTCTATTTTTCGTTAGAATTCAAAAAGTTCAATTCAAAACCGAAGAAATAATTGAAATTGGTTACTCGGTTCTACTTTTATGATCTGTTAAAGATCGAGTTTTCAGCCCTTTTGCTAAACTTAATTGAACGACCGCGTCGGAAGAAAGCCTGGTACTACCGGTAAGTGATGTCATAATGATGTCATACGGCGAGAAAATACTGTATATTTTGGTTTTATTTTAGTGAAATTTGGAATACTGTTTACTCTTGGGTGAGTGATAAGTGACAAACCAAATATCAAGCACTGGAATATTATTTTGTTCAATAAACCTATTACCAGTATGACACTGACGTCATACCGGTAATACTGCCATTCTTCTCATAACACGGTCGTGCAACAAGAGATTCGAAGAAATACTCCTCAATAAATCCTGCACTATATCATGAAATGCATTTTTATCTTCACTTTTACAAAGTTAGATGATATCTCTTTCGGAGGAAAATAGAACCTAAAAACGATGAAGAATGAAAATTTCAAAATTCCCAGACACGGTTTTGTTACCAGGATATCATTCTAAAAGACTGCCAATTTTTAGACGATTCTGATCAATAGGACTCGACTTGGAAGTTTTTAAACTTTCTATTTTAGCCGAAAACATGTCCGGAGAATACCGTGATTGAAGTAATAATTGTCTTATGCAAATCTACTTCCTGTGCAAAAGAGAGTGCCATTTTTTGCTGCTAAGAATTTTTAAAAAATTGGAAAAATTTCCTATACAAAAGATTTAGCAAACTGCCACATTTAAAGCTAAAAGAAATGTTTTCTTAATTTTTGACCCGCGAAGGTCTACAGTAACCTTAATGGTAATTCCTCAGTAATTCTTTCCGAAATGAAAATGTGCTGAAACTTCCCAGTCTTAAAGTTATTGACACACTTATATTAAAACCAAAAAAAAGTTGGGGTCACCGACCTTGTTTAGAAGATATGGCATATCACAGATCACCTCTTACTCAGTATGGTGATGGCATTGTGACCAATTTACGAGTTGAGTAAAAACCGCATTACACAACTTTTGCTTGAACCTTTTGACAAAGAGATTTTTTTATTTTTCGCGACTAGTAATTTTATACAAGAAAATATGGTATTTTATGGGAAAAGAAACAGCTAACAGGGTTTATTATGATAAAGAAAGGTCGTTTCCCATATTCTTTGACATGTTATTTGAAGAAACATTCATCAAAAATGTAAAATATTGTAAGTTGTAGAAACTATTTTTCTCTAAGTTTCTGTTGTAACATGTAAAAGTGGTAGAAGAAAAGAATTATTAAGGAAAAAATTATGGTCACCGACCGTCTTTAAGAACTATGGCCTTAAACCGGCATTATCAAGTAGTTTACAAACCTACTTGCAGACTTGTGAGCCTTAGCTAGACTTGTGTAACTGTTCTCAGATAAAAACTGATCAAGTCTCTTAATAACTCTTCCCCACCAATACATAAGCGGCCATTGTAGATTTGGCACTAAATTGTCCTAAAATGGTCAGAATTTTTTGAAAGTGTTGTATAATAGCCATAAAAACACCGATTATTGGATGTGCGATGCAAAACTGAGGAATCACCTTAAATCCCATGTTTGGATGGCCTGATCCAAACATGGGTATATTGACCAATCAGAGGTCGCGTAGTAGTTTTATCATAATGGCTAGTATACTGTATTTGTCTGGGAATATTTCTTTTACGATCTTACCGAAAAACTGGAAAGATAAAGAACACCAGAGTTGACATATTTCTTTTTCTTTTCTTTCTTCTTAGCGTTAATCAATGGAAAGGAGATCTATTAAAAATATAAATATAAACTCTTTACAAAGTATTATTTACTAACCTCTACATTAGAGGTGTAACGATATACCGTTACACGATATATCGCGATACAACCAGCTGTTGTGGTCTAGTGGTTACCACACATGTGTATGAGCTGGGAGACACAGGTTCAAATCCTGGGTCGGACCACCGGTCTTAAAAATAATTGAGGAGAAAGTGCTGCCTTTGCAATAATATCAGCAAATGGTAAGACTTTCAGGTCTTCTCGGATAACGACCTAAAATCGTAGGCCCTCGGAACCTCTATAATTGGGCTTTTAGCCTGTTGGGTTATTCCGTTCACCAAGAGTGATAAATCTAATAAACTAAACTAAACTAAAACTTTGGCTCACGATACGATACGGTACACGCAGAACTGTATCGCGATACGAATATACAATACACACGATGTTTTTAATATTCGTCAAACTCAAAAATTCAAAACCTGAAGCACAATTTACCCACGTGTCACCCACTCACTGCCCGTGTCATAAAACGGATTTACGAAACATCAATTTAATTTTCAACGGATTTTGAAACATCAATTTAATTTTCATAAGAAATAAATTTTATGTTTCATTTAGAATTATACGGAATTAGGCAATGAAAATTAAAGATGTTAACAACTACATTACTACAATAACAATAAAGATATTAATTTCAATCTACAGTTACAGTATGTATTTCACTTGTTATTTTGTATTGCCACTGTATCGAGATACGAATCGTATCATGGCTATTGTTAGTATTGTATCGAAATATGTATCATATCGTGCACTGACTGTATCGTTACACCTCTAATCTACACCCTCAGAACATGAACTACAGTTATAATTTGATGAAATTACAGGTGGGGGTTAGGATGAAACTGTAGGTGTGCGTTAGCTGTTGGGATGAAACCTTAGGTGCAGATTCAATTCTGAAAACAGATTTGGAATTACCGAGTCTAAATACATAACATACGCGGTCAGTATAATCTCCAGACTGGGTATATAACATGCTATAAAATTCACCTTAAGAAAAACAATTTTCTTTACACGAAACGTCGTATCGAGCTAATAAGTTAATACAGTTACACATGCAGTTTACCAATACCAGACCCAAAAACAACCTCGTTCCGAGGACATTTTGCCTCCACGGTGGAAAGTTCGGCGAAAATGGCCCTGGGATCGGCTGGTCACATGACACCCAGAATATCTGGTGTTTTGATATGATAATTTATCATAATTTAGGTCATTTGTCTTTGTTTACTCTGTTGATGTGATAATGAATGAGAAATATGCAACGCCCTACAGACCTGTTCATGTAAAGCATTCATCCTAAAAACTAATTGATAATACACCCATGATTATCTCATATAAATATCACGGAGGAACAAGTATATATCGAATACAGTTCTTGACAATTAACCAAAGCCCTTATATTTATTATTTGCAGCAAAATTTAAAGGCGAAGAAATTTCTTAACATGTGGATTTAGATGAAGTTTTAGAACTGGCCAATAAGATTATGGAATCGACCAGCCGATCCCAGGGCCATTTTCGCCGACCTTCAACCGTGGAGGCAAAATGCCCTGGGAACGAGGTTGACCTCAAAGCTAATGCTCGGGGCCCCACATGAGACTAACCCTAAAAGAAAACACTAACAATAAAAACAAAAGAAAAAACAAAGAACGTCCTGGTTTAAATCTTGGACTGGTCACTTTATTTTTCTTAAAAATTGGTTTTACTTCTTTGTTGTTTCTTTTGTTTTTACTGTCAGTGTTTTCTTTTAGGGTTTTAGGGTAAGAATTTGTGTTTTTGGTTAAGATAAGTGTTAGTTTTAGAGGTAAATACATCTCATGTCGGACCCCGAGCATTATTCCAAAATTGCTAGACTGCTTGTGTAACTGTATTTTATATTTCTCAGTGATATAACCTAATCCCCTCCTGTAATTTTATCCCAACCCCTCCTGAAATTTCATTGTAACTCTAATCCCCTCCTGTAATTTCATCCTAACCCTAACCCCTCCTGTAATTTCATCCTAACCCCTCCTGTAATTTGAACGTAACCCTAACCCCCACCTGTAATTTCATTTTAACCCTAACCCCCTCCTGTAATTTCATCATAACCCCCACCTGTAATTTCAGCGTAACCCTAACCTCCACCTGTAATTTCATCCTAACCCTAACCCCCTCCTGTGATTTCATCCTAACCATAACCCCCACCTGGAATTTCATCCTAACCCTAACCCCCTCCTGTGATTTCATCCCAACCATAACCCCCTCCTGTGATTTCATCCTAACCATAACCCCCTCCTGTAATTTCATCCTAACCCCCTCCTGTGATTTCATCCTAACCATAACCCCCACCTGGAATTTCATCCTAACCCTAACCCGCTCCTGTGATTTCATCCTAACCCTAACGACCCCCACCTGGAATTTCATCCTAACTCTAAATGCCCCCTGGGATTTACATATATTTCCAGATCATCACACCCAGAAATTGTTAGGATGAAACTGTAGGTGGGGGCTAGCTGTTGGGATGAAACTTTAGGTGCGGATTACCTGTAGTATTAGGATAAAATTATATGCGGGGGTTTAGGGTGTGGATATCAAACTATAAATTAAGGTTGTATCTTAATTTGATGTTTTTTGGCAATTATGTCTTGTTGCAAATTTAAGTCTCTGTCTTACTAGATCATGCTGATATATTATATATTTGTTAAAGTGCCCCTAACCTCAACATTTTTTATTGTTTTATTTGGAAGAACTTTTAAAATGATAAAGTAACTTCTTTTGAAGATTTTCGTTTCTTTGCTTTCTTTTTGAGATATATCAGTTTGTTTGATATGCAAATGTCACACATGTATAATGAGTTATCAGAGAATGTTACATATCTTTGCGTTTATCAAATAAAAACACTAAAGTGTGAATAACACGTGTGCGTGTTTCTCCCACAACACCAAACTTCTTGATTTTGAAGGATTTCGTTCGAGAATGAAAGAGATATACACATTTCTCCAATAAGTCATCATGCATGTGTGACGTACATTCCGGACATTTGCCTATCAAACAAACTGATATATCTCAAAAAGAAAGCAAAGAAACGACAATCTTCAAAATAAGTTACTTTATCATTTTAAAAGTTCTTCCAAATAAGACAATAACAAATGTTGAGGTTAGGGGCACTTTAACTACATTATTGTAACCTTCGCTCTCCATCTGTGTCTCGGTAGCTCAATGGTTAGAGTGTCTCACCAGCAATCAGAAAGTATTTGCACTTTGTAGTACACTCTGTAGATAACAAATCGCAAAAGGTCGTTTTGTCGTACGTAGATTTTGAACGTTATCTCGGCCAATATTTACTCGATTTCAATTCTGAAAACAGATTTGGAATTATCGAGTGTCTATTATATTACGAGAACATACACACCCTTCTTAAAAACGGTTTATGTACTTAGAAATTGGTCGGTAATCACTAGGCGGCCGCTTCGTCGTATAATATTTTGAACGTTATCTCGATCAATATTTAACCGTTTTCAATTGTGAAAACAGATTTGGAATTATCGAGTCTAAATACATAACATACGTGCCTATTATATTACGCAAACGTATATACCCTTCGTAAAAACCTATTTATATAGTTCGTCAAATCACCACTCGCCAATGGCCGCCCTTCGCCCAAAATCCAAATATTGTCCGATTCAAACGAATCACCCTTTTTACTACCTTATAAGGAGTTGTTCCTACCATGATCCGGTCAAATATATATTTATACAATAACCTGTTTACTACGCGCATTCTCATTGATTGTTGGCCATGATCTATTAGAGGATAGATGCACCGATCACGTCAGCCGACTGCTTTTATCTTTTTTCATGCCCCAGAAATCGCCAAAGAGCTAATGAGCCTTTTGAAAGGTTTGTTTCAACTTTTATTGTATAAAACAAATAGATTCCATTTTGCCGTTGTCTGTTCAGTTATAGATACACAGAAGATGTCAGAACATTGTAAGAAATTCAGTGACCCACTCGACTATCGTCTCGTTGGCTACTGTTTTGTTCTTACCACGTTCTGACGTCATCTCATCTCATTTCATTTTTTTTTTCATTTTCATTTCAACTTTATTTAAACACGGTACTATTTCACAGTATATTAAAATATATTATTTACAAAAAGAAAGAGAATGGTCTTCCAATAGGCCGTGTGCTAACTACTTAGTAAAATAACTTTATAACTTAAAAACTATATTAATCTACAATTGTTTTATCTGGCTCTTAAAAGTTGCTATACTTCCTAGCGACTTCAAGTAAATTTTGAGATTATTCCAAGTCTCCGCACCTCTGTAGCCAAATGATTTTTTCATGGCATTAGTATTCGGCATTGATAATGCATAATTAAATTATCTCTGTCTCGTGTTATAATTATGGATTTCATGTGTGTTGGTGAAAATATTATGCAGGTAATTTGGGAGCATTTTATGTTTAATCTTGTACATTAGTGTGGCAAGTTGTTGTTCCCTTCTTGTTTGTAGATCGCGAAATCCTGCCTTGTTTAGAATATCTTTTGATCGCGTTTCATATCCTTCACGAGTAATTATACGAAACGCTCTATTTTGAAGTCGCTGAAGTTTATCTGATAAAACCTTTCCTAGGCAACCCCAAACTTGCGAGCAATAATCAAAATGTGGTTGAATTATAGATTTATAAATAGTTATTAGAGTATTATAATCGACTATATCCCGCAGTCGTTATAATGCTGAGACCTGAATTAACTTTTTTTGTAATTTTTTCAACTTGAGCCGTCCAGGATAAAGTCTCATCAATCATTAGGCCAAGAGACTTTGCCACATTGACCTTTTCAATTTCCATACCTCCTACATAAATTGAGGGTTTTTGAACAATTTGGCCAAGTCTCTTATTGCTACCAATGATCATAAATTCTGTTTTCTTGTTATTCAAAGTTAATTTGTTGGCCGACATCCAAGTCGAAACATTTATTAAATCTGCGTTAAGTTTCTCTACGATCACATTGATATCATTGTTAGATGTTGCAATTTGGGTATCATCGGCAAACATATCTGATCTTGCATGTTTTAAACATTTTGGAAAATCGTTAATATAGATCAAAAACAATAATGGACCTAATCCCGAGCCTTGTGGTATTCCGGTCATCACAGTTAGGGGGTCTGACAGGTGACCATTGACTTGGCAGTATTGGATTCGATCTGATAAATAGGACCTAAGCCAAAGGAGCGCCATGCCTTTTATGCCATAAATTTCTAATTTTCTAAGCAGAATGTCGTGGTTAACAGTATCAAACGCCTTTTTTAAGTCTAGGAATACAACTCCGTTTAGTTGTCCTACATCCATGTTTTGATACCATCTATTAGTAATATCCAATAGAGCTGTGACTGTTGAATGACATGGTCTAAAACCGTGTTGGGAATTTGTTAGTAGGTTTGAAACTATAAGGTGGTCATATATTTGGTTATGTATCAGTTTCTCCATAATCTTCGCTACAATTGAAATAATAGATATCGGTCTATAATTTTCCATATCATATCTAGCTCCTGTTTTGTATATTGGAGCCACCCTAGCGACTTTCCAATCAGATGGAAATATACCAGTTGAAATTGATTGATTAAAAATTAATACAATTGATGGAGCAATAGATATAGCTGCAATTTTCAAAATTTTTGCTGAAATTCCGTCGATCCCGGATGCTTTTGAGGCTACCAAGCCCTGAAGTAGACCCAGTATTTCTGTTTCAGTAATTTCTCTAAAACAGGTAAGCGGATTTACTGGATCTTGCAGGTCGCTAAGGTAACTTTCAGGAGCCAAATTTGATTGAGGTATATCATTCGAAAGCCTATTTCCAATTTCTACAAAATGTTTATTAAATGCATTTGTGATGTTTATCGGATCAGTGATTTCAACCGAGTCAATTCTTACTTCTAGAATTGTATTCTCTTTTGTAGATTTATTAATTAACTCATTAATCGTTTTCCAAGTTTTTTTAAGATCACCTTGGTTATTATGTAATTTGTTTTGATGACTGCGGATTGTATCTTTCACTAATTTATTATAACGATTTCTTGCATGACGGTAAGTCGACCAGTCAGTCACAGACTTTGTTAATACTGCTTTACGTTTCAAATATGACTTTTCCCGCTTTTTAAAAAGTAGATCGTTCGTTAACCACGGTATTTGCTTACTGGATACTTTACGTCTTTTAAGCGGAGCATGTATATTCACAATCTCTAGGAATTTATTTTTCCAAATCATCCATGATTTATTAGGATCAGAATGAGTAAGGTTCAAATTTGACAGCAATGCTAGATTACACATAAAATCTTGCTCATTGAAATGTTTAAAATCTCGGTATTCAATAAACCGTGGAGACTGTTTAAAAGTTTTAAATTTACGAATACCGTAGATCAAATAATGATCACTGATGGTAATAGCTGTCACACCACTGGAAATAATATGATCAGTATTTGTTGTATAAAAATGATCAATAAGGGATGATGTATCTTTTGTAACCCTAGCGGGCTCTTTTATCAATTGTTCATATTGGTATAAGTTTGTGATAAATTTCAATTCTGATACTAGGGGCGCAGAATTGTTACCTAGAAGATCGCAATTACTATCGCCTAAGATAATACTTTCTTTGTCTTCATTATCGATTAGTTTTAAAGAATTCTCAAATTTATATAGAATGTTGATTGGATCACTCGGCGGTCTATACCATGTGGTAATTAAAAATGGCTTGACTTTATTTTTAATAATTTCAATTGTTAAAATTTCAAGATCATTATCGTTTAGATCGGGTCTAAGACAATAATTTATTGTATTTCTAATGAAGAAACCGACACCGCCCCCAAATCTATTTCTATCTTTAGAAACCCAGCTGTAGCCATGTATTGTTATTATCTCAGGTGCTATACTGCTGTCCATTCTGCTTTCATTAATTGCAAGGACATCAATTTCGTTATTTTTCATTGCAATGCTTAATTCGTCTATATGTTTCGGTAGACAAGTAATATTTAAGCTCGCTATTTTAAAACCACGAATTGTTGGTACTAATTCATCTTGTTTGGAAAAGTTATTGCTTATGTCAATATTCGGGGTTGCCATAGGAGTCTATAACTGAACAGACAACGGCAAAATGGAATCTATTTGTTAAATATATATATATATATATATAAGATATGAAGATGTGATGAATGAGATATGAGAAATGGATCCCTGCCGCGGCGAGATTATCACCCTCGCTTTACGACCTCACTTCCGAGGGGATAACTTGATGGTACACACCAAACTACGAACCATTATCTTAATTGCTGCATAGTATTTGTTTATTCTTACCTCTCTCTCTTTACCAGCTACTAGATCTCGCAATGTGCCATCAAATCCTCCTATCAAGTCATGTTCTGTGTTTTTATCCCAATCAAAACATTCAAACTAAAAGAATAAATCCAAACGTACCCAAAGTATGGTCATGAATTAGTAAAATAGACAGACAGACAGACAGACAGACAGACAGACAGACAGACAGACAGACAGACAGACAGACAGACAGACAGACAGACAGACAGACAGACAGACAGACAGACAGACAGACAGACAGACAGACAGACAGACAGACAGACAGACAGACAGACAGACAGACAGACAGACAGACAGACAGACAGACAGACAGACAGACAGACAGACAGACAGACAGACAGACAGACAGACAGACAGACAGACAGACAGACAGACAGACAGACAGACAGACAGACAGACAGACAGACAGACAGACAGACAGACAGACAGACAGACAGACAGACAGACAGACAGACAGACAGACAGACAGACAGACAGACAGACAGACAGACAGACAGACAGACAGACAGACAGACAGACAGACAGACAGACAGACAGACAGACAGACAGACAGACAGACAGACAGACAGACAGACAGACAGACAGACAGACAGACAGACAGACAGACAGACAGACAGACAGACAGACAGACAGACAGACAGACAGACAGACAGACAGACAGACAGACAGACAGACAGACAGACAGACAGACAGACAGACAGACAGACAGACAGACAGACAGACAGACAGACAGACAGACAGACAGACAGACAGACAGACAGACAGACAGACAGACAGACAGACAGACAGACAGACAGACAGACAGACAGACAGACAGACAGACAGACAGACAGACAGACAGACAGACAGACAGACAGACAGACAGACAGACAGACAGACAGACAGACAGACAGACAGACAGACAGACAGACAGACAGACAGACAGACAGACAGACAGACAGACAGACAGACAGACAGACAGACAGACAGACAGACCGACAGACAGACAGACAGACAGACAGACAGACAGACAGACAGACAGACAGACAGACAGACAGACAGTTAAATACTATCTCCTATAACCCTTTCCTGTGCCTCATTGTTGGTGACAATTTTGTATGTTTATAATTAAATGCCAGACGATTTTAACTTGACAATGTGACTTTTTGTGAAGTTACTTCATACAAATACCACAAATAAATGGTTCACTCTGCAATACTATTTGATTGATGGACGTAGAAAAGGAAGTATTAATCCCTAGGGATGCACCGGAACTTGGTTCCGTTCCGGTTAGTTCCGGCCGGAACTCCGATTTTTCCAAGTTCCGGTTCCAGCCGGAACTCATGAAAAATGTTCGGCCGGAACCGGAACTTATTTGTCAAAATATGGTCAGTGGTTGATCTGTAGTGCTCAGGCTTTCTAAGAAAGAATTTTGCCGAACTTTCGAAATTTTTTGTCTTTCGGCAAAATGTCCTTCGGCAAAATGTCCTTCGGCAAAATGTCCTTCGGCAAAATGTCCTTCGGCAAAAGGTCCTTCGGCAAAATGTCCTTCCGCAAAATGTCCGGCCACCGTTTTTTTAATTTTTTTAATTTTTATTTTTTTATAAACTTTATTGGGTCAACTACAAAATTATTTGTTTACAAAAATTCAGAGCAAAAGAGAAAATAATAACAAGAAAATACAACAAGAATACAAAAAAGTAGTTACCCAATCGGACGGGGCGCGAACGGGGCGCGAGTACATATGCGAGGCACCTCTACGACAATATTGAAACATACAATGCCGGATGTGGCGTCTTAGTCCCTGTGACAGGGACAGTCCGTAGCGATTGACCAGGTACAGGTCCTATCCACGTCAAATACAGAGAGCAAAAGTGCTGAGTAATGGCGGGAAAGTAAACTCCTAAACATAGTTACACTGGAGAAACTACTAGGTGCAGGAGCTACTTTACAAACACTGTTCCACAACTTTGCAATGCGATTAAAGTAAGATGCCAGATACGTACTATTTTTACAAGATGGGACTTTTAGCATGAGAGTAGGATTAAGACTAAGTCGTGTTCGGCCGTGAGTAACAAAAGAAACATAGTTGTTCCATCCAGTGTGAATTTTCTTATACAAAGTCAACTATATAATGCAGATTGCATTTTTGACAGTCTGAAGTTACCACTGAATAAGTGTCGGAATGTATACTGTTAAAAGAAGTGCGAACAGCCACAATTTACGGTACAGTTTGCAGTATAATGACAACAATATGCCACTCAAGGTGGTTTTTGTCCCCTTACCTTTATTGTTTTATCATAATCACCATTGCATAATTCACCAACAGGAATCTCAAACATTTTCCAAGATGGGCTCAACGTACTTTTACATACCTAAAATGGTAAATTTACATTTAATTTATAATACCATGATTTACTCGGTTTCTTTTGTTCTCGCAGGGAAATTTAATCGCTAAATTCCCCACGTTTATTTGTTTGAAAACTACTCATGCATACAAATTAGGGAAAATTTCTAATTTTTCCTCATTCCTATATGATATGCATGAGGGAAATTTAGTAGAACACAAAGGATTTCTTTGTCTTCTAATTTTCCCTCATTCAAATGCACGGGAAATTTAGTAGACAAAAACTCTGTCTCCAACCACGGGCTGGATAAGGTTCTCAAAGTTATCCTCGGCGATCATAATATTACAAACTAATACCATGACTTGTCGGGAAATTAGCGATTAAATTGCCCTTCGCCTTGGGAAGATTTGTGAAAGTTTTGTAAAACTAATTTCCCTCAAGTCATGGTATTACTTATAAAAATATGATGGATTATTATAAGATGATGAGCGAAGGTTACATATGTGTACAACCTGTAACCTTCTGATGACTAGTAAGATGCTCTGACTATTGAGTTACATAGACTAAGATGATAAGTGAAGGTTACATATGTGTACAACCTGTAACCTTCTGATGACCAGTGAGATGCTCTAACTATTGAGCTACATAGACTAAGATAACGAGTGAAGGTGTGTACAACCTGTAACCTTCTGATGATAGTGAGATGCTCTAACTATTGAGCTACATAGACTAAGATGATGAGTGAAGGTTACATGCTGTATGTGTACAACCTGTAACCTTCTGATGACTAGTGAGATGCTCTAACTATTGAGCTACAAGGACTAAGATGATGAGTGAAGGTTATACATATGTGTACAACCTGTAACCTTCTCATGACTAGTGAGATGCTCTAACTATTGAGCTACATAGACTAAGATAACGAGTGAAGGTGTGTACAACCTGTAACCTTCTGATGATAGTGAGATGCTCTAACTATTGAGCTACATAGACTAAGATGATGAGTGAAGGTTATGTATGTGTACAACCTGTAACCTTCTGATGACTAGTGAGATGCTCTAACTATTGAGCTACAAGGACTAAGATGATGAGTGAAGGTTACATATGTGTACAACCTGTAACCTTCTCATGACTAGTGAGATGCTCTAACTATTGAGCTACATAGACTAAGATAACGAGTGAAGGTGTATACAACCTGTAACCTTCTGGTGACTAGTGAGATGCTCTAACTATTGAGCTACATAGACTAAGATGATGAGTGAAGGTTACATATGTGTACAACCTGTAACCTTCTGATGACTAGTGAGATGCTCTAACTATTGAGCTACATAGACTAAGATGATGAGTGAAGGTTACATATGTGTACAACCTGTAACCAACTTCTGATGACTAGTGAGATGCTCTAACCATTGAGTTACATGGACTAAGATGATGAGTGAAGGTTACATATGTGTACAACCTGTAACCTTCTGATGACTAGTGAGATGCTCTAACTATTGAGCTACATGGACTAAGATGAGTGAAGGTTACATATGTGTACAACATGTACTGTAACCTTCTGATGACTAGAATGAGATGCTCTAACTATTGAGCTACATGGACTAAGATGAGTGAAGGTTACATATGTGTACAACCTGTAACCTTCTGATGACTAGTGAGATGCTCTAACTATTGAGCTACATAGACTAAGATGATGAGTGAAGGTTACATATGTGTACAACCTGTAACCTTCTGATGACTAGTGAGATGCTCTAACTATTGAGCTACATAGACTAAGATGATGAGTGAAGGTTACATATGTGTACAACCTGTAACCTTCTGATGACTAGTGAGATGCTCTAACTATTGAGCTACATGGACTAAGATGATGAGTGAAGGTTAAATATGTGTACAACCTGTAACCTTCTGATGACAAGTGAGATGCTCTAACTATTGAGCTACATGGACTAAGATGATGAGTGAAGGTTACATATGTGTACAACCTGTAACCTTCTGATGACTAATGAGATGCTCTAACTGTTGAGCTACATGGACTAAGATGATGAGTGAAGGTTACATATGTGTACAACCTGTAACCTTCTGATGACTAGTGAGATGCTCTAACTATTGAGCTACATGGACTATGATGAGTGAAGGTTACATATGTGTACAACCTGTAACCAACTTCTGATGACTAGTGAGATGCTCTAACCATTGAGTTACATGGACTAAGATGATGAGTGAAGGTTACATATGTGTACAACCTGTAACCTTTTGATGACAAGTGAGATGCTCTAACTATTGAGCTACATGGACTAAGATGATGAGTGAAGGTTACATATGTGTACAACCAGTAACCAGCTTCTGATGACTTGTGAGATGCTCTAACTTTTGAGCTAATCAAAATATTAAACCAAAGTGTTCAACTAGTTTGTTAGCATTCAGTACAATTCTCGTTGTTTTGATAATCCAAAGTCAAACTGATTTACTTTATTTTTCATTTGCAAGCCTTCAATACCTCAGTTTTGTGAACTACAACTCTGCTACCATCAGGTAATTCCTTTGATATGACAAGATAAGGATCAGACTTGCCAAGGAGATCCTGCAGAACAATGATTAGTGAGCTTAATTTTAAAGTCATAAATAAATAATTCTGCATTGAATATTCTATTTCTCAACAGACGGTACTTAGACGATTATCAAGTCCTCAAAAATCGATCCTATAACCTTCTGATTGTCGGTGAGATGTCTACTTTATAATGGCCAGTTACCTTTTTGTCCAAATTCTTTCCATGAAAAACTATTTGAGCAATCTCGTTCGAATCATTCATTTCCTCAGCCACGACCTTTCGATAAAAGAACAACACAAAAAGAAATTGAGACTCCCGTTGAAATTAAAAATACATAAAGCGTAAAGCCATAGACCAACTGCTCGGAATTCACGATGCACCAACACACACGCGCAGCCCCAACCCCATTCTTCCGAAATACACTGAAAGAACAAAATTAATAAAACTGAGTGGAATTCAAAAGAACTAGGTTGGTACATTAGAAAAATATCAGTGACAGGAGCAGTTACGGTATAATGACCATGTACAAGCCATATCAACAAAAATAGATGTCAGTAATAATAAATAAGTATTGAGTAAAAATCTTTTGAATGTTGCAAGACTCCAGAGACTATTGGGTGGTGCTATTTTACAAACAGAATTCCAGAGAGGAACAATTCTGTTAAAGCAGGAGGCTTGGAAAGTACTAGTTTTACATGCAGGATGGTGCTTTAAGCATAAGGGTAGAATTTTTACAGATGCTGCTACGACTGTGACTAACAAACGAGACAAAGTTATAAACATTTAGATCAAAGAGTCCATACAAAGCCTTATAAAAAAAACATAGATCCTTGATTTCTCTGTCGTAAGACAAGGGCAACAGATTTAGAGCCAGAAGCCGCTCCCTGTATGACATTCCCCCCTATGTTGGATTTAAGGATCCATCTTGATGCACGTCTCTGAACGCGTTCAAGACTTGTGGGTACTCAGAGCTGGTTACCAGACTTCGGTGGTATAGTATAGCTGTGACTTGACGAGAGAACATTGTGGTCCGTAAGCAGAAGACAGATTCTTCTAAGTACTGTAACCCGAGCAACTTGTTGGCCTTAGCTACAATAGAAGAGATATGGGAGTCCCAGGATAGGTTACTGGTTACTGTGATTCCAAGATCGATTTCTTTTTGGAACGTGAATTCAGTTCTAGCCAACGGGTCAGCCTGGCAAGCGAGCTCATGTAACAATAAAAGTCCGACCAGTCCGGCAAACAGGTTCAGTTTGAGCAAGCATTAAATCAGTTAATCTTTTTCTCAGTGTATCAAACCATTTAGCTGGCAGTAGCAAGGTGTCATATAAGCTATGAAACAGTTTAAAGAAATGTAATTCAAAATCTTTATTTCTTTGTGAAGTTATATAACATTTTCAGCAAGTAAACATATTCATAATTTTATGAGAGGCTTTATAATGTCATACTAGTGACAAGTCCAGTGGGCCAGCTAGCTTCGTGTAATATCAAGACAGGTTACTGTCTTGGTTAGCGAGCCAACTCGCTTTCCATGTAGTCAAGACCAAAATTCAGTTCGAAAGGTATGTACTGTATCTGGCTGTACAGACCAAGTAACAGTTTGTGGGCTAGCCTCATGCCTCCTGTAATATCAGGACAAATTACTGTTTATTAAATTTATTAAATTTATCAAATTTTATTTATCAAATTACAGTAACCTGTCTTGATATTACAAGCTCTGGCCGCCCACTGGACTAGTCACTACCATGATTGTAATGTATGGTCATTATGTTGATGTACTCAAGAAACATCATGCTACCTACCGTTATTGTTCCTGCATTTTTTTTGCCTTTTAATGTTAATTGTTCTGTGTAGTTCTTCCTTGATACAATCTATGGCACAACAAACACATATATAGACACTTTCTTAATATAATACAAACCAAATATCTACTGTAAAAAGGTTGGTATATTGCCGAAATAGTATCTAAGTTGTCTAGCATTTTGAGCAAAGAGCCTTCGTCAGAGAGTTGAAGTTTCAGGAGTTGATATTTCACTCTTTTGACGAAGGACCTTCCCCGAAACGTTAGACTACTTTCATGCCATATCGGCAGTACACCAACCTTTTTAGATATTTGATTTGTATTTAGTACTACATGCCTACACAGCACAACAATGTTATACTTAATATAATGCAAAGTGAAAAGGTGGTAAACTGCCAAGATTTTTAGTGACGAAATACTGGCGTTTCGAGCGGAGCCCTTCATCAGAGTAAGACGAGATGAAATAAAATAAATAGGGCTTATATATATGCCAAAAGGGTGTCACAAGTAGAAAGTAGCCAACCAAATGCACGGGAGATAAACAAACTAATAATTAATGAGATGCGAAAAGTTAAATCATTTGCTATTTTTACAGTCGATTAGCACACAGACTGAGGGGGGGGGGGGGGGGGGGGAGAAATGACAGGTCCAATATTCAAGGGGACTAGGCGATAGTAAAGCAGTAAGAAACAAAAACTTGAAAGGAATGAAAGTGCATAAGCTAATAATAAAAAAGTTCTAAGCAAACTAAAATAACAAAAAACTTGTAGGAAATTAAATAAAAGAAAAACGTTCGTTAAGACCGAGAGGATGTGTGGTGCCAAGTTTAAAAATATGAGACGCTTCTCTTGCCGTTTGCGGTTATCGTTACCACCTGAGATGGGAAGAATGGCACAGACTTTTATGTCTGAAACCAAATGGTTAGAGCTGCTGCTTTGTCAACATCATTGTTCCTCACGGAATACTTAATATAATGCTGTTTCTGATTGGCTATCATGCAACGGTGTTCGGTAGTCTCATGTCGCTTCGTTCTATCAGGGCTATTAATGTTATCAGTTGGTGGAACATTGCTGTCTCCTTTCGCATGTGTTAATACTGATTTAATAAAGTTATACATTTCAAAAGCATTTCTTATTTTTTCTGCCGCAAGACCTACAAACCCGCTTGGAAAAAGTTTCACTGCGTAGTAATGTAAAGCCGATTGATTCACAAGCCTCAGCCAGAATCAACTCTGTGCTTCCATGTCTACACGATTGCTTGAATAAATTTTCAAAATAAATCTTGTTTCCACCAGATGCAGTCAAGTTTTTACGGAGTTTCAGACATGGATATTTCACGATTCGGCCCTAAGTGAAATGTTATAATCATTGAGGAAAGTTCGCTAGTCGCTGATTGGTTGTTTTTGACAGTTATTCATGTGGGCTGAAATCCAAAAACATGGGTCTTTCGTGCAGGCGTTCCCTCCCTCCCTCCCCACTTCGCCTTTCCGCTTTCCCCTTCGCCTTTCCGCTTTCCCCCTCCCCCTAACGCCGCCACGCAGGCTACAGGCAACTCTGTGGCTTCTTTTTCCTAGTCAAATAGCTTCCAAGGCTGTGCGAGCAAATAGCTTCCAAGGCTGTGTGTTTTGGCTGGGATTGCAGGGAAGTATAGGGATTGTGAAGGGGATTGATCGACGAATGTTAAAAATAATGTTTTACTTTCGGTTTTTTCAATAAACTAAATAATCTTTGTTGCGAAAAGTCAAGGGAAACGCACGAGAAGACGAAAAGTAACCACGCGAACACGCGCAATTTCCCACCCGCCGGCCATTTTCCCGGTGCGCAAATTGGTGCGCACTAGATAGTAGTCGCCAGAACCATGTTGAGCCCGCTAACACCACTAACCCAGCGGTGACATGTTCGTCGTAAAACAGTCGCAAAACGCTCGTAAATCTACCACACATTGGTGTCAAAATATGTAAATATTTAGTATCTTTATACGCGCACGTGGAGAAGAGCGTTCATGCAGAATACATGACAAACTCTCAACCCAGGCTCGGACTGGCTATTGTGCCATCATGCCAGAGAATAATGGCTAGCCGTGTTAGAACAATAGACAGCCATTGTTCTATGGCACGATGCCACAATAGCCAGTCCGAGCCTGCTTGTTTCTCATATTTCGATTCGAGAACTTCAAAAACCATTTTTAAACGAAAAACAAGAAGAATTTTTCAATGACGTTTTAATTTAATGATGAAAAAGTGGCGTATACTATTCTATTTACCATATTTCAAATCTTTGTGTGCACAATTTGTAAATATTTGAAGTGTCCAACTCGATTCATATAATATTACAAAATAGACTACCATCATTTATTTATTGAGTGATGTACTAAAAGTTTAAAATTCAGCCTGGCTTATATTCGAATATTCGATATCTACTGTTATAGCCATTTGACCACGTCCTTTTGTCGGAAATTTTCAACGCTCGCCCCCCCCTGAAGAAATTCCTAGCTACACCACTGTGTACATGTACCACTCAAACATGCTTTTGGAAGCCACAATTGCTTCCAAAAGCATTTGAACAGTTTTGCCAGCCATTCACTATCCCTTTGGCATTTTTTTACTGTTTTAACGAAATATCATGAAGATACGTTTTCGTGTGGAGGGTCCAAGGTGAACAAAATGCTAGGGCCACCCCTACACCTACAGTACCTACAGGGCTTGAATTTTAAAAATTTCGACAGTATCCAAGTGGAATACCAGGTTTCTGAATCTGGTATCCCTCCTTGAAATGTACTATCCCACTTTTGAATATTAAAGATCTCCACTCAGTTGCAATATCTAAAATTAACTAGAACAGTTTGCAACAGTACCATGCATTATGCTACATTGCAAAACGTTACATCATTACGCTACATTATAGGACGTGACGTTACTGTGCGTGGTATTTGGTTTCGCGCATGATACTCTAGCCGAGGAGGGGTACTATTATACCCCTCCAGGTACTATTATACCCCTCCACGGAGGGGTACTATTATACCCCTCCACGGAGGAGTATTCACTATTATACCCCTCCACAGCGGGGTATTCACTATTATATCCCTCCACGGAGGGGTATTCACTATTATATCCCGCCACAGCGGAGAATTTGAGTTTAAATTGACAGGTCACGTGGTACAAATCTAGCTCTCTTTGATTGGATAATATTACGATTGGAAGATATTACGCTACATTGTAAGACGTTACTTCAGATTCTGTGGCTGTGCGCTATCGAAATGTTTATTGTATCCCGTTGGGATACTGAAGTTAAGTCAAGATTTCTAGTATCCAAAACGAAAATCTAATGTAGTATCCTGTGGATATCGGGATACTGCAAATTTCATGCCCTGACCTACAGTACTGCTCAGAAATAACCTAACACTGCGTTCGCATTCCGAACGCGTTCCAAACGCGTTCGGAACGCGTTCAGAACGAGTTCCGAACGCGTTCGGAACATCATTGTGACTTCGCTTAAAAAGTTAATGGGAAGACTTCGTTAATTTCTGACTTTAGTAAACTTATAAACGGATTTAACTTGATCATTTGATTGCTGGACTGGTTATGGTATATGTTCACCAGACGAGATTAAAACAGAAAGTATATCGTTCAGAACGCGTTCAGAACGCGTTCGGAACGAGAATAGAATGCGTTCCGGTCGCGTTCCGAACGCGTTCCGAACGCGTTTTTCGTTAGGTTAATTCTGAGCAGTACTGTACGTGGAGGGCCACATATTGCCTAAGGTGAAAACAATTCTAGGGCCACCCCTGCAGTACCTACCTGGCCTAGGGTACACTCCATACTACCCAGATAATCATCGTCATCAAGCTTGACACTTTCGTTGTCAACATCATACACAATGAACTTTAGTTTCTGTATCATCTCAAAGTAGTAATTCAAGGAGATAGCTTTAGCAAATTCTGGACTTAAGTTGTTGCCCACTCGCTCTGTTCGTCCATACTGCAAAGAAATGATGATGTAGGGAAATTTTAATTAGAAATTATAAAATATTTGTGTTTTGAAAAAAGAAGAAATTCCATAGTTACAGTAATAGATCTCACAGAAACTGACAGCAAATAATCTAATTATTTTCATTATTTCTTCAAAATTATTACAAAAAATGGGGAGAAAGTTGCGGGGAGAAAGTTTCAGGCCTTATGCATCAGTCAATTCCACCAATGCCCATCCCCCTCGGGCCAACCCCAGCCATTTTCAAGCTTTTTATGCCCGGGGCCGGACATTAGTTCTTGTAATATTTACCCGGGGCAAGGCCATAGCAGGGGGTGTGGCCGGGGGCCCAGGCCCCCCAATAATTTGCTCTGGCGATTTCATGCCAGTTTAGATGCGTTTAAACTTGCTGGAAATTACTCTCAGAAGTCAGGAAAGCCTATTTGAGAGATCATAATTTCAAAAAATTTTCAAGGGGACATGCCCCCAGACACCCCCAGCAGTGCAGTGACACTACCGGACCACACAATTGACTTTGTCGTGCTACGTCTACCCTCAGGCATTGGTCTACCCCGGGCATTGGGCCGGTTATTTATCACGACCGAAAAGGATTGCGGTTGCAGCAACCAAATCACACTGCCACAGCGTATAAAATGCAAATGTGAGAAAGTTTAACTCTTTGAATATGGATATTAAAAACTTTACAACACTAACATGTATTTTATCGGAGTAGGCAGACGATACGTGGGCGATCGTCAAGTTCATATCCTCAGAAAAATGACTTTCTGATTGCCGGTGAGACGCTCTAACCTTTGAGCTACCGAGACTCAGATGGAGAACAGAATCATTTTTCTGACGATATGAGCTTGACGATCGTCCACTTAATTGTTTTGGCAATATAAAACAGCACTAAAGTAACCTTTAGAAGGGTGTAAAATGTTGTGTTTTGATATGCATGCTAAGTCCCCAGCAACATTTTGCCTTTTCCTCATGACATTCTCACAGAATGTACTTGGGGGTGGGGCATTGCTAGGCCTTTTTTGCCAGACCCTGGGGAATTGTACATTAAAAGAAAAAAATATGCAAATGCCTGTGGGTAATGGGCATTGCTGGAATTAACCATAGTTAGTAGAAGGGATGGTTTGGTAGGTCCGCAAACGTCATTGTTCTATGTTGTTGTTCACTTTCACGGTCACTGAACGTATTGTATTTTCTGTATAATGAAGCAGTCATCGAATAACAATCTTTCTCCAACACAATAACATGACCATTGCGTCATCTTGAAAGACAATGGAGCTTCCAAACCATCCCCCTCTACTAACTATGAATTAACTTATGCATTATCATGTCATTATCAATACTTTAACCTTTGATCTAGCCTGCGTTAGCGGCTATACGCAGGGCCCAGGCTACCTTTGTTTTGCAAAAAATATAAATATAGTGAACATAAAGTGAGTTAGCATGGCCAATCACATTCTGATTGCAGAATTTGCTACATACAGTCACAAATCATCCCTCGGTATTCGGAGATATCTAATCATTCATTTCCCTCATGTCATGGTATTACAATAAAACAAATGCAGACAATATCATACCTCTGTCCACTTCTCTCCTTGCTGGATATACACAGCGCACAAGGGATCAGATTTTGAGAAAGAATCTTTATCCACAAGGCCTTTGCAAGAGATATGAAGAGCTACTTTGCTCACACAAGCTTCCATCTTCAAATGAAATCTATTTTAGCGAAAGTCTACACGTCCACAAATCGAATAAACCGAAATATTATTGAGCAATATACTTCCCGTTTTGCCTTCGGGTATCGCCGGAAATTATCGTAATTTCCGAATATTTTGAGCATAATTGCAAATACAGCCGGGGGGTTAGGGTTAGAAAACTCGCTGGCTGCGTTGAGTACCCAATACCATCACAATTAAAGGGGTAGTAAGACCGAGAATCGTCTATCGAATTTTTATTTTAACTATTAGTCGTACTCAAAAAATGAGAAGGAATAGCGTTCTTACTTACTGGTCAATATCTTTAGTTATTCCAGAGATATTCAAGTTTTTAAAAGATAAAATGACTTATGACGTTATCTACTCCTTAATTTAAACTAAAGGAAATCCCAACCTCGTTCCATTCTATAATGCGATTGGCTTGTCATAAAACTCAATTAATTCAGTCGAGTATAATTTATTCATCTAAATCTGAATACTGTCTTCAAATTTTACAGTAAATTAGAAGTGATCGCTTTCGCTAAATTGGATATATGCTTCTTCATACCTTTTCTAAGAGATAACCATGGATGTATGGTGGATTATTAAGCTTGTTAGCTGCTTTTATGCCGACGAATGCTGACATGAACAACTCTGAAGAGCATTGAATATTTCTCAATTATTCAGGTCAACAAAGTAGACAAAGGCAATGGAACAAAGACCACAAAAATTATCATATCTAAACACCCAGAAATTCTGGGTGTCATGTGACCAGCCGATCCCAGGGCCATTTTCGCCGACCTTCCAGCGTGGAGGCAAAATGCCCTGGGTACGAGGTTGAAGGAAATTCCTAAAATGAAAAATGTATAAATAATTAACTATACATAGTGCAGTGTACCATGCAGCACAATCTAGTCGCTATCTCTATTATATTCCCCTCGCAAGCGACCGAGCGAAGCGAGGGTGATAATCTCGCCACGGCAGGGATCCAACTCCAACCTTCTAACAAACTGCCGTTATGACAAGGTCATCTTATTGGGTGATTTTAACCTCCCATCTAATCGAGAGTTCGGGTTTTTGCGACTCAAGTGATTGGGCCTTGTTTACATTCTGCCAAACATTAGCTGACAGAAGTAGTGTTCCAGTTGGTTGACCAGCCTACGACCAGCATTGTTGAAGGTGTTACTGATATATGCTCTGATTGTGATGGAGTCGCTGTAAATTCTGATCACAAAGAGCTTTGACGTTCGATTTACATTTCACCTCACGATCAATTAACAACATTAAATATACTTCGTTCAACCTTAGCAAGGCTGATTTCAAGGGATTAAGATCTTCTCTCTCTGATAATCCACTAGAGAACACGTTGTCTCTCGACAGACGGAAGCCTCGTAAGTTCGTCACGCCACCTTGGATTGATGGAGAAGTACAACATGCGATTCGTAAAAAGAACTCTACAAGGAAGAAAGCTATCCAGAAGGACAGCTCTTTTCTCTGGGATAAATTCCGACGTATATACGTCGAGATACCAAGTATCTAGTAAGAACAAAACGCGTCGCTTATTTTAAAGACATCTCAGACACCTGTTTTTCCAACCCCAATCGCTTCAGTGGTCTTATTTTAAAATACTTTCTAATCACTCGTCTATACCGGACTCTGTTGAACTAAACAGTTCCTCGTATTCTACTACTAATGATATTTTTCAATTGCAATTAATGCTATTTTTCATCTTTTTTAACACAGATGACTCACTACCCGATAACCTACCGCCCACTCATTTTACTGAATGCAGGAGGTATTATCTGCACTTCAACACCTGGATCCCAATAAATCACCTGGTTCGGACGGTCTACACCCAAGAATGTGCCAACGAACTGGCACCTTTGGCTATGGCACCTTCGCTTTCTAGACTCTTCAACAAGTCTTTGCAACTGGGTAGATTATACCATCAGAATGGAAGTGTGCTAATATTACCCCTGTATTCAAAAAGGGTTGAAATCGGCAATTCTCAACTATAGACCTATCTCTCTTCTGCCAATTGTCAGTAAACTATGCGAGCGATGTGTACTGCCCAGCATCTCCGAGCTTCTTTCATCTCTACTGAGCATGGTTTCGTTGGAGGGAGGTCGTGTGTCACTCAGTTATTATCAACCCTACATGATTTAGGTGCGTCACTTGATACTGCCCAAGAATCGGATGTCATTTATTTAGATTTCACAAAGGCTTTCGACACGGTACCTCACCGCAGACTTCTCTACAAACTGTCCCAATTTAGAATTAGTGGGATGTTACACAACTGGTTTACAGACTACTTGACGACTAGATCCCAACGAGTCCTGATTGATGGTGCCTTTTCTCCCTGCAGGTCTCATGTTCTATCTGGTGTCCCACAGGGGAGTCTGATTGGTCCACTCTTATTCATTCTTTATATCAATGACCTCCCTGACGTGAGTCCCAACACCTCTATTACCTTGTTCGCTGACGACACAAACATTAGTGGTTTAACTGATCGTCAAGGTCTCCAACAAGATCTGAATAACATCTCTGATTGGTCTGCCACTTGGGGGTTGTCATTTAACCACAAGAAGTGTGAGTCTATGCAGGGCCGTAGCGCACCGCCACGGCGCCACGGCACTGCCGTGGTGTTATTTTACTGCAGTCAATCTTTTTAAATTAATATTTTAACAATATATGCAAGGCATAATTAACATGCCGATATATAAACTTGAACTACGACGGATTGCCGTTGTAAATTGTAATATATATATATATATATACATACATACATACATATATATATATATATATAAAATATTATAATATAAAAATTAATAGACGTTTATTAGGTGGGGCGAGTTCAAATCCCTCAACCATATGTTACATATGTTACATATGATCTAATATATATAATAAAAGTGATATAATCAGTTTACATAACATGACTTTCATTGTTAAAATGCGCCAGAACCTACTGAATGTATAATTAAAATTGAATTTTGAAATTAATCCTGTGAAAGCTTGCCCCATCACGTTTCCCTTGCACAGTGCCAAGACAACAAGAACTTTGGTGACTTATTAATCTAATCAAAATCCAAAGTTATTCAGGTCTCGGGGAGAGAAAGTACCTTCCAATAAAACTGGTCTCAACTGAAAGTATGGGATGCTATTTGTCAGTGTTTAATATACAAAATCACAAAAAAATATTTAAAATATTTTTCTAAAATGGCAGTTCAGTAATTCCAGATATCAAATTTTTTTCCGCCGGTGGGGGCATGGCCACGGGGTCCCCTAGAGGTGTTTCACAACCTGCAGTGGTACTTATATATAGTCCGCTACGGCCCTGCTATGAGGATTTCTAGGAAACATAAAAGCCAAATACCTTCACTCGCGGTCAGTCCCTATGTCCTGGGTGACATCTCCCTCCCAGTTGTCACATCACAAACAGACCTCGGTATAATAGTAATCAACACCCTTACTTGGAACTTACACATCCAGTCTTTTATTGTGGTCAAAGCAAACCGAATGCTGGGATTCCTACGTCGGCACTGTGTTTACATTGGATCTGATCGCAAAAAACTTCTGTACCTTGCCTTCGCACGTTCGCATATGGGATATGCCAGTGAGATCTGGGCCCCTCAGTCTTGTATTTCAGATTTAAAATTGTTGGAGGAGTTTCAGCGGCGCGCAACACGATTCATTTTATCGTGTCATCCAAATCAAGATCAATGGCCAGGATATGAAAACGCGCCTTACAGTATCTCCTTGAACATGTTGCCAATTTCGTACTGGCTTGAATGTAGAGATCTGTGCTTTATGTACAAGGCAGTCAATGGAACTTAAACGAAGGTCGTACAAGATCAGAAGTTCTTCATCAAACCTAAATTTACGTCCTTTGCGTTTCAGAACTTCCTTATTTGGAGACTACATCCGTATCGTACCTCTTTGGAATAATCTGTCTCTGCCAATCAGACAATCATTGCCTTCCAGGTTTTTAAAAAGAAACTCTATGAATATTACTTCTGTAAATTGAATACCGACTTTGACATTGATCGAACTCGTAGTTGGAAATCTGTGTGCCCTCGTTGCAGGGCCTTCACGCTGAACTGTTGTTAGTCCAGTATATCCTATTTATGTCTTGATGTTGTTTAAGGCCAGGTTTACACTAGTACGGTACGGTAAGTGATCCAGTAAATACGTACCTAAAATGAACATGTTTTGTGATTGGCTATATGGAACAAAACAGGGCCACTAGTTAATCAGTGCAAACTGTTATGTGCTACCCTCGTTAAATAAAGTAACAACATTACATTACATGCATTACATTACATTGCATTGCATATAACCATATATATAAACCAGCTAAAATTATTAAAATTGCTGCCGATAAACAACCAAAATAACCTGGCGACATTTTTCCCGCTAACATTTTAAACGCGTATGCATATGTTTACACTACTACGCTACGTTAAATTTGCCGTAGCGTAGTGATTTACATCCGGAGTGCTTGGCGTAGTGACTACGCTACGGCAAACCACTCCGGATTTACTTTTAACAGTATTTACGAAATTTTCGGGACTATGCCAAGTGACCGCTTAATACAGGTTTGACTGTAAGAGGAAGATTTACAGCCGAATTTTCGAACACTCGTAATTGTTCATCCTCTGAATTCCAAATATGGACAAACCGGTTGAAAAAACTTGGATGCGCCTCTTATTTTCAACTGACTTGTCCGTATTTAGAAACCAGAGGAAGAACGCTTACTTGTGTTAGAAATAGCGCTGCCGAGCATTATCGAATATAATTCATAGTTTTTGACACCCGACATATGATGAACTTTCTAATCTATGGGGCAAAACACAATTCCCAATCAAAACTGAAACACAATCAATTCAATCATATACTCACAAAACATATCACTCGAACATAGTTTTTCCGTAGCAAGATACAAAGGAAAATTAAAAACTAATTTCTGAGCTAATTGGGAACATTATATGATACGAACAATTCAATTTGATTTCCCGCTGTGATCTCATAAAGGTCATTGTAAATAATCTGGCAACAACATCAGTTGCCTTGGTCGGAAGAAATTAATAAATCTCGTCTGCTTTTGACCGAGGTAAGATATATGTAAGTAGTTCGTCATAGTAACAATGTTTATTAAGCTTTGCATATGTGAAAGTCATTCAATATACTGAGGAACTCCTATTTAGCTGTATTAAAGCCAAGTAGCATTGATAGTTTGACAGCGTTTAGCAATTCGACGTTGTCGGTATGAAATACGAAGCCCTGTGCTACGACGTCGATTCTGTGAACTAGATGTGACATTATGGGCCATTTTGCTACTCAAACTCATGGGATTCTAACTCGTAACCTTCTGATAGTTAGCTGCGAGATGTTCTAGCCGCCGAGGTAAATCGACTAAGTTGGCAAATAGCGAAAAGGTAACGATATGTGCTGTTTCGACATCGTCTGTGTGTCTTACGTAAGTACGTAACTCATGTTGTCGGATGATGGATGAAACAGCTTCGTGATGATAATATTATAATGTTTAATATAAAGTATATTAAAATAGGAATTAGACTGTACTAAGACAAGTCTTTTATTATTGCAACTATATGTTATGTTACCGAAATACGATATTAAAGTAAAAAGGTAAGACTTAAGAGTGCTGCGTAGACAGTGTTTGGATATATAGCAAAGTGAACTACTAAGATTTTATGGAACGAAATATTGACGTAATTACGAGCGGTGCATTCCTTCATCAAAGTAAGACCAAGTGATGAAGTGCTCCGCTCGTAACGTCAGTATTTCATTCCTAAAGTCTCGGCAGTGGTCCGACCACCTTTTCGCTTCGCTATATGGTAAACACCGACGTAGGAAACAGAAAGGCTGGGGGCTGCAGCCCCCCTGAAATTCTGAAGTGGGGGCTCAGCCCCCCTAATAATTAGTATACACGTGTGATGACTCAAAGAAATATCCAATCTTTATTTTCTCGGACTCCAAGGCGTGCGTTAACTGAAGAAGGAAAATTTATATTTTCTGTTGGGTGGTACTATATGTTTAATTCTCGCTAAAATAGTACGGATCCGCGGGCGATTGCGATTCGTTTACTGTTTAATTAGCGTCTCAACAACTTATTCTTGATGTATGTTCATACAGCACGTACAGAAGCCCTCGATTTTGTGTCTGTTGCCAAAGAATTGGCGACTGCAAACAGCTTCCGGCAATTATCTTTTCTACCAGACCCCTTGCAATTCGCGCGCTTTGTTAGCCAGGCTCCACACGTATGGCCATGAGGCCTCACATTTTTTGGTTTGTTATTGGCGATAAAATATTAATGTTATCCACCTCAGCCTTCGGCAGATAACATTGACCTCGGTCTGGATAATTATTGATATCATGCTCAGCCTCAGGGCCTCATCCAATAATTGTTTTATCTCTTTCCTGTCTGGCTAACCATAACTGTTGCGAAAGATATACATTTTGTGGGTCCCTGCTTATCTGAAGTAAGTTCTCTTGAGCGGGTAAACTAAAATAATTTTTTGGTATTAAAATTCTGTTTTGAGTTTTCAAATCTGAGTAGAAGTTCCTCGGCTATAGCCGAGATGGCTACCTGAGCAGTGCCGTAGCCACCGGTGCGACAAGTGTGACTAAGTGCTACTCAATGACGACAAAACGGACGTTTTGCTCATCGTGACACGGCAACAATTAGCGAAAATCACAGTCAAGTGTATCAAGGTTGGCGAGGAGGATATTAACACAGTTTCTACTGCGCGTAATCTTGAAACATCGTAATATGGGTGTTCGTATCTAGAGAACAAGACTTGTAGCAGTGCATTCTTCCAACTTTACAAAATAAGGCGTATTAGGAAATATTTAAAAAGACAAAGTACTGAAACACTTACACATGCATTTATAACTAGCAGACTTGATTACTGCAATAGTCTGCTTTATGGCTTACCTGAAAGCCAAGTCCATAAACTACAGAAAGTTGTTTTTTTTTTTGTTTTTTTTTAATAAACTTTATTGGGTCAACTACAAAATTATTTGTTTACAAAAATTCAGAACAAAAGAGAAAATAATAACAAGAAAATACAACAAGAATACAAAAAAAGTAGTTACCCAATCGGACGGGGTGCGAACGGGACGCGAGTACCCATGCGAGGCACATCTCCGACAATATTCTCCGACAGTAGTTTACCCATTCGCGTTCCTGTGACAGGGACAGTCCCTTGCGATTGACCAGGTACAGGTCCTATCCACGTCAAATACAGAGAGCAAAAGTGCTGAGTAATGGCGGGAAAGGAAACTCTTAAATATAGTTACACTGGAGAAACTAATAGGTGGAGCTACTTTACAAACACTGTTCCACAACTTTGCAATGCGGTTAAAGTAAGAGGCCTGATACGTACTAGTTTTACAAGATGGGGTTTTTAGCATGAGAGTAGGATTAAGACTAAGTCTTGTTCGGTCGTGAGTAACAAAGGAAACGTAGTTGTGCACATTTAAATCGGAAAAACCATAAAGAGCTTTATAAAAGAAAATCAAGTCTTTGATTTCTCGATTGTAACATAGAGGTAACAGTTCAAGAGCAGATAATCGTTCCCTGTACGAGGATTCTCCTATCCTGGCTTTTAGCATCCATCTTGTGGCCCGCCTCTGTACGCGTTCTATTTTGGCCTTTTGCGAGCTTTTCGGCGGAGACCAAACCTCACTGGCATAGCAAAGTTGTGATTTCACCAAGGACAAGTACAGTGTTCTACGAACCTTCACATCGGTCAAAAGGGGGCAAGTTCTCTTCAGTAGCCCTAGTAACTTGTTGGCTTTGGCTACAATACTGTGAATATGATGATCCCAAGAGAGATTGCTGGTAATGACCACCCCAAGATCTTTTTCTTCTTGGACACGAAGTAGATTTTCTGAGTCAAGTTGGTAGGTGAAGGGAACAGGTTGTTTCTTCCGGGACACTGTTAGTATCTTACACTTGGAGACATTAAATTTGATATTGTTGCTGTTGCTCCACGTGGCCAGTTTGGACAGTGCTTGTTGTAGGTGTTGGGCATTGTCTTCAGAGGTGATGCTCCTGTAGGCTTTGGTGTCATCAGCATATAAGGCGACCTTTACTCCCTCTGGTATAGCGTCCGGCAGATCGTTTACGTATAAGACAAACAGCATCGGTCCGAGTATGCTGCCCTGTGGCACTCCAGAGGTAACGGGAGTCCAGCTTGAGGCTGCACCATCCACAACGACTCTCTGAGTGCGACCTGTCAGGTAATTTTGGAACCAATCGAAGACACGACCCTTCACTTGGTATGACCTTAGTTTCGCCAAGATTAATCCATGATCGACTGAATCGAAGGCTTTGGCGAAGTCCAGATAAAGGATGTCGGTCTGAATGTTTTTGTCGAGGTTTTGTCCAATGGTATGGAGGACTTGCAGAAGCTGAGTGATGCGGGGGTAATGAACTCAGTCACGTGATCGTAGAGCCTTCTGCAAACGCAACGTTCCAACACTTTACTGATAATGGGCAGGAGCGATATTGGTCGATAGTTCTCAGCAGGTTCTTTCGAATCTTTTTTATGAACCGGAGTGACATCAGCCGCCTTCCACTCACAAGGAAGGCGTCCGTGGTATAGCGAGTGGTTGAACAAGTCACAAAGGCTAGGGGAGATTTCATTGATGCATTCTTTAAGAAGGCGCGCCGGAATCCCATCAGGACCGCATGCTTTCGCCGTGTCCAGGTTGTTCAAGCAATGTGCGACCTCATCCACACTCAATTCAATTTCAGATAGTTCCAAAGCCGTCGCCAGGGAATCTAATGCGTTTACATTTTCCACTATGTTTTCCTTCGATCTAGAAAACACAGAGGAGAAGTACGAATTGAGAAGTTCTGCTTTTTCTGCTGCCGATTTTGCTGTAGCGCCGTTGTAAGTGATTGGACAACTTTGGCCTGCCCTGTGGTGTAGAATGGCCTTGTGATAGCTCCAAAAGGCTTCCAACTAGTTTTCTGCGCCACAAAATTCTGTCACATAACACCTTTATTTAAGTTGTTACTGATTACGTTCAAAATTGTACATGCAACGGCTCCGAGATATTTATGTGAATTATTAAGTATAATTGTGAAATCATTCATGAAGAAAATTCAAAAGAAATTAATATTTAATCAATATTTGTAAATACAGATAAAGAATTGTTTAATAAAACATCAAAATTTTATCAAAGTTAATAGACACTAGTGGCTTAACCTGGGCGTTTTATCAAAGTTAACTTGCTCAAATTGAGCTATTTCGGAGTTAAAATAATTTGTTTGTACGGTTTCTACAACTTCCAAACAAAGTATGTATTTGCACACTAATCTTGACTTGGGTTCTGTGTCTCGTGCCCAGACCTCTTCGCGGACCTATGTATAGTCAACGAAATCTCGATCAGTTGTGTAAATTGCCCTCTGTCGAGATGTCGAGATATTTGTCACAGTTTTATAACGTTTTGTGACGTAACTCGTAGATGTTCGTTTAATCGCCGGATGCGGAAAGTATCCGAACTCGCCAACGGCAACGTGTTCTGCTTTAGTGCTGAACTTCTAGCTGTATTTTATGGCGCGTTTATAATGTCAAAATTGAATGTGACCATTTAAACGCCATACATCTAATTCGAACAACATTTACTCGAAAGAGCAAGCCTCGCGAATTTATAAATTTTCCATTCAAGCGGAAATCATGCGGGATGTCACCGTTGTCAAAAACATTGAGGTTATAATGTCTCCTTGAATTCAGACGCTGTCGTTTGTTGCCGTGTTCCACTTGATAACAATCTAAACCACAACCATTTACTCGAAACGAGCAAGCCTCGCGAAGTTATAAATTTTCCATTCAGGCAAATGGAACTTCACGTTTGTAATATTTCTCAATTGAACGACTTATCTGGCGGTCAAGCGGTCATATTTCAAATCAAACAAACGAACGGGAATACCCTTCTAATATACCCAATGCTTCTGTGTGTGTTCCGAGGGAGCATTTCACTTCAGATAAGAACTCCTGGTATACATTCTATTCATTTCATAAGTGAGATAAACAATGGCTCGCGCTACTAGCCTGCGTGAAGACTCCACCTGATAATGAAATTTAATATACCTAATATTAAATTTCATTATCAGGTGGAGTCTGCACACGAGCTCGCCATTGTAAATGCCCACACAGATCGGCCGCTCGTATTTTATCTATTACGTAAACCATCTGTTTACAATCTACGCCGCAATAATGATGGATTAATTTTAGCTACTCCTTCTTGCCCAGAAGTGTAAGGAAAGTGTAAGGAAATTCTAATATGCTTTTGGAAAAAGGAACCTATCTTTCAACAACTGACCGTAAACGACTACCTTGTTGAACACGTAAAGTCTGCAAAACTATTGGGCCTAATGCTTAGCAGTGACCTCAAGTGGAATGAACACGTCGCATATATCGTAAAAAAATCTTCGAGACGTCTCTATATGTTACGTCTTTTAAAAAGAGCGAAGGCTGATACGAAAACGTTAATTTCAGTGTATACAACGTGTATAAGACCAATATTGGAATACTGTAACCAAATTTGGCATTTCAACATCCCAGAATGTCTATCAAAAGATATTGAAAGGATCCAGCGCAGAGCCTTAAAAATTATCCATCCATCATTATCTTACTTCGACGCACTAGTGGTCTGTAACATCCTAGCTTTGCATTCAAGACGTGAACAACTGTGCTCGGCATTCTTCAAAAATAAAGTTGTCCCAGAGTCTAGTCCGCTAACAGGTCTGGTAGAGATTGCTGCAAACCCTAAATATGACCTACGTGCTCCAAAGAAACTTGCACCAATCAAATGCACTACAAATCGTTTTAAAAACCCATTTATTCCGTCGTCTGTTGAACAATTTAATACTCTCAGTACCTAGGTTTTTATATAGCTAAGCAAGTAACTATGTTTATGGATGTATTTCAACCGCTTAAGGTTGCAAAATCCAATTTGATATTAAATCTTTAAAAATGGATTATTTTGCATGTATATAATTTTAAATTGTAGTTCTCTTTTATTGGTATTACTATTATTACTATTTCTATATATTGTAATGCGCATTTGAATATTTTATAGATATTTGCGCAATATAAATTTTCAAATATATTAATATTAAAACGATAGGGAGCCACCTTAATATTTTTCTCATGTCAGGATTTCACAACGCGAAAACTTCAAGTTTAACGAATGGCTAACGTCGACAACTTTGATGAAATTTTGGATGGATTGTCGTACGATGACTTGCAAGCTTTGTCTGAGGAAATGGATCCAGAGGTATGGTTGGAAGCAAAACGTTAGTTTACTTTAAATAAAACATAATTCCTACTGCTCTTTTATTCCTGCCCTCTTTCTCATTTGCTTGCTTTCCTCGTTTCTTTCTCCCCATCTTACCCATCTTCATTCCTATCCTCATCTTCATCTTCATTCCCATCTTCATTCTGCCATCTTCATCTTCATTCTGCCATCTTCATCTTCATTCTCCCATCTTCATCTTCATTCTCCCATCTTCATCTTCATTCTCCCATCTTCATCCACATCTTCATCCACATCTTCATCCACATCTTCATCCACATCTTCGTCTTCGTCTTCATCCACATCTTCGTCTTCGTCTTCGTCTTCGTCTTCGTCTTCGTCTTCGTCCTCATCTTCATCCTCATCTTCATCCTCATCTTCATCCTCATCTACATCCACATCTTCATCCACATCTTCATCCTCATCTTCATCCACATCTTCATCCTCATCTTCATCTAAATCTTCATCTTCATCGATTCATCTTCATCCACATCTTCATCCTCATTTTAATCGATTCATCTTCATCTACATCTTCATCTTCATCCTCATCTTCATCCACATCTTCATCTTCATCCACATCTTCATCCACATCTTCATCCACATCTTCATCCACATCTTCATCCACATCTTCATCTTCATCTTCATCTTCATCCACATCTTCATCCACATCTTCATCCACATCTTCATCCACATCTTCATCCTCATCTTCATCCACATCTTCATCCTCATCTTCATCTAAATCTTCATCTTCATCGATTCATCTTCATCCACATCTTCATCCTCATTTTAATCGATTCATCTTCATCCTCATCTTCATCCTCATCTTCATCCACATCTTCATCTTCATCCACATCTTCATCCACATCTTCATCCACATCTTCATCTTCATCCACATCTTCATCTTCATCTTCATCTTCATCCACATCCACATCTTCATCCACATCCACATCTTCATCCACATCTTCATCTTCATCCACATCTTCATCTTCATCCACATCTTCATCCACATCTTCATCCACATCTTCATCCACATCTTCATCCAAATCTTCATCCTCATCTTCATCTTCATCCTCATCTTCATCCACATATTCATCTTCATCCACATCTTCTTCATCTCATCTCATCCTCGTCCTTATCCTCCTGATCTTCATCTTTCTCCTCATCTTCTTCCTCATTTCCATCGTCATCGTCATCCTCATCTTCATTCACATCTTCATTCACATCTTCATCTTCATCTCCATCTCCATCCACATAACATCTTCATCTCCATCTTCATCTCAACCTCATCCTTCTCATCCTCGTCTTCATCTTAATCTTCATCTTCTTCCTCATATTTTCATTGTCATATTTTCATTGTCATCCTCATCCTTATTCTTATCTCTATCATCTTCTTCATCTATCCTCATACACAACTTTTTCTTTTACAAACATCTCTTAAACATCAGCACGAATTACTTCCTGTCCACGAGCGCCAACTCCAGCCGCCATCGAAACGAAAATTCGACATCAATGGAATGATCAAAGAAATGGAAAAAATATCAGTGGACAGCATTGAAGGGGAAAACTACCTTCCACTACACTCAAGGAACTGGAAACCACCAGAGAAAAAAAGCGATGAAGCAACAAATACAATCCCGGATGAATGGAATAAGGCTGTTGACCAAGCCAGTGAAAAGGACCTACAAGAGTTAGCAGGTGAGAACAAATCATAGATATAGGAAGCCAGATTGCTCGGCACGCGTGGCGCGCCACTATAGGGGAATCCAAAATAGCGGATCAAGCGATCAAAAGCTCAAGTACCAGAACAAGACAAACAAGCCTGGAAATAATTATTTTTGCTGTGCTGTACCTGTCAGAATGACCAGCACAAATGAATTTGTAACGGGCGGATACACAAAAGATTGTTCCTGTCACGGTACAACTTAGCGTAACGTCTAAAAAACGTATGTCTCATAACGTAGTGCAATGTCTCCAAAGTTAGTGTAACGTCTCATAACTTAGCGCAATGTCTCCAAAGTTAGCTCGTATAATGTCTCATAACTTCTCATAACTTAGCGCAATGTCCAAAGTTAGCTTAATGTCTCCAAAGTTAGCTTAATGTCTCCAATAATAATAGGAAACATTATCAGCATAAGCTGTTCTCCCTAATGACCCTGTATAGTAAGACTTAACAAATTACAATAAAAAGTTATAAATATTATAAATATATAGAGTTAATATATACATGCGTAACAAGATGTAAAAATTACTAGTAAGAATTACTAGTAAAAATTGTTGTGTTATGATGACTTTTAAACACATTAAGACTATTTGATTTTCTAATATCAGATGGAATAGAGTTCCATAGTTCAATAGCTGAATATTTAAATGAGCGTTTTAAAAAGTTAGTTTTTGGTTTCGGAAGTACAAAATTTTCTTTACGTCTCGTGTTATAATTATCCATGTGTCTCAGGAAATTATTATCAATTCCCTCAACTTCATTGTTAACACATTTATACATCAGGATGGCTTTATGACGAGTTCTTCTTTGTTGTAGTGTTTGTAAACATAGCTTTCCACGTGCCACCACTGAAGTAGTCTCATAATCGGTGGAAAGAATAACTCTTGCAGCGCGGTTCTGGAGCCGCTGAATCCTAGTTGTAGAAACTTCACCACAGACATCCCAGACGACTCCACAATACTCAAAGAGTGGTTCGATAATAGTTTTATAAACCATTTTTGCTGTTTGTATAGAAAGAAAAGGCATGGTTCGTTTAAGAAGGCCAATTCTCGAAGAAACTTTTTTGCAGAGATAGTCAGTATGGGCAGACCAGGAGATGTCACTATCCAATACCACTCCAAGATATTTAAATGTATCCACTCTTGTAATTCGTGTTCCATCGAGAAGAAGATCAAAATTCCCGAACGATTTGAGTCGCTGCTATGATCCAATCACCATATACTCAGATTTCTTAGAATTAATTGATAAACCATTAGAATGAATCCATTGTGCAATTTTTTCCAGGTCCACATTAAGCGCTCTATGAGTGTCTACAGCACTGGAGGAACTGAAGTAAATGGCAGTGTCATCTGTGAACATATTCACTGTACTCTGAGTTATACAATCAGGCAAATCGTTAACATATGCTAAAAAGAGCAATGGTCCCAGGGCAGAGCCTTGGGGAACACCTGTATGGATAGGTTCTGTGGAAGATAGAACACCATTGTAGAAGACTTGTTGATGGCGACAGTCAAGGATGAAAACCAATCAAGGTCCGAACCACAAATGCCCAAGGCCTGAAGCTTTGCAATCAATACACTATGCTTGACAGTGTCAAAAGCTTTAGCGAGATCGAGAAAGACCACTGTTGTAACCAAGCCTTTATCCATATTAGAGAGCCATTTATCGACTACTTTAATTAGGGCTGTATGCGTAGATCTCTTTCTTCGAAAGCCATGTTGACAGGGGTGTAAGAGGTCATTGTCAATTAGATATTTGTATAACTGGTTGTGAACTTCCCTCTCCAAGATTGTTGAAATAACAGATAAAACCGAGATTGGGCGATAGTTCTCAATCTGATCTCTTGCTCCAGATTTAAATAACGGAGAAACTTTGGCTGATTTTAGATCCTGAGGGAAGACACCCTTTGATAGAGACATGTTAAATATGTAAGTCAATGATGGAGCAATGATGTCAGATGCTGATTTGAGCAGGCGGCTGGGGATATTATCAAGGCCAGTTCCTTTGTTGACTCGTAGACTTTTTAAACTTTTAAGTAAGGATGAGGTCTGAATTGGTTGGAAAACGAAGATAGCCTTGTTGGGAGGAATCCAAGTAATTAAATTTCCAATAGTACTGGATTGGACAACCTGGCCAATTTTAGAGCCAATAGTCGCAAAGAACGTGTTAAAAAGATTAGCAATAGTATTAGGAGAAGATGACACGTCACCATTTACTTCCAAGTTATAGGCTACTTTGGAAGGTTTTGGTAACAACTTTTTCAAAGTTCTCCAAATTCCTTTAGGGCTGTCTTTTTCATCAAATAACTGTGACTTGTAATAGTTTAGTTTTTCATGTCTGATCAAGTTTGTTTCTTCATTTCTGGAAGATTTATAAGCTTGCCAGTCCAATGAATTACTTGATCTCAAAGCCATTCGATGTAGATAGTCCCTTCTTCGCATTAAATTCTTGACGTCATCTGACATCCACGGACATTCCTCGCCACGAACTGTTGTGGTTTTTAGTGGTGCATGTGTGTCACAAACATCAGTAAACATGGTCTTCCATGTAGACCATGCAATATCCGGGTCGTCGAAACTTTCAACAATATGAAACGGGATAGATCTAACATCATCTAAGAATTTATCTTCTTGAAGGTGTTTATAGTTCCTAAAAGTAATCTTGCGAGGGGGTTTCTTTATAGGTCTGGCTTGGCGAATAATGACAACAAGTGAATGATCACTTATACTTAAGTGTAATACTCCAGTCTCAATAATTTTTTCTGGATGAGTAGCAAGGATAAGATCGATCAAGCTGTTAGTTTTGTCAGTAATTCTTGTAGATTAATTTGATCATTTGAGATAACTGAAACTGGGACATCAAAGATTTAAGTTTCCTTGACTGAGGAAGTCGAGGAGCAAACATTCAGATTGATTATCGATTTTATCCAAGGATAATTTGAAGTTTTCAAAAAATAGGTCATCAGTAGGAGGTCTGTAGACAGAAGCGATAAGCATAGATTTAGAAAAAGGAATCTTCAGATCGAACCAAAGGGCTTCAATAACAGAGGATTCCAAATCGAATCTTCGTTTAAATGCGAACTTGTTGTTTATGTAAGCAGCTACACCGCCTCCGTTTGTGTTCATCCGGTCTCTTCTCAATAAAATATATCCAGGGACTTCAACCTCTTCGTCGGCTATGTTATCATTTAGCCATGTTTCGCTTAAGGTTAAAACATCCATGGATTGATTGAACAAAAAGATTTTGAGTTGATCCAGAGAAGAGCGAATACCTCTAACATTTAAATGAGCTACGGAAATACCACGCTTTTGTGTTCTTGAATAAATATACGATGAATCATTGAGGCTATTTCGATGGTTTGTAGAGGAATAGTCGTTGGTTTCAGACAGATCAATAGGTCCAGGATTTCGACTTACATCACCAGCTAGTAAAATCAAAGACGATGCGAGGATGGTAGTATTTATCAGATGTATCCCAGCCAAAAGTTTATGTGATGGCGAGATGCCAACATCAAGTGACTTCGTCTTCCGAGGTAAACCCGTTGAATTTCTTGTTGGATACTGCTTCACATCTAATTTCAAAGCAATCAGGATTGAAGAAGGACTATTATCAATCTTTAAATATGGTTTCAAAGAACCCAGCAACAAAAGGAGAGATAAAAATAGGATTAGGTGTGCAGAGCACCGAGAAAGCGTGTCCGACATTATTATGCAATATACTTCACTGTTATGCTCCTTATGAGACATACGTAGCGTATGTCTCATAACTTAGCGTAATGTCTCCAAAGTTGGCTTAATGTCTCCAAACGTAGCGTATAATGTCTCATAACGTAGTACAATGTCTCCAAAGTTAGTGTAACGTCTCATAACATTGCGCAATATCTCCAAAGTTAGCGCAATATCTCCAAAGTTAGCGCAATGTCTCCGAAGTTAGCGCAATGTCTCCAAACTAATTCACAAAAAGTTGAGTATAATCTTCGGACAAGATGAGCATCGGACAAAATGACAGACACAATTAATATTGTAACTGTCAAGTCTTTAGAAATGGGGTATTCGTACCGGACAATGTCCGTGACCGGCCGCTAATATCCAGGCTTGAAGACAAGTCACTTTATATGACTCTCATGGAAAACTAACGTTGTCGTCGCCTTGCGCTTTGTCGCCAGTAACTTGACAATTAATGAGCAATGTCACAATCACAATACAATTCATCTATTTAAGCATACTGTGTGCCATATGGTTAAAGTAAAGTTATTTTGATGGACATGGAATAACAGCAATTTGTTCGGCTGAGTGGTAACTTGAAAGTTCAAAAAATTTGTAATCAACATTGTTCATTTACTGTATTAACTATTGATAATGTCCAATGTCTATACGCATAGTGTGCCAGTGAAGACGTTCAGATTTTACCTTAAGATTGTAACCATTTTTACCTTTATGTCATTGTTCACCAGTATCGCACAGTCTAAATGTGTTGAAGTCGTGAGTCTAAATTTAGACCAGCGTGTTCTAAGCCTTCTGTCTAGTCCCGCATGCTTAATCTCTCTCGTGAGTCTATTTATTAACGATACCGAGGGGTGGGAGACGAGGGTGGGAGACGAGGGTGGGAGACGAGGGTGGGAGACGAGGGTGGGAGACGAGGGTGGGAGACGAGGGTGGGAGACGAGGGTGGGAGACGAGGGTGGGAGACGAGGGTGGGAGACGAGGGTGGGAGACGAGGGTGGGAGACGAGGGTGGGAGACGAGGGTGGGAGACGAGGGTGGGAGACGAGGGTGGAAGGTGGGAAAATGTATTAAAAACACGAGAGAAGTGTAGGGAGAAGCACGAGCCGCCGAAGCGAGTGCTTTCCCAACTTCTCGAGTGTGTTTATTATACTTCACGAGGGTTTCGATCACGTTGTAGAGACCCAAGCAAACGTATTCTATTATTTTTATAAAATAATTTAGAAACAATTTGTATACTTTGGATAATTACAATATATAACGCTTTTGATTTTGATTTAATGCGAATTCTTATTAGTTACTGACGTCATTCCGGTCTCCGTAGCGTGATCGACAAGCTGACCAATCACAGCGTGCGTAGAGTAAAATTATTTTATAATAGTTCTTCATCGGGTGTTCTAGGACAAACAGCCTTCATAGGATTTGTAGCAATCTCAAAAACTTTGATGGAAGATCTCCCCTCTAACATTAAAAACTCTAATTCTTTAGCTGATTTTCGTAACTTGATCACTAAATTAGATTTTACCAGTAAATTGAATCTTGGTTGTAAGTGCATGCGTTGTATTTGAACTCTATTTTTATGTCTATTTTATACTACTTTTATTTTACATGTCATTTAATAATTAATACTTTCTAATTGCATGTCATTTATTGATCAATTTTATATCATTGTAATTAGATTAGATTTGGTATAGGTAATTTTAGATAGATTTTACAAATATATATATAGTCGAGCATTTTAAACATGAGCCTCTGGCTCGGAGCCTCGGGAGATTGGGGAATCACTCCCTATGTCACCGACTTTAAATAAATATTGTATTGTATTGTTGTAGTGAATGTGGAAGAGCTCGGAGTAGACAGACGATACGTGGATGATCGTCAAGCTCGTATCCTCAGAAAAATGATTCTGAGTCCCGGACAGGAATTGAACCTGTAACCTTCTGATTGCCGGTGAGACGCTCTAACCATTGAGCTACAGAGACTCAGATGGAGAGCGAAGGTTACAATGATGTACTGGTTCGATTGAAATATGCGGCAGTCACACTATATATCGGTAATGCTTGGACGTATTGTATTGTGTTGTAAACTTTGATTTTTTAAATTCTTAAAGGTATTCTTGGTGTTCACAGTGTATTGACTCAAGAGCAAAGTTTTTCAACAGAAAAAGAGAAACTCAAAGAATCATTAAGAGATCTGTCATCCCTGTCAGGTATTGAAACATTAAGAATTAAGATTTTGTTCTGTTTTTTTTTGTACTGTCAGGGCTGGATTAACCTTATTAAACCAAGCTCTCCCACATTCACTACACCAGTGTATATACATGTATTAATACGAGAGTAATTAATATTAGAGAGGATTTAATATAGTCAAATACATATATGGAAAAAGTGACTGCCCCAACCCCGGTTGGGGCAGTCACTTTTTCCATATATGTATTTGACTATATTAAATCCTCTCTAATATTAATTATTATTCTTAAAGCCCTCTGTATACAAGAAGTTGTGTATCGCTTCGCTACTTTGGGAACTGCGCTCGAGAGGCCTTGTTCCACGTAATGGTTAGATGCTATGTCTTTCTGTTGGTGTCGAGTGAAAGCGGCGAATTTAATATGTATATATGGAGAAATCACTGACTGTTCTGACCGTGTCTCAATAGCTCAAAGGTTAGAGCGCCGAAACGTTGATTTGGAGACCAGGGTTCGATTCCCGGTTGGGGCAGTCACTTTTCAGATATATGCACCGTAGAATCACGAAAGTAGCCGGGGCGGCTACTTTCGAAATTAGTGACCTCTAAGGGCGGTTACTTTCGGAGGGCGCTTACTTTCGGGTTGTTATTTTTAGCATCGGCCAAGTTTTAACCACTACTGTACATTTTGCACAACGTTTCAAAGTTTTGTTTTATTTTGATTAAATTACATAAGAGTTATTACTTATTAATTATCTAATGCTGATAATTTACCGTACTCGATACCGAATATTCAGATACCGAAATGGAGGAGGACGTCTGAACGATGACAAAGACAAACTTATAACTACTATCTGAAATTCCTGAATCTTTGATATTATTGTTTTATACATGTTTTAATCCATGCCATTCAAAATACATTGTTAAACATATGTTACAACTTATTTATACAATAGTTGTTATAGACATAGGAAGGAGCTACTTTCGGGGGCGGCTACTTTCGGGGGGCGGTTACTTTCGAGATTCTACGGTATTTGACTACAATACGAGAGTAGTAAAAAAGTAGTGTGCTGCGTAGACAGTGTTTTGGATATATAGCAAAGTGAAAAGGTGGTAAACTTACAAGATTTTTAGTGACGAAATACTGACGTTTCGAGCGGAGCCATTCATCAGAATTAGTTTCGCAAAGCCTGACGGGGTTTGCTATAACCCGGGCGATGATCGAGGATGAGCCTGAAATCTTGTTGATCAGCAGTCACATTGACTGAGCGGTTATTTCATGACGATTATATACCTCAATTCATTTGGTGATGGAGTAACATGAAAGGTTAACCATGTTATCCAGTCAATGTGACTGCTGACCAACAAGATTTCATGCTCATCCTCGATCATCGCCTGGGTTATAGCAAATCCCAAGCCTGACGTGAATAGGGATGATGCAATAATTGCAATTTCGCGAGCAGACAAAATAGAGCCGATACCTAGATTCGTGTTACCACAGTAGCCCAAGTAATTATTATTTGTTTTTTTATACATATATGTTATTTACCAAACTGGAGGTCCGTACTGGAAACATATTGCCCGAGGTCTTGACTGTACGGAACGAGGCCCCGTACAGTCAGACCGAGGGCAATGTTTTTCCAGCACGGACCAACAAAGTTTGGTAAATAACTTATTTATTTTTCCCACATTAAAACAAAACAAGACGCCCGCTAGACGTTAACTCGGGTTACTTGCGGTTAATGGTATCCTGTAAAACACACAATAGAATAGACACAAATCAATGTTCTCTTGCAAATTCCGCGATTTGTAACCCTAGGTAAGGTACAGCAAAGTAAAATACTGTGTAAATACTTCTACCTGACAAGGCTGTGATATTTGACTCTCAGCCACTATATTTACGACACGCTGAGCGTTACCTGAATCGAATTACCTGTGGTGAATCTTCCGTCTTAATTTACTTCAGATTTTAATTTTATTGCAGATCCTGCTTATAGAATGACGCCTGGAATATAGTTGATATTTGCAAAAACTCATGCGTTCGGAAACCAGAAGTGAACAATTACATTAGAGCGCGGTTTGAATAATATTATAGTCTGCGAGGCAGTCGCCACTCACCCGCAGTGGAGAGTCTGCGAGAGACTATTAATTCTAAATTTCTAGACACAGACCTACTTTCATTTTCTCATCCGCCTTTTATCCTCTATCCTCCTTTTCGCATCCGCGTTTTATCCTTATACCCGACGCAATTTCCGTTCAAAATCTCGGGAGAAATGTGAGACGAAATCTCACCCCGGGTGACACGCGTTTTGCTCGAAATATTTTAAGATATGCACAAAGGATTGCAATCAAATTTTGTTGATGATTACGATCACTTGGCAGCAACATTCCTTATGAATCGTTGAGCGAACACTCGAGCAATAGCGATCAAAGAAGATGGCGCATGGAGATGAGCCAATGAGATGAGCACAGCGCCTGGTTTCGCAAAGCCTATCGGGATGATGCAATAATTGCAATTTGTCGACCCGAAAATTAAAAATACAGGAATGCCACCGAAACCTAGACTCGGCTACCACCACAGGTGGTACCCGAGAAATAATGAAAAGCTGTGAGAGACGAAGGCTCGTAAACTTCACCATTTGTCTTGCGAGCGTCGACGAAAAATTTGGCGAGGAGGTTTAATTCCTTAGCAGGCATGGTTTGAATTTCTCGTACTTCATTTATAGACAAAAAGTACCTGGTAAAGACATTTATATCGTATTCCGTTTTCTCTTCGTGTTTTCCAGTCGTTGACTTTCAATATAATTTTGGATGTCAATATCGCTGCCATTGTAACACCCGTTTTCGTTCGCGTTTGGCCGGTCTGAATAGACTAAATATCCAGCACTTGTGCTTGGGACGTTGTCTTGCGGATAATAAAATTCCCTCTCGCTATGCTCACTATCGTCGGAGTACATTTTTCAGCACTTTTTTTATTTGAAAACTGTTTTTCACCCAATATTAGTTTTGGCGGGAAAAATAATATTAGCTACTTATTGGATTCCTCTGAGCCCAGTATTACAAAATATTTTAGTCGAGAATTCAATATTGGGCGAGACCGAAGGTCGAGCCTAATATTGCAGATCGAGACTTAAATATTTTGTAATATTGGGCTGAGATGAATCCAATAGTTGTTTTAGGTGTTTTATTATATCGAACAAAATATCTTAACATAAAGATGTTTCTTCGCACGTAAACAGTCAAAAGGTTGCTGGTCATCAAAAAGAATAAAAAAAAGACTAAAAAAACACATCACGTTCCGCGAGAAAGTACTTCAACCAATGAAATTTCGATTTAGATAAAAGGCACGCGAGTGACGTTGCTTTGCACGTGAACAGCTCGTGTAAATAGTCCAAAGGTTACTGCCCAATATGTAGCTGCCCTACATCCAGTACATCGTAAAATATTGGGCTGCCACGTAATGCTAATAGAGACAGGTGATTGGTGGATTATATGTGAAGGTATAATAATGGAATGTATTTCCACTGAACACTTATCTTATTGTCCAGGCACCATCCACCATGCGCCTACACAAGACGTTTCTGGTCACTACGAGGAACAGACAGACGTCACTGCACTTTTCCGACAGTTGAAAAACTTCGATAAAGAACTCTCTGAAATAATGTTGAACAACACGAAGGAAATTGATGATGTTCTGCTAGCTGTGGCAGATTACTTGCAAAAGATGGACAACGTGAAAAGGATTTCAGTTGCAAATACGAAAATGAGTGCCCATATTGGAATGGTGAGTTGATAAAACACCTATAAATAGGAATACGCCTATTTGAATGTTATTATAAAATAACCGGAAGTAATTGCGTGACTACACGCGCTCTGATATGATCGCCATGATACGTGGTTTAGATTGTTATCGAGTGGAACACGGCACCAAACGACAGCGTCTTAATTAGGAAAGACACTATAACCTCAATGTTTTTGACAACGGTAACATCCCGCATGACATGACCGCACGACCGCCGCCAGATAGCTCGGACATTCAATTCAGCAAATATTCGATTTGGCAAGAGTGTTGCTTGAATGGAAAATTTATAACTTCACAAGGCTTGCTCGTTTCGATTAAATGTTGTTCGAATTAGATGTATGGCGTTCAAATGGTCACGCGCCATATGATTACCGTATGTTATTTTGACATTACAAGGCTATATAATCGCCTTAGCTTGATATCGACAAAATAAAATAATTTTACAATAAAGAGGACCAGAAGACATTTTTCACTAAGGGACCAAAGTCGCAGTAAATCTGTAGGTATGCCATGAATTGTTTTACCCAGTAATTTGAAAAATGTCTTCTACGAGGCGGCCATTAGGCCGCCGTTGGCTCTAATTATCCAGTGAGAGAAGCCTAATATGAGAAATAAAATTAGGTTCAAGATTTTATGCATTAATTTTATGCATAATGTTAACAAAGAAACTATATTGGCCAGACACTAAACCTATTCGCGAGCGTCACAGTTCGATTTGCTTGCAAACTCGGAGCTTCTAATGATCTCTCGTTGATTTACATTATGCAAATATGCAGGCTTCAACAACAATAGAAAGCTTAATCCAGTCCTATTTTTGAGATCAGTGCTCTGGACTGACACAGGAGCAGTACGAGGTTGGAGCAGTGTTCACGATCAGATCAAACAAATAGAATGTAGATTGTAGAATATAAACCACGTGGTAAGAGCACATAAACCATCAAAAAACCTCATAGGATCCTCAGTTGGTCCCTTAGTAATGGCTTCATTTTCTGAACAACAGTTGCTCGATCCAGTCTTCTTTCGAGATCAGTGGATAACATCAAGGGAATCGAGGTGGGAGGGTTAGGAAGACACTTAAGATGGGGGATTAGGGTTAGAAAACTCATTAGGTAGGGGTTAGGACCCAAGTTGTTTTGGGGTTAGCGGTTATTTACCAAACCCCAGAAAGGTTTCATTTGCCGACAAATCCTTTATTTGCCGACAGCACTAGTTTTGCTGGGGGGTGGCCCTGGCTCTAACCTCGTACTGCTCCTGTGTCAGTCCAGAGGCAGCCAGTATTTCACTTCTTATAAGAACTCCTAGTTTAATATTTAAATTACAGCGTACCAATCCTAGTTGGTCGGTATTTCAAACCAGTTTGTTTTTTACTGTTATTAGAGGTTTGCCGAGGCGTTGAAAAAGAACAGAAGTTTGGTTTATCTTAATATGGAATCAAACTATCTCTCTGGCGAAGTCATTGTTGTAAGTTAAATCCCGGTTTACACGACTGGTTTACACGGTTTACACGACTGTTTATCGGTTACCGGACCTAGAAACTCAATCTGCGATTGAGTTTTAATACTCAATCTTGAATTACGAATAAATAATTTGTGTCAAACATTTCTGTTCTGTCTCACGATCCGCCTGGTTATGTCATATTATAGCCTTGTTTCTATTGCATTAAGTTTGGATTTCACTCAAAAGTGCTCTCAGAATTCAAGAAATCCCATCTCCGAGACCTCGCTAGCTGGACGCACCTTATGGCGCCTACATATACCACCAGTATAGAAAAAACTCAATCTGTCCAAAAAAAAACGCTTGGTGTTTGGATAAAACCCTGCGTGCCGTGCCTCTTTTTCAAAATAGAGGAGTGGATGAGGTGCAAGCTAGGGATGGCCTAAAACACAGCCGGGGGGTTAGGACCTCTGTTGTATTGGGGTCGGTTACAATCCAATTAGCTAGGAGACTGGTACGAGGGTTCAACGTGTCAGCTATTTGCTCGTTAATTCACTCTATTTGCTCGTCAATGCCTTCTATTTGCACCTCCTTATAAGGAATACGTACTAGATACCCCTATCAAATAACGGCGGTCTATTAGTTACCAAACTCTGGTTCCAGTGCCCCCTCTAGTTTTATTTATGATCTCTATGGCTCGGTTTACTTTCTTCTTTCTTCCTCCTATTATTTCCCTTCCATTCCCATGCTATCCCTTCTCACCCATCTCTTCCTATCCCTTCCCATCCCATCCCCACCAATCTCTTCCCATCCCCACCTATCCATTGCCATCCCCACCCATCCCTTCCTATCCCTCCCTATCCCATCCCCACCCACCCACACATCCCTTCCTATCCCACCCATTCCACCCCATCTATCCCTTCCCATCCTTTCCTATCCCTTCCCATCCTTTCCTATCCCTTCCCATCCCACGCATCCCTTCCTAATGGTCTACCATCCTATTTTCAGGTCTACTTCTCTGTATATCTTTATAATTTATGATTTTAATACAATCTCCTTTCGTGAAACGAACTTTTTAAGGCAATCCTTGAAGCAATTGAAAACAATACCGTCCTCACCGAGTTAAAGGTTTCAAATCAGGTAAGCCAATACAAACATCTCATTCTAGGACGGTCCTTTTCAAAACATACAAGATGAAACCACTCTTATCTCTAGAAGAGACTGGATAGAGCATCTATTGTTCTGAAATTGTAGCCGGAAGTAGCTGACGACCGCCATATTGGATAGATCACATTCGGAACCACTTTTTTGGACCACATAGAGGGGCGCAACTAGGGGGGTTGGGTTGCAACCCCTCCCCTTTTTGTGAGACCTCTAATACTAGCTAATACTTACTTAGACATTAGATAAACAGATCATTAATCGTCTGTTGTAGTACGCAATACAACTCACCGCAAATCTGGCGAGACTCAGAGGCTTCTAGTTCAGCTTCAAGCTCGGCTTCTAATCTTCCACCGCACGCGGCGAGGCTCTGGGTACGAGTCTTCTTACGCACGTGCTCTAGCTTTCAGCGGTTTTCCGCATTTTCTGCGGAGAGCTGAAGAAGTGGCAGAACAACATTTATATACTAATAGTTTACATACTCAGCCTCGTAAAAGATGCTACACGCATCATAGAACGTGCTTTATATATTTTGTAGATCATTCATGTTAATTTTTGGGTAAATAAAAGTTGTTGTTGTTGCTGTAATGTTGTTGTGGTGGTTATTGTTGTTGTTGTCGAGTGTTCTTGAAGAAGCATAACGAAGATATCGTATCTATAGTATATAATATATATTATATAGTATCCCAAATTGTTTAGAATACTGAGTGCAGTTATAGCCCCCAATATTTTTAGGATTTTAGAGCTAAAACACTGTTTGTTCCCTTGTTTAACGCCAACGGATATTCAGCGAAAGATAAACTAAATTATTCAAAAGGTCTAGCTCGTTTTCCCCTTGAATTATGGTGCCATGTCGGTTCTTACAGACTTTCTCACCTCCCAAACGTGCACATTTTGGGCACAATCAATGAACCTGACAATTCACTTACAGTCTCAGAATGCAGGAAATACCATTTCAGAGACTCTAGTTTTCAAAAATTTCCCGGGCCCCCCCCCCAAACACAACATCTTCCGCCGCCAATGACTGAGCGACTTTGCCCTTTTTTGCGTTCAACCCTGCCCTCGAAATTTTCTAGTTGCACCCCTGGCTATATAGTTTTACTGTAGGCGACAGATATCTGTTTTTGATTTTTGACACAGTTTGGATTTTCATATCCCAGAGCAGTTTTACATTTACATTTTCAGTGACACTTTCTTCCAGCTTGTATTTCTTACATAACTCCCAATGGATCACCTGAGCAATTTTGTCGTGTCTCCAGTTCTTACATATACTGCTTTTGGGCTAACATCTTACATTCCGAAGCAATATGTGCTATTGTCTCATCACGCTCTCCACATAACCTACAAGCAGCCGATATATCTTCTTTGTCAATCACTTTCCTGATGTACCTAGTTCGTAATGCCCGATCTTGTGCCGCCATCAACATTCCTTCTGTTTATTTTTTCAGGTTTCCTCTTTTTAACCAATCCCAGGTCTTACTATCTCTACCTTCCTCTGTACTTGTGTAGAATTTCCCATGTAGATTCTTTCCTGTATACTTATCTCGTCTAGAATTCTGGATCTACTTTTTCTCTTTCCCTCCATCTAACATCTCCTCCTTTCCTACTGCTATCAATAGTTTCTCATCACTACATTCAACATACATTCGCAAGCTATTTACTTCGACATTTACACAATCCTCCACACTAATTAGCCCTCTACCTTGACTTCTTTTGAAGTAAAGCCGATCAACATCGCCCTGGGGGTGGAAGGCTCTACACACTGTTAGCAATTTTCTTGTTTTAACCTATCCATCTTTCGAAGTTCTTCCTTTGTCCACTTAATAACTCCTGCACCGTACCTGACAATAGAAACAGCTCTTGAATTTATGGCAGTGTTGCTATTTCTTCCATTAAGTTTGGACTTCAGTATTTTCCTGACTCGTCGGTAATATTCTTTCATGATCTTTTCTTTCATATCCTCATCCTTTATTCCATCCTCCAAAATTTCCAAATACTTATATCCCTTATCAGTTTCAACTTCCTTGATTTGTTGTTGGTCAGGGAGTTTGATACCTTCACTTAGTGGCACATTTATTAATACCAAACTCCATTTGTATGTCTTCGCTGAAAATTGTTACAGAATTTTTGCCATAAAGCTTCAAATCATCCATAAACAATTATTATTATTATTATCATTATCATTAATATTATCATTAATATTATTATTATTATTATTATTATTATTATTATTATTATTATTATTACCCCTCCCCTCTTCCCTCCACTGTATTCCGTGTGCCGAATATAATCCCCTCCCCCAAACAACCGTCTGCTACGCAGGATAACTCGGAGTATTTTAAGGTATTTACAACATCCGTGTTCGTGTTGTATTATGACAAGCTCTCGCCTTTGCCTCGAGCTTGTATATCCAATAGAACACTGCCACTCATATTGTAAATAGTATTTGTGAAATTCATAAATAATTAATGAGCCAAGCCACAATCACAGCGTGGTATTTTGGTCACATGTATACTGTAGCTTTGTAGAGCTCAATAAAGATTGAATACTTATTAGACGATCTTTAACAAAGTTATGAATACAAATTAAGCCTATAGCATCGTTCATTGGTTCATTTCACAAGTACGATAAAACACTCGCGTCAGATCTATATGGGATTTACAATGGCTCGTGTTACGCACTCGCCATTGTAAATGCCATACATGATCTGCCGCTCGTATTTTATCTATTACTTATTATTATTATTCATTATTATTCCGTGTTTTCGTTATGTAATAAAACACACAAGTGTTTGATGTCTATCATTTTACAAATAATACAATAGTTGTGTGATCTGTATTATTTCTTTCTGTCATCGTAGTCGAAGGCAGCCGGCTCTCATAACGAACGAGAAATGGTGAAGAGTCTCGAGAGGAACTACAATTTGCGGAAGTTTGGTTACTCATTTCAGGCGCCTGGTGTGGGTAGTATGGCATCAAGGTTGATTATGAGGAATAACGATGAAGGTGAGATGTCGACACTTAAGACTTTTCTTTTTTAAAATTAATAGTTTTTTGTTCATAGTTGTAATATATGTAGTATAGGCTTTATCTTATAATGAAACTGTAATTAGTTTTATAAGTAACATTAAGAATATATTGTTGTAAGAGCATTGAGACTATTGTATAATGCTCCCAATACGCCTTTGTTATTTTGTCATATAATCACAGTGTAAATAGACACTGGAAACTCCTCCGTCGGGCAGTAACCAGCTGCCTTAGATCGTGAGAGTTCTTCTGAGGATTCGGGCTGATCCCAGTAAAATAGACGTATATATGCATATTTTCATTTGTATAATCTTTAATTGATAGTTTATAGTGGTTCAAGTAGTCAATTGTAAATTACCTCATTGAGCGAGATTTATAATTTTATATATAACAAAAGATTTAATTATTATTGCAAGTGGATGCCTCTACATTGTTGAACTGACTGTTGGTTTTGAGTCAAATCTTCCAAACAACGTCGATCGTAAAAAATCCAAATATTCAGAATTGATTAGGGAACAAAGTCAAAGTGAACAATTCAGATCAGTTAAATTTGTAAACCTATCGATCAGCTCCCTTGGTGTCTTTGCAGCAGAATGTTCTACATTCATAGAAATGCTGAATGATCTTAGTCTTGACAAGACTCACCAAAATTATTGTATTAAGAGAATGACGACGATCGCAATCAGAATCACCTATTCTATATTCTGTTGCCGAAACAAGGAATGGACAAATCCCGAACTGCTAACTTTTTAAAATTATTGTGCTATATATTTGTTTTATGTTGTTATAAAAAGTTATTAGTTATATATTGTTAGTGTTGATTCAAGTAGACGAATATTGGCAGACATCACACAGACTTAAAGGTCATTGGCAACAAAGATTAAGTTTGTCTAATATGAAAAGTTTTTTTACGAGTTCCGTAAAATGATAGAATAACACCTCTTACAACTTTTCCGTATTTTACTTCGTTTTTGAAATATTTTAGTTTGTTTGATATGTAAATGAGTTGGTCTCTGACGTCAGGTGTGGGGTAGAGAATTTTCACTCATTAAAATATTAGTTCCATACTTCCATCTTCAAGTTTGTTCCACAAATTTACTTGAAAATGTGCGTATAATAACTCCTCATGATAATGAACGTTATGAACTTGGCAATCACCGAGATATAAGACTTTTTTAATGAGTGAAAATTATACAGGTTTATCTCACTATAGTTTGACGCTACTTTGGCTTAAAAGGTTTTTTGAACGTAACTTTAAAAGTTATTGTCCATGACCCAACGTTTCGACACTCCAATATTTTAACTTAACAATGCTTTTATAAACACTGCGTGTATATGTAGGCTGTGGATGAATGTTAACAATAACTAAGCCTCTCAGTGGTATTAAGGCATGGCTCTTGACTTCGAAACTGAAATTTCCTATTTTCCAGAGATTTTATCCAAACTAAGTCAAACTTACCAAACATATTTACCATACAGTAGGAACTATAATTTACGGTTTTGTTTCCATAACAACAAGGTCACGTGACTTATTGGCGACCATTTTGGATGAAAACATAAAACGTTCTTGAGGCACGCGAAAATATATAATTTAAACAATTAAACAGCATAATTTGATGCAAATATGAATCTAGTTTATCAAGCTAAGTTGCCAGATTGTATAGCTTTACCGTAAATGGAAACTTTAAGGGAATGATTTTTCCTCTAATTATAATTTCTCAAATATTTTTGTTTCTGCGAATTTATTCCTACCATTCAACTTAACATGTTAAACGTAATTAAATTATTCATCAAATTGCGATGTTTAATATGTTTAAATTCTATATATTCGCGTGGCTCAAGAACGTTTTAAGTTTTCATCCAATATGGCCGCCAATCACGTGACCTTGTTGTCATGGAAACAAAACCGAAAATTAGTTCCTACTATATGATAAATATGTTTTACAAGTTTGACTTAGTTTGGACAAATACTGCTGAGCTATTAAGGGGGAGCTTAACCTTTGTCTGGGAGAAGAGTGGGATAGATTTCGAATGCAAATAACATCAAGCCAATGCAATAAGAGTACATAAAAGTATATATTTTCTTTAAAGAGTGAGTGTCAGGGTAGTGCTTTGCGCGCTTGTGTTTTTGTTTTCATACGAATTAATTGCAGTGCATCGCATCGTTAGAACTATAATTTGCATGTGAACTCTAGATTTATTTGGAAATGTTGAAATTGGAGTCCGATCCTGACTTCGGGGCGTTATGAAGTTAATGTTCAAGACAATTTGAACAGTTGCGGTTCACTTGTTTGTGAACCACTGCGGGCCACGCACAACGCCGTTTCTGATGAACAAGCTGGCCCGGATGGCTTTAGTTCCTGAATCTTTGCAAATTCAAATGAACAAAACATCAGAAGAAACAAAATATATTTATTTACTAGTCACTCATCAAACACTTCCATTCGCAAACTTATTCGCGCTGTTTCAGCAGCATAACCCGGCCTTCCACGCTTCGGAGGCGAAGCGCTCGTAGCAGCTTCTATGTATCGAAAAGATTACTAAGTAAATTATCAATTTTACGAAAAATATCACAATAATTGATCACTTAGGTATATTTACTTCTTAGAAAACTTGAAAATCGATAATTTATAAAAAGGATTGATCAAATATCGACGGATTCATTTGTAAACTGAAATAGGCGTCCCATAAAATGGCCGCCAAGAAGAACACAAGCGCGCAAAGCACTACCCTGACACTCACTCTTTAAGGATATCTTTTAGGCTTTCAGGAACTACCATAAAAAATGTGAAATATTGCAGATTGACAGTAAAATATCACGCCGATCATAAATTCCAAAAATCTTCCCCCATCACGAAATTGTATGTAATATTGACACAATATCAACCAAACTTGCACAAGTTGTTAATAAAGATTTCCCAGATCTATCTACGATGGGGTTTTGGGAAATAAGTTTTCGTTGCAATGGTAACAATACCAAAACAGGTTTATCTGAAAAACTACTTTCAATTTTGAATTTGAAAAAAACTGAATCATAGAGATATAAACAAATACCCAAGACATGTTACTGGAAAGTTTCATGGAAATCAGATAAATATAACTAGAAATGTTTGGGTGGGGGGAGATTTTTTAAATTTTGATCGGCGTGGTATTTTACTGCCAATCTTCAACATTTCACATTTTTATGGTAGTTCCTGAAAGCCTAAAACATATTCTTTCAGAAAATATATACTTTTATATACTCTTATTGTATTGGCTTGGTGTTATTAGTTGCATTCGAAATGTATCCCACTATTTTAACTAAGGTTAAGCTCCCCTTAAAGGCTAGCTGTCAGGAAGTATGAAAGTCAGATTCTTTAACGTTTTAATTTAAAGCTGTGTATATTTTTAATGTTTTTTAACTGGGCCAAAAAGTGGGGGGCTGAAGTTCCCCAGCTCCTCCCAGTGCGTGGTCCCTGTAGCTGTAACCTAGGATTCACAATTCACTGTAATTTGTCCTCGGAAAGGATTTTTATTTTTTCGTTATGTATGTGTACAATCTGTAACCTTCTGATGACTAGTGAGATGCTCTAACTATTGAGTTACATGGACTAAGATGATGAGTGAAGGTTACATATGTGTACAACCTGTAACCTTCTGATGACTAGCGAGATGCTCTAACTATTGAGTTACATGGACTAAGATGATGAGTGAAGGTTACATATGTGTACAACCTATAACCTTCTGATGACTAGTGAGATGCTCTAACTATTGAGCTACATGGACTAAGATGATGAGTGAAGGTTACATATGTATACAACCTGTAACCTTCTGATGACTAGTGAGATGCTCTAACTATTGAGCTACATGGACTAAGATGATAAGTGAAGGTTACATATGTATACAACCTGTAACCTTCTGATGACTAGTGAGATGCTCTAACTATTGAGCTACATGGACAAGATGAGTGAAGCCAGTGAAGGTTACATATGTATACAACCTGTAACCTTCTGATGACTAGTGAGATGCTCTAACTATTGAGCTACATGGACAAGATGAGTGAAGGTTACATATTTATACAACCAGTAAACAACTTAACGAGTTAAATGAAATGTTTTTTGTTTTTTATTAGCTCGCAAGGCCCGACTTTCTGCCTCGAAGAAGTAACTGCTTCAAAGCAACATTGCACTGTTGAAGAATCATTACAAAGTATAGGAAAAAGCCCACAAAATGTACGACAAAGGCAAAATGGGAAGCACAGACCATTCGATGGTTGTAAATAATACCAAATCAAAATTTCTGCCTTATCCCCATTCCCCTTGTTCACGCGAACTATATTCGTTCAACTATATGTCTACTATTAATCTGAACTAAAAAGCCAACCTCGCGTACGAGGTTGCTAAATATCCCGCTTTTTGTTCAAGGGTGTTCGGACGTATCCCGTTGCTAAACAACCGGTTGCAAAGGACATATCATTTAGCGCCCAATACACTCCGTGAGTGGATAATAAATTCAAGGTATAACCAAGATATTTTATGTGTGGAATGAATCTCGTACCAAGAGCCTGCGTTCCTTTTGGCCTGCTCTGGGTACGAGATTGGTCTCAAAAATAGGACTGGATTGAGCTTTTTGTTGTATCTGATGAGTTGATTTCGGAGCTTGTATATTTGCATAATGTAAATTGACGAGAGATCATTAGAAGCTCCGAGTTTACAAGCAAATCAAACTGTGACGCTCGCGAAATAGGTTTAGTGTCTGGCCAATATAGTTTCTTTGTTAACATTAAATGCATTAAATTTGGAACCAAATTTGTCTCATATTAGGCTTCTCTCACTGGATAATTAGAGCCAACGGCGGCCATTACTAAGGGACCAAAGTCGCAGTAAATCTGTAGGTAGGCCATGAATCGTTCTACCCAATAATTTGAAAAATGTCTTCTGGTCCTCTTTATAGTAAAATTATTTTATTTTGTCGATGGTAAGGGCACATAATCTAACAAAAAACCTCATAGGATCCTCAGTTGGTCCCTTAGTAATGGCAAACTTCCGGCTTCATTTTCTGAACAATAGTTCTCGATCCAGTCTTCTTTCAAGATCAGTGTGTGGAATATGTAGGCAAATGGTCGTGGCTAGAAGGAATACTGGCAGTTGAGCTGACCGTGAGGTACTAGGTCTGAGTCGTCTTCTGGACGATCCTTTTATTAGTATTAAGGTTAGTATTAGAAAACCATTAGGCAGGGGGTTAGAAAACCCATTAGGCGGGGGGTTAGGGTTAGGATCTAAGTTGTTTTGGGGTTAGCAGTTCCATGATGTGTTTCATCGTACAGGCATGTCCGAATGATAGCGGTACAGTCTCACATTTCGTCCAACCTCTCGCGGATACTAGCAAACATCATCCAGAAGACGACTCAGACCTAGTACCTCACGGTCACCTCAATTGCGAGTATTCGGATATTCCCAGCCCGGTTCCCAGGCCTCTTTTTCTCTCAAAATCGCACGGGCCGAATCATAAGATCCCTACTCTGTGACGTCACCAGAATGAAAGATCGAGAGAAAGAGAACTAGGAACTAGTCTGGAGTATTCCATCTAGTAGCCACGACCTACCCCCAAAAGGTCGAAATGTGGAGAGAGGACTGGGAAAATGCGTTAGGCGGGGGGTTAGGATCTTTGTTGTTAAGGGGTTGGTTACAATCCAATAACTTATTGCTTGCAATGTTATATTATAATGCCAATAATTTATTGCTTACAACGTAAGCAACGGCTACTGTGGTAAATTATCGAAATTAAGGCAAACTCTGTCCCAGTCCTCTCTCCACATTTCGACCATTTGGTTATACCGCAAACGTCTTTCGTCTGGTGACAAAAACTCTATAATTTTCGTTATTTTTGACATTATGCTACATTTATGGGTGTCATATAAACCTAAATTACTTCCTACAAAAAAGTATGTATGGATTTGTTGATAAATAAAAAAAAAATGAAGTTATCAATGTTTTACTATGTTTATTGAAGTCTAAAGACATTGTGTGCTATTTATTTATTTATTTATTTAGCTTCGCCTGATAAAACATACACAATACAAACAAAATAATACATAAACACAAAATACAGGAGGTGGTGACACCACAACAGTTTACACCAATTACTGTGGGCCCGTAAGTTAAAGTTAGTGAGAAGTTACAGAGAAAAAATTACATAAACTAGTGACATCACGAAAAGGCGTGGATTAGCGTGGATTAGACACTTTAGGCAAACAGTTTTCCAGGTTCGAGCATCATCCACGTCATAACAAGATACAAGAGCGTTATGGTAGTAGTCTAATAATGACTTTTTAACAGTGTAAGAGTTAAGCGTTCTAGTCTTAAGTGTTCAGGGAGAGAGTTCCAGATTCTAGTTGTTTTAATAAAAAATGAGCGCTGGTAGGTGGCTGTCTTACATTTACGAGGTTGGAACGAAATTACATTGGTATTTGCAGATGATCGAGTATGCCTTGAGGGAATAAAACGTGCCGGTAAGATATCGTTCGGTATAGTTACAATACTGTTTATGGCCTTAAAAAGAAAAGTTAAGTCAAGATACTCATGCCAATATGAGACTGGTAACAGGTTTATTGATATCAGCTTGTCTTTGTAGGATTCTGCGCATATGAAGAGCAGATTGAGGATAAATTTTGAAGCTCGGCGTTGAATGCGCTCTGTCCTTCTGATTAGCTCAACTGACTGCGGGGAACAGACTTGGGTGGCGTAGGCCAGTGCTGGACGCACAATTGCCAAGTAGAGGGTGCGGCGGATGTTTGATCTCCGAGGCAGATCTGCGCAGAAAGCCAAGCAACTTGTTAGCCTAAGCGCACCAGTAACCCATATGCTTAAGTCCTTCTCCTCCAATGTAACTTCCAGAGTCTTGTTTTTAATCTCGTTACAAGGGTATTCGGCGGGGTTCACTTTCCTGGTGATTCGCTGGCACTTGCACTTGTCTTGATTAAAGACAAGTCCTGAAATAGTTGACTAGTTGTCTAGACTACACAGGTCCCTCCGAACCAAGGCAGCATCGGAGGTGGAGTCGATGCACTTGAATACCTTTGTATCGTCCGCGAAGGAAACTTTTGAATGCTTTACTGCATTTGGCAGGTCATTTACGTAGAGGAGGAAGAGTATAGGGCCTAATATAGAACCCTGTGGCACTCCTGACAACAGGTTTTTCAGAGGACTACGGTCCAGTAAGTAGGAACGGAACCAACCATGAACAAAGCAAGTTACCAGAGATGTTGAAGCAGTTGATTTGAAATCAGTTGTTTGCGGCAAAGTACACATTTAAAACTTTTTAGATCGACACCGTCTTTTCGATTAATGTCAACTAAACAGTATTATGAATAACCACTCTAAATTAACCAATAAAAAAAATCAGAAAAAGTGGGGGGGGGGGGGCAATTGCCGGCACTAACGTCTGCTCACCCGAGAGCTACATTCCATTCCCTTTGTGTACATGGACCAATGAAATTACACCATTGTCATGCTAAATAAAGCCGTCCTGGCTGCATATGGTGTTGCTAACTATAAAGCTAATATTTTGAAAAGTTTAGCCTAGAACTTCACGAAATTTACGAAGAATATTGTTTTGACTATGTTCTTGCTGCGGCCTATGCAAACAAATAAGCCTGAATGTCAGAGAGCGTTTGTGGCCATGTCTTGCTGGAATATGAAACTGAATAACATCGAGGTTGCTAACCTGCCGAGTCAGACTTGCAATATCTGGAAACCTGACCTTCGACCTTGAGCTGACCGTTTGAAAACTAGTTCAGTAAATAGAATCAATATAAAGATGATGTTGTATTATCTGTGAATTACAATATGAATACATGTACATGAAATAAAGTTAAAAGCGCCACTACCTATCCTCTCACCTGAGATTCACGATAATCCTTAATTTTGAAAACGCTCAGAATTAACGATAATCGTTAATTCAATGTTAGAACCCAACCCCAACACAACAAAGATCCTAACCCTAACCCCCGCCTAATGTGTTTTCTAACCCTAACCGCCAGCCTAATGGGATATTCTAACCTAACCCCCCCTCGCAAAATGTTCTCCATCCGTATACTTGGCAAGCATGTGGGATAGTAATTGACTATTATACGCATGCGCCACTCCTAATCACCATTAAACAATTGGAGAGGAATTTGCTGCTCGGGTAAGCAACCGGTAGGTTGAGGGGAGTGAGAACGAACTCGAACTGACGGCTGCGAAGGAGACTATGCACGATCTCTCTCCTCCACAGAGGTTTCCGTGAGTTTTTTCACTGTTTCTCGAGTTTTTACGTGAGGCACCGCTGAAGAGTGTGTTTGTGGGTGCAGTGGAGGCGGAAACGAGAAAAAAATCTCGTTTCCGCCTCCGCCCACAAACACATTCTTCAGCGGTTCCTCAGGTAAAAACTAGAAAAAGGAGAGAGATGTATCGATGTATCTACATAACAAAACAAATAACTCTTATGTCTCGTGCAACCATGCCCCCCGCGGGCATATGCCGACTTTGATGACCTGTAAAGGCAGTAGATGATTACCTCTTATTTTCATGAAAAGTAGCCCTGCTGAAAGAAAGTAGATGCGTATCCCATACTCCATAGTCAAAGTTTGAGGCGATCTTGTTGAATATTAAACAAAGTCTGATCCTTTGCTCTGTAGCTGTATGTTCGTCGATTTCTGTTAAAATATAGTTCAGCATTCATGGATCAATATAGGTAATTAACTGTATGTTAAACTGTCAACTTGGTATCTTTGCGTACTGCACACACAATATATATACTTTATTCAAAAATGGCCGCTGATTTAATATTCTTTTATATACATATAAATTGGCCCTTATGACCTCGTTATCGTGCAAGAAATTCAAAATAATTTTTACTCTAAAACGAGGTCATAAGGGCCAATTTATATGCGTATAAAAGAATTATATTAAATCAGCGGCCATTTATGAATAAGATCTATGGACACAGAGTACGTCTGACACATCAAGGTTATTTTCTCGGGATTCAAAAGCTTTACAAGAACAAAAACCCTAACCATAACCCAAATAAAAACTTAGTACTTGAACATTACAGTCTGCAGTCTGCGTTTAACGTATTAACTCTTTCCTGACAAACTGAAAAACATCCAAAATTGAACCACCTCTTTGTTCTATCGATATCTCTTGAAATAACCAAAACTGTTGCGAAAGCTATACATTTTCTGAAAGCCCAATAAACCGGCTTGTACTTGTGCTTTTAAATTTCCCGAACAAAACACATTATGTTAATATAAATTAGCATTAATTATCATAAATCAGGTTGAAACATTTACATTTTTCTAGAAAAGGCCATCTTGCACGCCCGCGTAGCATCTTGAAAACTCAAAATGCCACCAATCGCTGCATAGTTGTTTATGAAATCAAATCAAACTTGGCGTGTGCGTGGATCTCATGTTCCTGGCGCTTGTCGAATTTCAATTTTTAATCTTGCCTCACCGTGTGCCGTGTTATTCGATTGACGACTTTGCGGGTCTTCTAAGACCCGTTTTGACTGGGCCGGTAAGGAAAGAGTTAAGGCCTGTTTTGCTCTTTTTAACACATGCGATCGAATGGATTGACCATTTGTGCGGAACTATGACGTTCAATACTTTAGTGAGTCATCCACTATAGCCCTGTCCAAATTAAAGTGCCCATGACCCCAAATACGATATTACTGATATATATTCTACATGAAGTGAATAGTTGAATACCAAAATATTTTATGATTTGAGCTTTGCGTTGATGTGCTATAAAGGTTTGTTTCAACTGAAATTCTAATGATGTGACGTCATTTACGGCATTTGGCTTTCTTTTCTGCTTTCCGTGGGATAGACTGGTTGAGGATTTGAGTGAAAAAGTTGATAAAATCTTTACTATAGTGGTCAAGTACATCATCAACGTTTGAGTTAGATTAATTTGCTTTCACAGTAGAATATTGTATCTGAAATGATGCCGTAAATGACGTCACACTCATTAGCATTTCGGACAAATAAACTTTATAAAACATCAACGCAAAGCTCAAATCATAAAATATTTTGGTATTCAACTATTTACTTCATGTAGAATCTATATTACTAATATCGTATTTGGGGTCATGGGCACTTTAACTAAGATCGTATCAGATGCGAATTAGATCAATATGAATTAAACTAACTACGGATTCACAACAAACGATTTAGGATATTTTGCGCGGTGAAGGCTAGGACATTCACATTTTTAAAACTACTAATCCTAACTCTAATCTCGATTCTAATCATAACCCTAACCCTAACCTTGATCCTAATCGTAGCTAACCCTAGCCAAGCCAAAAATAAAGACCAGACAAAAACAGAAAGGTCCTTTTGAGTCATCCCTTTTAGCCATCCCCATTTTGCGCAATTGCGCGTGTCTCAGCTCTGATGTAAAATGTGCAAATAGGCGCTGTGTTCTGCACTGTTATCCATTCCTTCCGTAGAGAAAGTTATTAATTTAGAAAATTCTCTGAAAATGTATGTCAACCTCTACCGTAAATTCCTAAATATAACGTAATGTCGTATGATTGACTGTGTATATTTTCATTGACACCACATTTATTTTTAACTGATGGAGAGCGTTACTTTGTACAGTGGAGTACCAACATTTAACAGTCATAGGGGGTGTTTATATGGAGGCGAGTTAGCCCGCTTTGCCGAGATGATTTTTATTGCGTACATGAGAAGGGTTATAGCTCACCTATACCAGGCTGGCTTGGTTGTTGTGCTAATTGCGTAATTTATCAGTCCTGGTAAGACACGAAGTCAAGACACGAAGTCTCCTTGTTTTAAATATGAACTGTGCACGAACAAGCAGAAATTGTGAATTGTTAATAGGTCGAAAAAAGCAGATAAAAACAAATTTCGTCGCGTGTACGAAGCTTTTAATGCTAGCCTGGGTAGGCGAGCTTGCTTGTAGGTCAATCTTGTTTTGCCCGGTCAAACCAGCCGGGTAACCGAGGTCTCGGTCTCACAAGGCGAGATCTCGGTTAGGCGAGCTGGTTCGACACTCATATAAACACAAGATGAAAACTAACAAGTAATAATAGCACAAGCACGATCTCGGAAAGCGGGCTAGCTCGGACACCCTGGACATTATAATTTTTAAGCATCCAATACGGGAAATTTCCATCATCGTATTAGATTATAATTTTTAAGCATCCAATACGGGAAATTTCCATCATCGTATTAGATTTGATTCGAATCATCTGTCCACATTCACATAAAACGCATTAAAATTACTTCGAAGTTTTTTAAATCGAAGCGAAACCACCCCCTTGCATGTTTTTCGCATCGAATTACTTTAACACCATTCTAAAACGAACCATCTGTCCACACCTGCTGCAGTACACCGAATTAGTATTGAATCGAAGCGGAAACCATGCAACTACCCTAGTCTGGACAGGGCTTATATCGCATACGTCAGGTCAGAAAAATCGCAGCAAAAATCGCACGTGTAAACGGGCTTTAACAGTGCCGAAAAATTATTAGTCTAGCATCTAGCTCTTCAACACGAGCTTCTAGCTGGACTTTAATATAGTCAATGTTTAACGGCTGCTTTAAGGGCTCTATGGTAACAATACATATAGTCTCCCACCATATTTTACGGGAATTATTAGGGTTATGGTTAGGATTAGAGTTACGGTTAGGGTTATAGGATTAGGGTTAGAATTAGGGTTACGGTCTAGTGTTACCATGAAGTATATACCTCTTACGGGATTTCGTGTACGCCTCGTTCTTTAAAAAATCCCCTTTATTTTTGTCCTGGAATTGTCCAACTCATGAATATAAACCTATTATAGATAAACGGAATTTTTTAAAGAACGAGGCAGTTCTATACAGTAGAACCGCTTTAAGTGAAGACAATGCCATTACAAAGATATAAAGCAGGGTGCTGTATTGGCAGTGTTTTGAATATGGAGCAAAGACGAGTCGAGTAGTCTTACTCTGATGAAAGGCTCTGCTCGAAATGCGTCAGTATTTCGTTTCTAAAACCACGGCAGTTCAACACCTTTTCACTTTGCTATATATCCATTACAAAGATAGGCTAGTTATCAGAGTAAAGAACGTTACAAACAAACAAGTGTCGTTACAAACAAACAAGTGTCGTTACAAACAAACAAAATATTTAACTTACATGCAATTTCACCTTGTCCATTGATGTTCAAATACTGCCTTGACCCTTCTTCCATTCCTTCTAAATTCTTCGAAGCAATTCTGCCAAGTAATTCGTCGTTCAACAAAACGGACGCTGCTTTCTACATGTGCCTTTAGCTTCGACGAAATAACGCATGGAAATGCATGCTCCTTGACAAGTGGTTGTACAGTGTGTATAAAAAAACTGAAACCTTAGAAAACGGTCTTATACTCCTGGGAAATTAAAAACACGGTCTTAATACACCTGGGAAATTAAGATAACTTGTAAACGTATGAAGGAGCATAACTGCAAAGAAACGTTAATATATTTAACATGTCAGTTCTTTGCGTGAGTTATGCTCCTTCATACGTTTACAAGTTATCTTAATTTCCCAGGTGTATTAAGACCGTGTTTTTAATTTCCCAGGAGTTTAAGACCGTTTTCTAAGGTTTCAGTTTTTTTTTATACACACTGTAGAAGCATGGCGTGCGAATACTCATATATAGGACTATAAATTATAATTTGTTTTGGTTTTGATTGCGATTTAAGAAGTAATAGTTCTAACACGAGTAAGCGTTCTTCCTCTGATTTCTAAACACGGACAAGCCGGTTGAAAATACGAGGAGCAGCCGAGTTTTTTAATCGGTTTGTCCGTATTTAGACATGAGAGGATGAACAATTACGAGTGTTAGAACTTGCTTCTCAAACGAATCCATATTTCAAGAGAAAATCGAGATTAAAGTATGAGTTTGAGAGAGCAACAAGACGGAGCAATAATTTCTTTGATAACATAGAATTGATGACTTGCAAAAGAATACCATTACTTATTTTGTTTGTGGCACCAACATGGCCACCAAACCTTTGTCTTCGGAGTCTCAAGGGATTGGTTGCAAGTCAAGAATAAGAATGCACAAAATAATAAACATGCAAGCTTTATTAATAATAATAATAAAAATAACAAGTAATTTATAAAGCGCAAATTATCATGTAAGATGTATAGATTGCCTGTTTAGCTAGTTTAAACTTTAAAGCAACCTCGTTCCCAGCGCATTTTGCCTCCACGGTGGAAGGTCGGCAAAAATGGGATCGGCTGGTCACATGACACCCAGAATTTCTGGGTGTTTAGATATGATAATTTTTGTGGTCTTTGTTCCATTGCCTTTGTCTACTTTGTTGACCTGAATAATTGCGAAATATTCAATGCTCTTCAGAGTTGTTCATGTCAGCATTCGTCGGCATAAAAACAGCTAACAAGCTTAATAATCCACCATACATCCATGGTTATCTCTTACAATAGGTATGAAGAAGCATATATCCAATTTAGCGAAAGCTACACTTCTAATTTGCTGTAAAATTTGAAGACATCATTCAGATTCAGATGAATAAATTATACTCGGCTGAATTAATTGAGTTTTATGACAAGCCAATCGGATTATAGAATGGACCAGCCGATCCCAGGGCCATTTTCGCCGACCTTCCGCGGTGGAGGCAAAATGCCCTGGGTACGAGGTTGAGTTTAAAGCATTCAACATATTTACGGAAAAATTAGGTTTTTCCTTATAATTGCTGGTAGAGAGTTCCATTCACTGTGCTGCTGAACTAAACGATCTTGAGCCAAGAGTCGGAGGGAATCTTGGAAGGGACTGCAAGGAGGAGTTCTTTATTGGATCTTAAGTTACAGAGAAACTTATGTTCTTTAACTTTAAGTACTTTGTACAGTATGCGTTGTTGCACAGGAAGGCAATGAAGATCTATAAGACATGGAGTAATGTGTATAACGTGTAATTCTGGCGGCTTCGTTCTGTACTCTCTGTAGTTTGGCTATCTAACATGAGATTGCTCATGCCTGTCCTGCTCAAGTAGTATAAATTATGTTTCAAAGTATGGGACGTTTATTTAAAAAACGCAACCGGCATACAATTAATTAGTATTCTTTTAAAACAACTTACTGTGGTAGTTTGAAACAGTGATCTCAAAAATAGGACTGGATTGAGCTTTCTATTGTATCTGATGAGCTGATTTTAAAGCTTACATATTTGCACAATGTAAATTGACGAGAGATCATTAGAAGCTCCGAGTTTTCAAGCAAATCAAACTGTGACGCTCGCGAAATAGGTTTAGTGTCTGGCCAATATAGTTTCTTTGTTGACACTAAATGCATAAAATCTTGAACCTAATTTGACGTCTCATATTAGACTTCTCTCATTGGATAATTAGAGCCAACGGCGGCCATTACTAAAGCCTGGTTTCCATATGGTCGCTGCGCTGTCTTTACGGTCGCAGAAGTGAAGCATGTTTCTTTTTTTAAAACACAGCTGCTTCACTTCCGCGACCGTAAAGACAGCGTAGCGACCATATGGAAACCAGACTTTAGGGACCAAAGTCGCAGTAAATCTGTAGGTAGGTCATGAATAGTTTTATCCAGAAATTTGAATAATGTCTTCTGGTCCTCTTTATAGTAAAATTATTTTATTTGTCGATGGTAAGAGCATATAATCCAACAAAAAACCTCATAGGATCATCAGTTGGTCCCTTAGCAATGGTGGACTTCCGGCTTCATTTACCAAACAATAGTTGCTCGATCCAGTCTTCTTTCGAGATCAGTGGTTTGAAAGCCCTAGACACTTCTGAGCCACAAGAAGATAAAACATTTCTTAATTGTCTGAGGTGTATAAAACCATGTTTTTTTACGCATCCGTTAGGTTTTTAGTGTTAATCTGGGGTCAATCTAGACCGCTCCATGATTCTAGACAGAAGTAGCAGGTTGAATAATCTAATGTCTATTATTATCAACCTGGTCTATTATTATATTCCTATCCTGACCAATCAGAAGCCACGACATATTCACGCTGCAAGCAAAACCTAAATCTAGGCCAAACATGGCGTCCGCTAAAATTTATATACGAGTGATGAAATCAGGAAAACATTGGCCCGAAAGTAATGGAAAATTGTTCAGTTTGACATTTTCAAATTCGCTTATGCCTATGGAGTATATATACACCAGATTTGAAGCAAAGTAATTAGGACGAGTTATCTAATTGTTTTAGTAGAAACAAATTAGTGGACTATTACAAATCATGCATTCTCCAAACAATTATCCAAAAACTCATCTGAAACCTCCCCAAAACGAGAGTTTTCTGCCATTGTTTTGAGCGCGTTTCCCAAACGTTGTCTATCACGAATAGACAACGGTTGAGTAGCTAATCAGAATGCAGCATTTGTAATAGACCATGGTCAGTTTCTACTAAGAGCAGATAGTCAACTCGGTCTCGTTGTCTAATTGTTAAGTATAGCGCGGGCACAATATCGCAAAATGGCGGAAGGTTATGAGCACGCTTGTAGAGCACTGCTCTCGAAAGAACACTGGATCGAGCAACTATTGTTCAGAAAATGAAGCCGGAAGTCCGCCATTACTAAGGGACCAACTGAGCATCCTATGAGGTTTTTTGTTGGATTATGTGCTCTTACCATCGACAAAATAAAATAATTTTACTATAAAGAAGACCAGAAGACATTTTTCAAATTACTGGGTAAAACGATTCATGGCCTACCTACAGATTTACTGCGACTTTGGTCCCTTAGTAATGTCCGCCGTTGGCTCCAATTATCCAGTGAGAGAAGCCTAATATGAGACGTCAAATTAGGAATAGAATAGAATAGAAACTTTATTTAAAGAGGGTAACAAAACCAGGTTAGCAAAAGCTAATCTTACCCAGGGCCCTCTATCAATTAAATACATCAACTATTTTATATTACTATACCTACTAAATTATTAAAAAGAACAAATTAATTACAGTAAACTAAAGTGAAAACCTAATTACAAAATAATTTAAAAAGTGTTAAAAAATGTTTTGATGAATAGTTTCTTAAAATTTTGAACTGATATACCACTTAAATTGTTTGTTTTGTTTATAATATTGTATAACAAGGCTCCCTGGTATCGCAGCCCTTGTTTAGTTAATTTTAGCTTAACTGCTGGTATTTGCATGTCTTTACGTGCACACGCCCTAGTGTTCATTCTGTTCTCTGTTGACATCGTTGAAAACATATCTGCAATGATATTTAGATGCAGATTTATTTAGAGCTTTGATAACCATTGTTAAAATTCTAAAATCCAGTCGGTATTTGAATGGTATAATTCGTAGTTGTAAAAACAAATCATGAGTGGGAGTTCTTGCTGGTACATCAAGGATTAATCTTATTGCTCGCTTTTGTAGTTTATAAAGCCTAATTTCTGTGTGACAAGATTTGCCCCAGATTATAGAACAATAATCTAAATGTGATTGAATAAAAGCCATATAAAATGTTCTGCGAGCATGTACTGGTAAAAACTGTTTTATACGTCGAAGTAGAGCAAGGTTGCTAGCAACAAGTTTCTCTACTTTCTGTATATGAGGTTTCCATAACAAATTGCTGGCAATTAACACTCCTAACAGTTTTTCAGTGTAAACAGTAGAAAGACGATCACCTTGTAAAAACAGTTCAAGATCAGTTTTCTGAAGAAATCTATACGTTTGCCTAGTGGTAATAATCATGGCTTTTGTTTTATCAACGTTTGTAACCATCCTATTTTCATCACACCAACTTGACACCTGATCTAGATCAGCACTTATAGTTTAGCTTCAATTTCAGATACAGATTTACCACTTGTATTAAGAGTCGAGTCGTCAGCATACATTGAGAGCGAGGAGTGTTCCATTCTGAGTGGAAGGTCGTTTATAAATACAGAAAATAAAAGAGGGCCCAAAATGGAGCCCTGCGGCACAGCACATATAATCTTGTTGCTCTCAGACAGGTGACCATGGATGCTAACTTTTTGAGTTCTACCACAAAGGTAAGATTGAAACCAGGATAGAGTTGTATCACAGCACTGATAGAGCTTCAATTTATGCAATAAGATCTTGTGGTCCCCGTTAATATCGCCATTTTCAATATTTTGATACCAAACATCCAACATTTGGGCCAAGGCAGTCTCGCATGAAAAGCCACGTCTGAAACCCGATTGTAAATTATACATAGATTTCTTGAACTAAGATACTCATGGAAACTCGAATATACATGTCGTTCAATTATCTTGCTGAGTATTGCAAGTATAGCAATTGGGCGATAATTATTTTTATCAGATCTATTGCCGTTTCTGTAAACAGGACAGATTCGTGAAATCTTCCATTGTGTAGGAAAAATCCCTGATCTGATACTAAGATTTAAAATTCTAGTTACAGATGGAGCTATAACTGGTGCCGCTACTCTTAATATTCTTGAGCAAACTCCATCAAGGCCCACAGCTTTATTAGTTGATAACGTCGCCAGATAATTTTCCACAGAGCATTCTTCAATCTCCGGTATCACATATTTATCTTCGTTAGATAAATGGATCGCAAGAAAGGATTCAAGCAGTTGAACATTTTCAGAATTTCTATCACCTGTTGACCGAACTGTACTTGCAATTGAGGTGAAATAGTCGTTAAATATTCCAGCTACTAATTTGGGATCTGAAATAAAATTTTTTTATTTCCACCGTCTTTAATGCAAAATGGATCAGCCTTTATTTCTTTTGGAGCCAGGTCTCTAAGATATTTCCATAACTTTGAGGAATCCTTTTTACCAGATTCAATGACTGATTGATAGTAATTTACCTTCGCCGATCTAATTAGTGAAACGCATGTGTTTCGCCAGCGTTTGTGATTAGTTGTGTCACCAATTGAATTGAAGTGATCCCGTTGAGACATAGCTTTCACTATTTTATCAGACATCCAATCAGGTTGTTTTTCTTTTTAACCCGTTTACTTCGAAGAGGTGCATGTAAATTTACTACATCTAGGAAAAGGAGTACCAAGCATCAAGTGCATCCGATGGATCATCATATGTCTCAAGTACTGAACAGGGCACTGTTCGCAGATCAACGAGAAATAGATCTTCATCGAAACTTTTAAAAGAACGAAAGTTGATTGTAGAATGGCTCTGCTTATTTCCAAAATTAACTTTATATACAAAACTAGTTGGGTAATGATCACTTATGGCAATCTTTGAAACTTTAACAGCTCGAACCTTCTCAGGATTTGACACATAAATATGGTCGATAAGAGTGGCGGTGCATGACGTTACTCTGGTGGGCTCTTTAATTATTTGTTCAAGGTTCATAAGATCCATCACTTCTATCCAAGACATTGAAATATCATTCTGATTTAAGAGATCCACGTTAAAATCGGGCACGGTTTCGACCGAGTAATATATAGAAGCTCTGCTTTACAAATACGTAAAAATATCGATAGGTGAAAATTTGATCGTAGTACCACTTTAAATTAGGATAAAAAGTAATGAAAATTGAGTGTTTAAGCATTACCTGGAAGCGTCCCAATATTACAAAGTGAACCAGACAGTTTCTCAAACAATATGTATTCATGATTGGCTAGATACGTGTTCCAAATTATACTAGATTTATAACGAAAAGAAATTGAAAGTTTCCTAAACTTTATCTTTGAAACAAAGATAAATTCACATCATTGATCATTGTTTACAACTTTTAATTAATATCAATTAAAACAATCGGATCTAAACTAAAACATTCCAACTAAAAGAAATTATTACGTTCAGACACTAGATTTCTAACAAAGAAAAATTGAAAGTTTTTTAAACTTTATGTTTAAAACAAAGATAAGTAAAACATTCGGATGTAAATCAAATCATTCAAACTAAAACAAATTATCTCCTGCTTTAAACACTAGAATTATAACAAAAATCTATGTAAAATATTATCCTAAAAATGTTTTAATGTATACAACGAAACGTTAGATCTTATTAAACTTTAGTATGCCTTTTCTTCGTGTTTTATGCTGAGCTTTAATATTTTTAACAAAGCTTGGTTTGGATCTCTAGCTAATGTTCTAAATGGAAAGTTTCTTTAAAATGACAACGTCGCTTGGACGTAAACTTAACTGAAATATTTAGACTAAAGAGGACGGAATTTCATCTCAGTCTTCTTTAACGAATATTTCCGTCCTTTCCAGAAACGCCAGAATACTCCTCTAGCATCACCGCTGGTGTCAGAATTGTTTAGATATAGACCATTTAAGTTCGTGTAACCACAATCGTTGTACCACCAGGCGCCATTGTAACGCACAGCACAGTTTGTATTCGCTTGGTCATTATCCTCGTCTTTAGTGGTAAATTTCATTCCATTGTGTTCAGTAAATGAGTCACCAGCATTGCCTACAATAAAATATCAATTAGGACTAAAAGAGTCAAAAAACTCAAAATTTGCTAAATAACATAAAAATATAATAACACAAGTCAATTAGAAATAGGTCACATTATCCAGCAGTTAAATGCTATATAGCTTCTACAGGCTGCAAAAGAACTCGCACAAAAAAGATCAGTCGACCCGTGACAAGACGTGTGTTCCATCAATTCCATCTCAAGTCGCTAACAAGTTACGATCTTCTAGGAGTTTGTCCTCGCACTTTCAAGCAGTGACTGATTGATATTTTCGACCTATAACTATAAGTAGAATCAGTAAGGACCTAAGATTGCTTCATTTAACCTTAGATATATTCGAGAATAATGACAAGAAATACACGAATCCGTTGGGCCCGTGATTTGGCGTGTAGTGGGCAACCCTCGCAATTTTGATAAATCCTCGTAGACAAGAAATTGCCGTCGATATTTTAGAGTTCAGAGACAGTTCGACGGCAATCTTTTTTAACCCTCAATGACAATTTGAAGATCCATGTTAATAACAAATAGAAGAAGATAGAAGTTCCTCGGTCTTCTCTTGAACAGAAAAAAAACATAGATTAGCTATGGCTTCGCGAAATAGATCGTCAATCTTTGATACGTGCAAGTACGTGAAGGATTGAGGCCGAACTTAATATAGCGCAGAGGTCTGGGGCACAGACTAATGAGGTGTCCGACCATTAATGAGGTGTCAAACCGTCTACGGTTTCGAAATTTGCGGCGGCACTACACGTGTCCAAACGGTGCGCCGCACCGGGGTCCATCCGGAAAACTCTTTTTATAAATGGTGCTATCATTAATAATATTTTCTGAAAAATAATGGATATAGTACAAAAAAGTGATTTGTGGTCAGTACAAAAAAAGTACAAAAAATGCTTTCAAAATGCAGGAAATACCATTTTAGAGACCCTAAATTCAAAAATTTATTTTCCGGCGGAAAATGGGCAGAGACCCACACCAAAGTAGTGCCGCCACTGATGATGTCATCTCTTTTGCAACTCTGCATTGAGAAAGTCGATTGAAAACAGCGAGCTCCACACAAATTGCTAAAAATAGAACAAGTTGTAACAGCAAATTTGCTGAACAATACTGCAACAACGCGGCTATGATGGCTGAACAATATTGTTTTACGAACAATGGTTCTTTCTTTTTGAAGCATTCTTTCATCAATGTTGTTCATTGTGAACAATGTTGTTCATTGTGAACAATGTTGTTCATTGTGAACAATGTTGTTCATTGTGAACAATGTTGTTCATTGTGAACAATATTGTTCAGTATTCTTTCAACAATGTTGTTCGTTGTGAACAATGTTGTTCAGTATTCTTTCAACAATGTTGTTCATTGTGAACAATGTTGTTCAGCATTCTTTCAACAATGTTGTTCATTGTGAACAATGTTGTTCAGCATTCTTTCAACAATGTTGTTCATTGTGAACAATGTTGTTCAGCATTCTTTCAAAAATGTTGTTCAGCATTCTTTCAACAATGTTGTTCAGCATTCTGCCAACAATGTTGTTCACAATTGATGAACTATCAACGGTATTTCAGACTGTTGTTAAAACAATATTGGAAAACATAATATTGATAAAACAAGCATGTTCGCAATTGTTATCATTGTTGCTCAATATTGTTAACAAGTTATAACAACATTATACCTGAACAACCTTATTAACAAAAATATGAAAGCTGCTATAAGTTCTCATAAGAACTGGATATAATATGAAAATGAGAAATAAGAGAACTTCAATGTGTCGAAAAATACTTAAGTAAGAGTACTTAGTACGTATATTCATGGACGATGTTTCGGACGATGTGTTTACCACGACACATCATTTACCACGCAATTTTGTTCATTTTGAAATCGCAAACAAAACATAACATTAAAAGTAAAAAATGAAACAATGTAGTTTTATATTTATATTACCAATATTTATTATATTTATAAATCAATCCAAGGCATATAGTAAATTTGTTATACAAATAAATTCCAGAATTAACGCAAACATGACAAAACATAAGTAGAAACATTATTCTTGCGAGTAACAGTCTAGCGCACGTTTTCTTTTTGCTGATTTTCTCATTTTCAGATCAAAAGGACATTACTGAATTATTTTTAAATGTTAACTATAGCCAGTAAAATGTGGAGAATAGGAAGAGTTGAATAATTGTAACAAACTTGAAAAATTGTAACTAACTTGAATAATTGTAACTAACCTGAATAATTGTAATTACTTGAATAATTGTAACTAACCTGAAAAATTGTAACTAACCTGAATAATTGTAACTAACCTGAATAATTGTAACTAACTTGAATAATTGTAACTAACCTGAATAATTGTAACTAACTTGAATAATTGTAACTAACTTGAATAATTGTAACTAACCTCAATAATTGTAACTAACCTCAATAATTGTAACTAACCTGAATAATTGTAACTAGAATAATTGTAACTAACTTGAATAATTGTAACTAACTTAAATAATTATAACTAACCTGAATAAATTGTAACTAACCTGAATACTTGTAACTAACCTGAATAATTGTAACTAACCTGAATAATTGTAACTAACCTGAATAATTGTAACTAACTTGAAAAATTGTAACTAACCTCAATAACTGTAACTAACCTGAATAATTGTAACTAGAATAATTGTAACTAACTTGAATAATTGTAACTAACTTAAATAATTATAACTAACCTGAATAAATTGTAACTAACCTGAATACTTGTAACTAACCTGAATAATTGTAACTAACCTGAATAATTGTAACTAACTTGAATAATTGTAACTAACTTGAAAAATTGTAACTAACTTGAATAATTGTAACTAACCTGAATAATTGTAATTACTTGAATAATTGTAACTAACCTGAATGATTGTAACTAACCTGGATAATTGTCACTAACCTGAATAATTGTAACTAACCTGAATAATTGTCACTTACCTGACTAACCTGAATAATTGTCACTTACCTGAATAATTGTAACTAACTTGAATAATTGTAACTAACTTGAATAATTGTAACTAACCTGAATAAATTGTAATTAACCTGAATAATTGTATCTAACCTGAATAATTGTATCTAACCTGAACAATTGTAACTAACCTGAATAATTGTAACTAACCTGAATAATTGTATCTAACCTGAATAATTGTATCTAACCTGAATAAATTGTATCTAACCTGAATAATTGTATCTAACCTGAATAATTGTAACTAATCTGAATAATTGTAACTAACCTGAATAATTGTAACTAACTTGAATAATTGTAACTAACTTGAAAAATGGTAACTAACTTGAATAATTGTAACTAACCTGAATAATTGTAACTAACCTGAATAATTGTAACTAACCTGAATAATTGTAACTAACCTGAATAATTGTAAATAACCCGAATAATTGTAACTAACCTGAATAATTGTAACTAACCTGAATATTTGTAAATAACCGGAATAATTGTAACTAACCTGAATAATTGTAACTAACCTGAATAATTGTAACTAATCTGAGTAATTGTAACTAACCTGAATATTGTAACTAATCTGAGTAATTGTAACTAACCTGAATAATTGTAACTAACCTGAATAATTGTAACTAATCTGAGTAATTGTAACTAACCTGAATAATTGTAACTAACCTGAATAATTGTAACTAACCTGAATAATTGTAACTAATCTGAGTAATTGTAACTAACCTGAATAATTGTAACTAACCTGAATAATTGTAACTAACCTGAATAATTGTAACTAACCTGAATAATTGTAACTAACTTGAATAATTGTAAGGTCAAATTACGGAAAGTTCATCATATACAATTGCTTCGTTCTATTTTAAAACCCCATTTAATTTAATAATTATCAACAAGAACACATAATATAAACTTTCGACATTATATTTAAAGACATTTTAGAGCATTCTGGTTTGTATTTCTGCCTTCAAATGTGGTTTCAAAAGTGCGTCGTCTTCGACTTCCATCATGTATCCGGCTATAAAATTAGTTTCCGAGTCATCCTGGCTCTCATTTAACTCGGAAAAGCTCGATGACATTGCTCCCGTAAAAGTTTAAATCAAAATGCAAAAAATTTCGCGGAAATAAAGATTTTGAGCACTATTTCAGTTTTCTGCTGTTGTTATGCTTTGAGGGGTTCTCGATATGATGTCACTTCCGGCGCCAAACGCCATTCTCTCAACAGTAGTCACCAGTACTTTCCATCTCACGGTAAAGGCCAAAAAAGGGCAAAATAGCCGCCAACTTCGAGAGCGAAAAAGTCCATGAAGATTATATTTTCGTCTGACAAGATATATTACAATTGTTCTTAGAATAACCCAAACATTCGAAATATGCAAATTCCCTGACGTTTCGAGCGGAGTCCTTCATCAGAGTAAGAGGCTCGAAACGTCTGTATTTCGTCACCAAAAATCTTTGCAGTTTACCACCTTTTCACATTGCTATATATCCAAAACATTGTCTACGCAGCACTCTACTTTTTTATTACAATATAAATAGGTGCCTGGCCATGTATAAAGCTTTGAAAGTAATTATCAGTATCTTAAAAACAATCCTTGATCTCACTGGCAACCAGTGAAGATTACGAAACACAGGGGAGATATGTTCTGATTTTTTAACTCTTGCAACAAGTCTGGCATATTTTGAATTCGCTGTAACTTGCTCAATTCGGCTTCTGGTAAGCCATAAAGGATGCTATTTCAGCTGTCAAATCTTGATGTTATAAATACATGCACTAACTTCTCACAGTCTTTGAAATGCAAGAAAGTAAACGTTTGTTGTTATTTTATGTTAATATAAATTGCCGAAAATGTTCTTAAAGGCCGGATTCCTTTCGACTTAATTCCGACCATAACTCCTGCTTGGAAGCAATGCCGCAAATACACTAGTGCAAATACACCAGCTAACTAGAAATACGTATACGCAACAACCCTCGCCCGCTTAACTGTTTGAACGCTTTTGTGCTTACATGTAACTGCAGTACTTCTTTTAGCAGGGAACGGGGAACAATTTTTGGATTGGGGGGGCTAGCGAACGCTATAATTAGGGCTATATAAAAATCACATGTTTGGAAAATTATTGGGGGGGGGGGGGCTAAGCCCCCCCAGCCCCCCCTGCTCCGCGGTCCCTGTTTAGTTCTTACTTTTAGTTGTACTTGAATTAGATAATTGCACATTCATTTGCCAAACTGAATAGACTTTCAGTGGACAATATCTCTGAGAGCTTTGTGTTGTCCGAATTTATTTGTTTCATAGGACATCAAAATAGGAAGAAAGTGCATCTTTATCATAGGGGTGCATTAGTGCAAATGTATAGGGCCCATTCAAATAGAGTTTACTAAGACACATATTAGGGATTCTACGCCGATTGTTGGTGTGGATATAGTAGATTATATTATACAGTAATTTGATAATTCTACCCACATTGGACTACTGTGATGTGGAGCTGGCACGGATGTGGATAACTTAATATTGATTTCTCTTGAGGGGTATGTATCAACGCAGAGCAGGGAAACTGATCTTTCCTAACTCGGGACTTGAAACTGATTGGTTAATCTGAAACCCTAGGATTGGTACATCATGTAATTAGAACTAATATCTATCATCATATCTAAAGAACTAATTTCATCTCAATGAATCTGTTCATACATACATGTTTTCGCACCTTATCAATTGCCTTAATTGACACCTTCAGCATATATACAACTTTTGAGTTAAAATTAGTTTTTGTAACATTGTACTGAACATATATGAATTATGTGTTTATATTTGCAATAACTTTAATTTGTTAGGAAATAAGACTGCCATTGATACCAGTGTTAGCATTGAAGGGGCTATCCTGTATAAATATATTATTGTATTATAATTATTATTATTAATAATAATGCCTAATGCAGATATCATATTTTGATGGTTATTAATACAAAAGCCATATGTATGTGCAACAAAGCATGGCATAAAATTAATCTATATATTCAGGACATGCCTATAGCCTGCTTGTTGACAATGATCTAGCTGACACAGTACTTGTTCAATCCCTAACAATTTCTGCTGACATACAGGTAGTGTGTGTCAACATCCCAATGTCAACATAATCCTATACCGGTATAAGCTGTACATGTATTTTACATTGCAAGTCTGGGACCAGTATTTTCCAAGCCAATAGGCTTGAATAATGGCCCACTAGGCCAGCTACTGTAGGCCTAACATGTTTCATAATGGATGGAGTAAACACAGATTGTTTATGGAATACAGATCAGTATACAATACATAGACAATCGTCAAGCTCATATGCTCAGAAAAACTATTCCCTTCTGATTACTGGTGACTAACCATTTGAGTCATCGAGACTCAGATGGAGAGAGGTAACAATGATCCACTGGTTCAAATGATATAAGTGCCTATGCGGCAGTTACTATACATCAGTAATGTTTGAATGTGTTAACTGCTGTAGTAAATTCAACCCACATAGGACATATATCAATAGAATCAGTATATACATCATTGTAACTCAGAATCATTTTTCTGAGGATATGAGCTTGACGCTCATCCGTGTATTATTTGTCTACTCCGAGCTCTCCCTTACTCACTACAGCAGTGCACATATTACCACTGACCAGTATACAGTAATTGCTTGTTTATACTACAAAATTGTAGTCCAGGCCCATGTTGTAAACACAGCTATAGTGTGCATGTTTTTGCACCCTAAACTACCAGCACTGTACAGTAAATAGGCTAATCATATAGAGGGCAAAATTACTCGAATATAATTGGCCGTAGCTAACTTATTTATGAATAAATTTTGCCCTCTGGTATATTATTAACAGGTAAGGCCACATAAAAAAAATTACTTGTTTAGCGTCCACCCATTCCAAATTTTCCAGGTCGGGAGGGAGGTTTTTATTTTTATTTTTTTATATTAAAAACCGTCGTGACAAAGCAAACCGGATATAAAATTTCAATCAACCGTGGTTACACTTTTGTCTGATCATGGTCTCATCGAGGTGCCCGACACAATGGAGATCGACAATGCTCAAATGGACAGTAAAACATGAGTAGGGTATTTCCATGGATAATAAAGACTGGATAGGAAACTAAGATCACGTGTGACGTTTCCAGCGTGCTGATTGGTTAAGGCACCAGTTGATATAGTTGAACATGACGTCACAAAATCCCCATAAATCGCAACTTTTTGCAATAATACAGCTAAAAATGTTAGTCAAACTGCCAAAAAATATAACAATGCCACTTTACGATGGAATATCCGACTACCATTACTCATTTTAGACGAAAAGTTCCAACTTTAGACGGTGAAAAACGCGTCGCAAATTTCAACTAAAACAACGGTAGTTTTTGCGACGCCAGTTTCTTCGCAACAAAAAGAAAACAGCTGAAACAAAGACGAACAACATTTACCTCGAACACTTAGTCGTGGCTTAGGCAGGTTTGTGAGACGATGAAACTTTTTGGAATCTCAATATAGCTACCTGAATACGAAAATATGGAGAAGTCAAAGAGAAACTCAGCAAAATCTGCATACTCGTGACATCTTCGTGATATCACGATTTTCAACAAGGTTTTCACGCTGACGTCAGCTAGTTTCCTTAGAAATATCAAATACCATGGATAATAAAAAGACTGGAAAGGTGGAAAAACGATAGTTTTGATAGTTTAAACTATGTTTTGTGCAAAATAAAAAATAAAATTGAGGTCGGGGACATTTCCCAGGTCGGGCGGGGACGCTAAACAAGTAATTTTTTTTATGTGGCCTAATCACTAATCACATGGTTCCTCGTAAAATTAAGGTTTAATTTCACTTGTGTTTTCAAAGTTTCACAAATTGCCCTCGTTGCTCTTATTTACACCAGAATTGTGATTGTTCAAGGGCTTTCCAATGGTATATAGTACATTAACTCATTCTACATATCTATAAATGAAGCCCTGGGACTGATTGCCAACAGGAAACAGCCAAACTCTGATAAATATATTAGATATTCTGACGACGATATCTTTTGAACTACTAACTCTAGCAACTTATGCTATACATCAAACAAAAGCCTGAGTAACATACTCGGACATATTTGCAAAATATCTTTGTAACTGATTACTAAACAGCATAAAAAAAAGGGAAAACGGGTTTACCTTTTGACGCCATTTATGAACTTGTCATCTTCCGCCGATGATACTGGCAACCCTCGCCCTCAGGCCTTCGGCCTTCGGCCGGCGCTTCAATCTAGGAACGCAGGCTCTGGGCTCTGGGTTGTGACAATGTTGGACTTAATACGTTGTGACAACGTCGTAAGCGAACGTACTGAGAACGCCGATTTGTAGACAGCTGAGAACGTTGTCACAACGTCCCAGGAAAGTTATTTTAACGTTGTCGCAACGTAGCCTACAATGCTGTCACAACATTGTGACAACGTTTTATTAAGGTTGTGTGTCAACGTTGTAATGAGGTTGTGTCACAACGTTCTCACAACGTTAAAATACGTTTTAATAATATATTTGCTTACGAAAACCGAATGGACGTTGAAATGTCGACGTTGCTACGAGTCCATATATGCGACGTAAATAACATATATTTCTCGCATGGATTTGCTTTATTTATACATGTACCTTGGAACAGCGGGGGGGGGGGGGGGGGGGGCTGCCAAAGCAACATTTTCGTTGTACCTATCCGTGTCGAAGCTGGTCCCAAAAATGGGTGGTCATGATAACTAATAATCCTAGCGCCGTAGGCACGAGGCTTTCTAGGAGGGTCCGGGGGTATGCCCCCCGAAACATTTTGAAATATAGATTCCCGCAAACTGCATTTCCTGCATTCTGAGCGGTGATTTTTCAGTTCAGAAATTTATAAAATTTCATATTTTGGACTGTTTCGCTCTATATCAGAGCTCATCAGCATGCCTAGGAACCACCAGGGGCGACGGACCATCGGGAGATTTCCCGTATGGCCCCCGAAAATCTGGTGATGGTCCCTGCTCTCCCGCTGTGAATAGTTGCTCTCCAAGCCTGGGTACGAGGTTGGTTGCTCTCCCCCAGGGAACCACTGACAACATATTAATGCAATGGTCAGCGAGTCCGACATGGACGTTTATTTTTCAAAGCTTAGTTAAAAAACAAAGCCTACTAGAGTAGGGCTGCGTAAACTAGAGAAACATTTGTACTTTAGTTTAGTAAAACACTCGGGTTAACATGCAAAGATATTGTGATTTTTTTAATATACGTCTATGACAGTTTAACAGAACATTTATAGGAAGATGTTGTTTTCCAACTTGTCGGTAATATCATACATTGCATACTATTCGATTAATATACGATTTCAAATACTTCTACTTTCGAATTCAATTTTTTGCTGCAATTTTTCTTTCAAATTCAATTATGTTGGGGGGGGGGGGGGCGAAAGCTATTCCGCCCCCCCCTTTTATAATATGGGGGTGGCGGCCCCCCGGCCCCCTGCTTCCTATACGCCCCTGCCTTGTAATAAGCACTACGATCAGACAAATTTCTCAAAGTACTTTATATTATTCACAAAACGCTTGAATCCTACAGTCTTTAACTGTTGAAAATATAATTATATATATATATAATATATAAACTGGATCAATGTATAATATATATATATATATATATTTAAGTGACTCACTGTCGCAAGCGCCTCGTCTCGGCAAGCATTCGCATATTATATATAAGGTAATACGAAATAGTCCTTGTTTCTTGATCAGTAGTCATAAGATTTATCACTAGTAGTACGTCCTGGTATTTATTTGAAGAACAGATCGACAGAATTATTGTTCCTCAGGCCAAGTCTCCGTAGCATATTTGTGTTTAGCCGGAACACGTTGTATCCATTTTCTTCATTGAATATATAGTACAGTAATATCCTTATTAACCCAAGAATTTGGTCAGAAGAAGTATAGTGCACCTCCTTTGTGAAATATATTGTTACAACCATCAGAAAAAGCTTTAGTTGCGCTCGATATAGATCAAAATTTGGCGTTTTCTGATTGGCTTAAACGGACACGGACCTCTGCGAAGACAGTCCTGCTTGTTTGTAGCTAAATTAAGATCAGCGTCAGCCTCGCCTGATTGGTTAAAAATTCATAAAATTGATCCTTCGACAGTGGGAAATTTATGAAATGAAAATTTATCGCGGTAACAAATAATTGCTTGTTATTACCACATTTTAAACAACTTCTTAGCCATGCATAAGATCTTATGCAATAACGCAAGCATAATTCGACATTGAATCAACATCTATTTCGTACGTTTAATACACCGCGGTGGATAAAGCTACATATATTGGCATTGTCGTGAAACATGAAGACGCTATATATGCAATCAAAATTCAACGTCGAATCGACATATATTTCTGACATTGATATAACGTCGATAAAGCGACATTGATTCGATGTTGCGGTTTGGTAGAATAATATATGATAACGGTAAATACGACCTAAATTCAACGCCGAATTGAAGTCTATTCCTGGCGTTAGTACAACGTCAATAAAGCGACGACGACGTACTTTGATTCTACGTTCAGTTTGGTCGTAATATATGTTGTGTAAAGCAATGTTGTGACAAGGTTAATTATGTGTTCAGATAACTGCCTTGTATATACGCAGATGACTGGTACGATATTCTTATATAAACGTTCTTAGAACGTGTTGTCAGCACCTGAATATAACGTTGGTTCGTGACGTCGATACAACGTCCTAACAACGTTATATCAACACGTTCACACAATGTTGGGTTATGTCGTTACAACGTTCTGACAACGTTGGGTTATGATGTCGTTACAACGTTCTGACAACGTTATGTCAACACGTTCACACAACGTTGGGTTATGATGTCGTTACAACGTTCTGACAACGTTATGTCAACACGGTCACACAACGTTGGGTTATGATGTCGTTACAACGTTCTGACAACGTTCACAACGTCGTTACAACGTCCACACCTTCGTCCACACAACGTTATGATACGATACCCAAGCGACAAACGTCCCGTGAACGTTGTCTGAAGGTCAGGTCCGACCTAACCAAACTAGAACCTTCCCACAATGTTGTCACAACGTTATGTGTTAGCTATACCCGCCCCCGAAAACCGAAAGCGGCGAGAGAACCTCTGGTCGCACGGGCAAGCAATCTCACTTTCGTGTTGCGTTAATCTAATTAAAAATTAACCAATCAAAAACATTTCGAGAGTCGATAGGATCTAATTAGGGAGTGGGGGGTTAGACATTTCACAGGTAAACAATTAACAATCGACAACAAATCTCTTCGATTCTGCGATTATGGAAAAGACTCAAAGGAATAGTTTCCATCGCAAATTCGTTGCTTTTCGATGGTATATCCCCAATCAGACTAGCAGCAGTGATTCCTTATTTAGCTCGTAACTGTCGAATGTGTGAATCAAGTAATTAATTAACTAAGGAGTTTAATAGACATATCACATACGACAACAAGAATTGGATCTGAAACATACTGTAATCCTCGAATCGACAGTTCTCTACAAATGTCTGGCACGATCTGAAAAATCAATGATTTTCCATAGCCAGTTAATTGGTAGAATTGCGAATACGTCCCGTCGATTTATGTTTGCCAAAAGGGCCTCCTTCTGTGATGCGGTAAGGGATTTAATTTCAGGAAAACTTCTCGGAAGAACGACCGATAAAATGTCATCCAAAAGCGCTTTGTCGATATTCTAAATTTATCCTGCTTTGAGTCTTTGACAAAGAGTCTTGAAACAATATTATTTTCACGCTTCTCCACACGGGTATAATTCGCCTTATTTCATCCAACCCCCCGATTCTGTTATTGAGCCAATCAGAAAACGACGCCAAGATCTGGCCATTTTCACCGATAAAGGTATCTTTTCGCCGTAATAAAAACACTCGTGACTCCTTAGTACATATATAGTGCCCTTAAACAAAATACCTCGGCACCAGCGGGAACATTTTCTTGCGGCCGTTCCCGCTGCAACACATGCCCTTTTCTCAATCCCACTACAGTTATTATACTGCCCCCAAATTCAACCACACAATCCGTTATACTTTTTCATGCACGCCCGCCAACATCATTTATTGCATTTCTTGCGATAAATGCCCCAAAATCTACATCGGTGAAACTGGGCGACGCCTTTCAGACAGGTTTAATTTGCTGAACATCTTCGTTCTGTGAGGAACAATGATGTTGACAAACCTGTAGCCCGCCATTTCAACAGCTCTAACCATTTGGTTTCAGACATGAAAGTCTGTGCCATCCTTCCCATCTCAGGTGGTGACGATAACCGCAAACGGCAAGAGAAGCGTCTCATTTTTAAACTTGGCCCCACACATCCTCTTGGTCTTAACGAACGTTTTTCTTTTATTTAATTTCCTACAAGTTTTTGTTATTTTAGTTTGCTTGGAACTTTTTTATTATTAGCTTATATGCACTTTCATTCATTTTCAAGTTTTTGTTTCTTACTGCTTTATTATCGCCTAATCCCCTTGAATATTGGACCTGTCATTTCTCCCTCCCTCTCAGTCTGTTTGCTGATCTACTGTAAAAATAGCAAATGATTTAACTTTTCGCATTCATTAATCATTAGTTTGTTTACCCCCGTGCATTTGATTGGCTACTTTCTATACTTGTGACACCCTTTTGGCATATATATATAAGCCCTATTTATTTTATTTCATCTTTTCGGCTCATGGACATCACCTTTCACGGTTCAACCAGCCTTTCCTCTATCCCCAAGCTCTTCAAAGTTAATGCAATGCAGTTCAAGGAAAGGGAGCTGCTTTGGAAAATTGCTTCGGGTTTATCGACGGAACTGTGAGACCTATAAGTCGTCCACAGAAAAACCAACGAGTGTTGTACAATGGACACAAACGGGTGCACGCCATAAAATTTCAACCAGTCGTAATACCAAATGTGCCAATAATTTAGTGACGAAATACTGACGTTTCGAGCGGAGCCCTTCATCAGAGTACCGTTGTTGTTATAATGCTCAGCTCTGGTACTGGACGACAAAATAACGGGATCGTATCGCTATATCGGCATGGATAAGCAAATATTCGAAGTAATAAACATAAGCCTTCAATACCATCGACAACAGTACCTTGTGAACACTTGAAAAATTCGGGAATTTCAAGAACCTGTGCTTAAATACATATATGTCACGTTTTCCAAAACGAAAATTTGCTTGGCATTCCACTTCAGATAGACTATCTAAACCAAATTTCTGGTATTTCTAGCACGGAAATGGTGGGTTTTTGGACTTATTTGCATCATATAATAAAACAAACTCTTCTTCATCGATCAACTCACATCAAATCTGTAATAATCATCTCTCGAGCCTCATGAAAAGTCGCTATGACTGAAAGTCGTCGTCCAAATTTTCGCGCGCATCTTAATGTTTATAAAGTGAATCTGATGACAACCTCGACCGAGGCCCTCGCTCTCTCTGTCATTACCGTCGTCGTCACTACGTTTTCTTTTCTTAAGGTCCCTGTTATTGACCAGGCAACACAGTTTATCGGTGCTTGCTACAGCAATAAAGTATAGAAGACAAGAAGATGATGTCCGATATCAGATAGAAGATCTGGACGACAAAGTTTGGAAATACTGCAACTTCAGCTGCTAAGATCCAAGCACTGTCGCCTACTACGGAAGCTTTTGTAGAGAACGTGAAGAGATCCCACCTTCAGATGTGCTTTTGAAAAGCAGCAACGTCACTAGATCCAGTTTCTATTGATCCAGTTGAATATGGCTATGTCAGACATGAGCCTTCGAAGTCTTTGCTTCCAACAACAGTGCCAGACGGTGTTACATTGGCACCACATGAAATCATGTCTCTGATCAAGTGCAAATGTGAAGGCGCCAACCAATGCAGAAATATGAGGTGCAGCTGCTGCCGAAGCAACTTACTATACCGTGCATTCTGTTTAGCAAATGCAATGCCGACTTACAAAGACGGTAACTACACCACGGGAAGTCGACGATTAATTGTAAAAGTCTTATCATATCGTCAGAATCAAGATACGGTACTGCAGACTTAAAAGTAGAATATTGTATTTTTTACATTGGCAAATGTAGAGGTCATCACAAATCTACAACCTACGTCATCACTTGATGTGAGACGTCATTAGGCAGCCCTGCAGCCCACTACATTTCCCAAACTCTTAAGCCTGGTTTCCATATGGTCGCTACGCTGTCTTTACGGTCGCGGAAGTGAAGCAGTGAGGCGTGTTTCTTTTGTCATAACAAAAGAAACACGCATCACTACTTTACTTCTGCGACCGTAAAGACAGCGTAGCGACCATATGGAAACCAGGCTTTACCTTGTTATCAATTTGGATCGTAGAAACAATGACTTATGCATTTGAATCACGTGAGAACTAAAACAAGACAGGAAATGAAATATTTTGATTACATGTTACTCCTATGACGTCACCAAATATACCTCCCCTGTAAAATGTTTAGTTCAAAATGTTTAGGGGTAGATACTAACGTTTACAATTGTTGAGAATAATCAAAATAATTTGAATAATTGACAGGCTAGCTTGCTTGGTTTTTGCGCCACCTTATTAATTTTGTCTTGTTCGATGTCATCCAAGGTAAATCTATCAGTCTCATTCATATTTATTTATTATTTAACTGAACATCGTGGAGAATCGTTGTTTTGACCTATGTTTCGCCACTTCATGTAAGTGTAAGTATACTGTTTTATAAACAAACCATATAAACAAAACCAGGAACATGCGCAGAACGCACCGTACGTCACCTTCAAGAATCTTTATACTCTTTAAAGAAAGATTTGTTTCAGTAACATTGACTTAACAAAACAGTAAAGAGCCTCTATTTGACCTTTAGTACATATTTCAAACATACTCAAAATAAAATGATTGAGAAACATCATTGATTTATATATGATTCAGAAAAAGATTCTGATTTCCAGATGGAAATCGAACCCATCAACTGAACTGACATATCTGTAGGTAATACTAATATAAAGTGATATTTATTTGAATTAATCAAACCTGCACCCTACTGTGCTTTTTCTAGTCAGTTTATTTTATTTTTTAACAACACAGTTTCTTCTAAATTTTACTTTGTCCCACTATGAGATCATAAACGTGTCACCAGAGAGCACGTGGTGTCACATCCTAAATGGTGCAGTACTTTCATTTATTTAGCTTTTATTGTACAGAGTGTATAGATAAAAAATAATAATAAACTAAATGAATGTGCAACAAGGTGAGATTACAACAGATATACTCCCAGCAACTTAAAAAATCGAAAAGCGTTATAATAAATTATTTATGAACCTCGTTAATTGTAACAGAAGCATGAGTACATAACTTCGGTTTTTCTCACAGACCTCGCCGTTGCTTTTGTCTCTCGGTTTGTACGAGAACTTCAAATACTTTTTAAGACAAAGAAAACGAGGTTGATAAATCATTTATTATATGGCTGTTGACAAATTTTAGTCTTCTCTGATTTTTCTTCTTCAGATGTTAATAAGTCTTTAGTATAAGTTTGTATACTTTTTAATGTAAAAAGTTCCCGGTTTCAGTATTTCGGTTAAACATTGAAAAAATTACCCGAATGTTATTTTTGTTCATATTTAGCAATTTCAATAAAGGTAATGCAGTTGCCGAATTCCGACCGGCAAACACCAGAAGAAGAAGAAGAATAGGCGCCATGTTAGCCAGCAGACTGAGAAGAGCAAGAAGATATAAAAGAGCGCGAGTAGCTCGAAAAGCAAGACGAGCGATGGAAGTTCAATTACAGCGTAACGTTGCTGACATAACCATTCTAATGGACAACATGACAATATATGAGTTATAGAATGTGAGGTGGTATTTGTTACAATCACGAAACAAAGGCTACTTTCTCAGCATTATTTCAAACTTTTTGCTGTTGCTTTTAATCCATAGTTTTTGCTGTTTCGTATAATTTCGTTATGTCTTATTCTTTGATTTCATATTAATGTTATTTGTATTTGTAAAGGGTGACCAATCTTGAGGGATCTTGAATTCTGTTTTTGGTTTACCCTAATACATTCAATTTTTAGTTGTAATACTGTAATTGATATGTATTATAAATTCTAATAAATAAATACAATCTTGGATAAGGGCGTTGGTATAAGCTAGGCTAAAACGCGTATTTAAAGATATTTATCAGCTAAAACCTCATATCCTTTTATCGGCTCATATATCCGCCGCGTTTCATCCTCATATGAGGCTAAAACGCGGATATTAGGCTAAAACGCGGATATTAGGCATGCCAGTAGGGAATGCGTATTTAAAGAAATTTATCAGGCTACCGAAACTTGTGATTTTAGTTAACATTGCATTTACACTTAATTGTTACACTTAATAAAAAAATCGCATCAGTCTTGTTAAATGTAATGTTTTCTGTTTATCTCCCCTCCTTTCAATGTTGATTTCTACACAGAAAATTGGACCAAAAGTGGTTTCTTGCAATCATGAATTTTTGAATTTTTCTTGCTAAAGTGATAAAAATATATAATTCAAGTGTGGATGATTTTTTAGGGCTGTGTAACAGGTTTTCTAAAGACTCTACTGAAATACAAGTGGAAAATAAATTCTAATATGGCATGTGCAGAAACGTCGCTAGCATGGATTTGATAAAAAGTTACTCTTCAGATGATTTGAGCTCGGATACTTCTCATGAGCATGACGAGCACGTTCTACCAAGGCAGACGAGAACAGTATATCTTGTTACATACAGCCAGGCGGATATTACGAAATCTCCGACAAGAAATGACTTCGCAAATGACGTTGTGCAATCGTTCACCAGCGAAAGGTTCAGTGTTCTTCAGTGGTGCTGCAGTAAAGAGAGGCACAAAAGATCAGGAGAAAGCAATCGGACTGTTATTTTAAGAGTTATCACTGTTTTGAGTGAGAAAAACACTTTTTTGAGAAAAAGTGTTTTTCTCCCAAATTTGACCAAAAAAGTGAAATTTGCTGAAAATTAACCAAAATATGCTGTCTTAGGCGCAAAACGCAATAAAACCATTTTTAGAGCAATCGGACTGTTATTTCAAAAGTTAACTACCACATGCATGCCTAAACATGCATGCATGAACGTTTTGGCATACAAGTCCATTACTCTAGCGTTTACCATAATTATTACAGCGCTTGGAAGTATGTCACCAAAAAAGATGAATGCTACGTGGAAAGTCCAGATCACCCTGATCTGAAGAACGCTACCGAGCCTACAACATCAAAGGCTAGCAGGAGGCGGGGACAAACCCTAAATATCGACACCGAAGAACGCTCGGTATCAGACGAATCGAGACAAGTACGTACAAGCAAGCGGCAAAAGAAACGGCTTAGTGCCTTGGATGTCTCCCAAATAATCGTTGAGAAGTCTATACACAATATAACTGATTTACATGCCCTAGCCAAACATCAGAAAGATGAGGGCAAGACCGACCTTGCTCGATGACCTTTTGAAATCCTCTTGGGAGATAGAAAACTCTCACGAGAAATTGGCACGTGCAAATAAAACGTGGTCTGGAAACTCGGCAAACTTCAAAGCGACTGTAACGAGCAACGTTTTGATGTTGAACCGTACCTTACACCGTGCACATCCTTTGTTTTAGGTTTATTAATATTTAAACAACACGGTTGAGCAATTAAACCCAAACGATTCTATTGGATGATTGCTTCATTATACTAAAATACAATAGGTTCAGTGACCGTGCACCGTGCACAACTAATTGCATAAAGACGAACAAAAAGATAGAACAAAGACTTTAGCTGAGTTTCCAGACCATATATCTCGATTGACTATGAGTGGAAGAATTCCCTCTCCGTTACTGAATGGTTTACCAAACTTCAGAACAAACAATCCCTTACTTTCGTAATGTTTGACATTGTAGACTTTTACCCCTCGATTACCGACGACCTTCTCATTAAAGCTCTCCAATGTGCAAAGCAATTCACTACCATCACAAAAGAAGACGAAGACATTATTATGCATGCGAGAAAATCTCTGCTGTTTGATAAGAAACCTTGGTGCACGTACCGATGGGCAGCTTCGATGGTGCTGCATGAAGTCTGTGAACTCGTCGGTTTATTCATGCTTCATCAGGCCTCGAATTTGGGAAAAGAAAAGGCAAGGCCAGTTTGGCCTTGAATGTTGCAATGTTTTTCAAGGCATCAAGGCCAGTATACAGGGCATCAAGGCCAATTTCAACTTTGAAACTTTCATTCACTCAGTTGCTATTTGAAGCACGGTGCACCTTTCCAGTACATGTATGGTCAAATACCTTTTGAGTTTCCATGAAACTTGAAAATTATATTACTGTTCATTAACATTAATAATATTATAAAAACTCTGCAAACCGAAACTATTGATAATTACATGTATCGTATCCACCTAACTATAATATAGAATACAAACAACAATGTTCTAATTCTTAATGCTGAACAATCTCGTTTTCCGAGCCAGCGATCCTTTTGTCCTACTGTACAGAACGTTCAAGATTACTTGAAGTACAGGCTACCCTAGCGCTTGGCGCTACACAAAATAATTGCAGACTCTGGTAACAATGCGAGATTGTCGAATTTATTAATTAACCGATTATTGTTAGAATATTTTAAATACGGCAGATATTTCAGCAGAGTTTTAGGTTTTATTGTCAATTTTACTAATCATACACTTTGTATTACAAAGCTTAATTACTGTGGTTGAGGGCAGGTCACTACTGGCCGTGGATTTCAGTATATTTCTAGGGCATAGCGGCCAACAAGCAGGGCATCTGCGGCCAGTGGCCGCCGCTAAATTCGAGGCCTGCTTCATTCTTTAACAACGAAGTTCAACAACAACAGCATTGGTCTGTATCAGAGATGATGGCCTTGCAGCCTTTAGAAATATGGGCCCGAGAACTGCTGACAAGATCAGAAAGCGATTCTCTGCAGCCTTCGGTGAATTTGACCTGAAAATCACAATACAGTCGAACATGAAAATTGTCATATATCTTATACGCTTACCCTTTCCAATGGTAAGTACTATCCATATAGAAAACCCGATAACCCACCTCTACATTAATGCCCAATCCAATCACCACCGTCCATCATCAAACAACTCCCAGAAGCAATCAGTAGCAGAATATCCAGTTTAACTTGTGACATCAACGAATTCGAAAAACCAATACCTCCATATGAAGAAGCACTGAGGATGAGTGGTTTTTAATGCACACTTTAACTACGTCGAAAAATAAGCAACCCGGCCCCATGAAAAGAAACCGATCCCGAAATGTGATCTGGTTTAATCCACCGTAATTTAGCAAGAATGTACGTCAATCGATATAAGCACTTCCCCAGGGAGCATGCCCTGCGCAAGATCTTCAACAGAGGCAACGTCAAAGTAAGCTATAACGCCTTACGTTATATATAAGTTATATATATCCTGCACATATTGTCAATTAAGGAAATTGATAATGGTGCTACAACATATATGATGAACAGACTCATTGAGATATGGAAAATAGTTCTTTAGATATGATGTTAAAATGCCTTCACAGAATTTCTTAACCATAGCATTACACAATATATCTTTCTTCTGATTACAAAAGGTACCAATCCTAGGATTTCTGTTAACCGATCAGTTTCAAGTCCTGAGTTAGGAATGATCAGTTTCCCTGCCCAGTGGCATTGAGACCTCTCAAGAGCATCAAATATTAAGTTATATCCACATCCATGCCAGCTCGACATCACAGTAGTCAAAATTGTGGATCCAATTTGAATGGACCCTATAGATTTGCACTATATGTACCACCTATTTGATTTTTTAAAGCGCACAGCCATTGTATGATAAAGATGCACATTCTTCCTTCAAGTTTGGTGTCTGTTTCATGAATCATCAACAGTGAGAAAAAAGTAATTTCTTTCTTAGTTATTGATGGTAGAAACAGCAGTAGACTTCCCCACTATTATGTTCGGCTGCACCCAAAAATTAAAAAAGATTGGGCTTCATGTATTTATTTTGATGTTCTATGAAACAATTAAATTCAGACAATACAAATATTTCAGCAATATTGTCTACTGCAAATTATTTATTCAGTCTGTCAAATGCATGGGCTATTATCTAATTCAAGTAAAATAAGTACCCTGTAAGCAACTACGCTATAAAAATTTCAAACAGCAAGCGGGCGAGGGGTTGTTGCGTATACGTATTTCTAGTCAGGTGTTGACATTTTTTTATGGTGGATTACTATAGACAGTGCTGTTGGTAAGCAAACAGCAGAGAATCAGCAGAGAATAAATCAGCAGAGAATAAATTTGTAAATGCATATTTAGACATACTGTAGCTGTTCCATTATTACATGTCATGGATAATGCACCGGTTAATGATTCACTATAGGTTAAGGCATAAGTACAATAATAAAAAGCTGGGATGGATTTTCATTTCATTTCATAGACACTTGCACTGATAGATTGATCAAGGACAAACTTCACAATTACTGCAGAGATGAACTATTCTATATTAAATGATGAAATTATCTTTATAATGATGTTCGTAATCTTGGTACAAATTATTACTTGAGAGCTTTTGATCATTGACTTTATATTTATTATTATCCAATACTGGTCAAAGTAACTGAGACACCTGTTATTTCAAATGGAATCCTTGAATGTTTGAGTATGCTTTGATGATGTAGTCCATATTAAATTTCAGCAGTATCGACGTAAAGTGAGCCAGCTTGTGACCAAAATTGCCGTATTTACAGTAGTTTGGACGAAGAATAATTTGTTTCACACGAATATAATGCGTTAAATAAATACTTAACAAATAAACTTACAAGTACCGACTGGTAGTGCGTTGAAAGCTGATTTGTTTTAAACTCCTTCGGATATTTCGCTCGAATCACAAAACCACGACTAGGAAGATGCTTCGAAGAACACGAAGACGAAGCTTTCCGAAGGATCAATTACCACTGCAGTTTCGACGTGAACATCCCATATAATCAATCCGAGTTCATTTATTCAACCTTGTCTAAACGACATGGGTTTTAGATGTTTGTCGAGAATCTCGTCGGATATTTCGCTTGATTACCCCGGCAGTTTCGACGTGAAATATGATGACATGCATTATTGCTACATACTATATATATACACCGCTGGTATATATATATATATATATATATACTACAATATATAGGCCTGACGGCCAGCGGTAGCCACAAAAATTGGTTGGTTAGCATCTCCGCCCGACCATAGGAAACGTCCCGACCATATTTTTTTATTTTTTATTTTCGCACCTCTTCTCTTGAAATGATCCAAATGTGCCAAATGTAAAATATTTTGCTGAATTTCGAGCGGAAGTGCGCGTTTTACAAGCTTGACGACACGTTCCGGCAAGAGCCGACGGCTCCTTGTATCTGGACAAAAGGACCATATTATATGATGTCCATATGACATTGTAGCATATAAATTTAACAATTTAATACTTTGTGTTAATATACACACTGCTGTAGTGAATGTGGGAGAGCTTGGAGTAGACAGATGATACATGGATGATCGTCAAGCTCATATCCTCAGAAAAATGATTCAGAGTCCCGGACAGGAATCGAACCTATAACCTTCCGATTGCCGGTGAGACGCTCTAACCATTGAGCCATCTAACCATATAGTGACTGACGCATAGGCAGTACATATTTCAGTCGAACCAGTACATCATTGTAACCTTCGCTCCCCATCTGAGTCTCTGTAGCTCAATGGTTAGAGCATCTCACCGCCAATCAGAAGGTTACAGGTTCGATTCCTGTCCGGGGCTCAGAATAATTTTTCTGAGAATACGAGCTTGACGATCGTCCATGTATCGTCTCAATTTAATACTTTGGTATACTTTCATATTTGTCTACAATGGATATTCAGTGTTGATATTAAGACTTGGTTATCTTAGAATTGTTGCTGTTCATTTCCTATGAAATCAAATTAAAGATTAGAAATAGCAATGCCAGTGGCTTGGTCTAATAGTTGTGAACACGGTGGAGCGATAAGCTACCACAGGTATACTCCCTCACCCTCAGATTCCCGTCTTTCTGAAGGTACATAAAAATAAAAATTAAAAATAAAAACCGACCACCCTACCATAAAATTTTTGAGAAAAGGATGCTAACCAATTTTTACTTGGCCTTATAGTTACTATTAAGACTATTTGCTGCGAGCGTGAGCGAGCACCTTATTAATCTTGGATGTCAGTCTTCTTGTGCGAACAGATGCTGGCTAAAATCGAGATTTCAGGATGTCGCTTTGTCACGATGATTTTCGGAGCCTCGGACTCAATGTTAGGGTTAGGGGTTCGCTATATCCTGCAAGATGAAGTATTAACCTCAATATGCGCTCAGATTGCTCAGATTCGCTCACAACTCGGAGCGTCTCACCACTCACGTGTTTGAAATTCGAAGGTTCGACTTTCGAGAGAGGAGGGCTCAGTAAAGGTCTTCAAAAATATGTCAAATCTCAATTTATTTATCGCTGGAGTATTCATCAAGGTCATGAACGTTTTAGTGACGTTTCAAGGGGAAGGCAATGTTCTTGTACATGAGTTTTTCAGCGCTATTGCGCGCTCAATCGCTACCCGTTGCACAATGGCGGACTGACACAATCGATCAAATCCTAACAGAAGATCTTATGTACTTGAACGCTCTTAAGAATCAATTTATACCAGATTTAGACACATTGTCGCTTAACTATCTGCCCGATAGAGCTCGTTTGGCGACATCAAACTATTGACCTATAAACCAGGCACATGAAACAAGCAAAAATACACCTTTTGTGTTGACAAATACTGATCTGCCTAATGAGGTAAGCCCAGCGAGGCACAATTATTGCCCAACGAGGCAAAACAATCGCACAACGAGGCAAAAGGATTGCCCAACGAGGAAAAACAATCGGCCATGCAAATGAACTTAAACAAAAGAGTTTCCTAATTTACATTGAGTTCGACTCATGAAAAGTTCGACGTTTGACGGGCCAAACTGAGAAAGAGCCTAACGAGGCAAAACAAAGTCTTGGTCGATCAAGCATAAATAATGCTTGAATGAATTTTGCTATAGCTTTAATGCGCTTGCATTTCACGCACAAATCCTAAACATCACTAAAGTGCGACAAACCGTTGCAAGACCAATAACAAGAAATTTACGATGTGCAGTGTCGCAGCACTTGACTTTCTCATATAGATATTACTAATCTAGCATCTAGCTCTTCAACACGAGCTTCTAGCTGGACTTTAATATTGTCAATGTTTAACGGCTGCTTTAAGGGCTCTAATTACTTCGTGTCCGGACACAGAAATTTAGCATTGTATAGAACTGCCTCGTTCTTTAAAAAATCCCCTTCATTTTTGTCCTGGAATTGTCCAACTCATGAATATAAACCTATTATAGATAAAATAAACGGAATTTTTTAAAGAACGAGGCAGTTCTATACAGTTCTAACTAACTGTGTCCGGTACACGAAGTAAGAACCGCTTTAAGTGAAGACAATGCCATTACAAATATATAAAGTAGGGTGCTGTATTGGTGCGCAGTGTTTTGAATATGGAGCAAAGACGAGTTGTCTTACTCTGATGAAAGGCTCCGCTCGAAATGCGTCAGCATTCGTTTCTAAAACCACGGCAGTTCACCACCTTTTCACTTTGCTATATATCCATTACAAAGATAGGCTAGTCATCAGAGTATAGAACGGCCAAGTGTCGTTACAAACAAACAAAATATTTAACTTACATGCAATTTCACCTTGTCCATTGATGTCCAAATACTGCCTTGACCCTTCTTCCATTCCTTCTAAATTCTTCGAAGCAATTCTGCCAAGAGTAATTCGTCGTTCAACAAAACTGACGCTGCTTTCTACATGTGCCCTTAGCTTCGACGAAATAACGCATGGAAATACATGCTCCTTGACAAGTGGTTGTACAGTGTGTATAAAAAAAACTGAAACCTTAGAAAACGGTCTTATACTCCTGGGAAATTAAAAACACGGTCTTAATACACCTGGGAAATTAAAAAAAACGTATGAAGGAGCATAACTGCAAAGAAACGTTAATGATTTAACATGTCAGTTCTTTACAGTTATGCTCCTTCATACGTTTACAAGTTATCTTAATTTCCCAGGTGTATTAAGACCGTGTTTTTAATTTCCCAGGAGTTTAAGACCGTTTTATAAGGGTTCAGTTTTTTTTGATACACACTGTAGAAGCATGGCGTGCGAATACTCGTAGGACTATAAATTATAATTTGTTTTGGTTTTGATTGCGATTTAAGAAGTAACAGTTCTAACACGAGTAAGCGTTCTCCTCTGATTTCTAAACACGGACAAGCCGGTTGAAAATACGAGGAGCAGCCGAGTTTTTTAACCGGTTTGTCCGTATTTAGACATCAGAAGATGAACAATTACGAGTGTTAGAACTTGCTTCTCAGACGACTCCATATTTTGAGAAAATCGAGATTAAAGTTAGCGAAGTTTGGCCGTAATCTTCCTCTTATTTCTAAATATTCATTAAATATTGATTTCTTTTGAATTTTCATCCTGAATTATTAATGAGTTTGAGAGAGCAACAAGACGGAGCAAGTCAAACCATGAATAATTTCTTTTGATAACATAGAATTGATGACTTGCGTACGTCACGGCATGCATGTTGGTGGAACTTAAATAAAAGAATATCATTAACTTCTTTTGTTTGTGGCACCAACATGGCAACCAAACCTTTGTCTTCGGACTCTCAAGGGATTGGTTGCGAGTCAAGAATAAGAATGCACAAAATAATAAACATGCCAGCTTTATTAATAATAATAATAAAAATAACAAGTAATTTATAAAGCGCAAATTATCATGTAAGATGTATAGATTCGCTGTTTAGCTAGTTTAAAGCAAACCTCGTTCCCAAGGCAATTTGCCTCCACGGTAGGTCTGGAAAAATGGCCCTGGGATCGGCTGGTCACATGACACCCAGAATTTCTGGGTGTTTAGATATGATAATTTTTGTGGTCTTTGTTCCATTGCCTTTGTCTACTTTGTTGACCTGAATAATTGGGAAATGTTCAATGCTCTTCAGAGTTGTTCATGTCAGCATTCGTCGGCATAAAAACAGCTAACAAGCTTAATAATCCACCATACATCCATGGTTATCTCTTACAAAAGGTATGAAGAAGCATATATCCAATTTAGCGAAAGCTATCACTTCTAATTTGCTGTAAAATTTGAAGACAGCATTCAGATTTAGATGAATAAATATTATACTCGGCTGAATTAATTGAGTTTTATGACAAGCCAATCGCATTATAGAATGGACCAGCCGATCCCAGGGCCATTTTCGCCGACCTTCCGCGGTGGAGGCAAAATGCCCTGGGTACGAGGTTGAGTTTAAAGCATTCAACATATGATCAAATAGTGATAGTTATAAATTAGTTATAAAATGTTAAAACATATGAAATGTGTAAAAATGTTATCAATAGTTAATCATGAATTATACCCTTTACGGAAAAAATTTGGTTTTTCCTTATAATTGCTGGTAGAGAGTTCCATTCACTGTGCTGCTGAACTAAACGATCTTGCGCCAAGAGTCGGAGGGAATCTTGGAAGGGACTGCAAGGAGGAGTTCTTTATTCGATCATAAGTTACAGAGAAACTTATGTTCTTTAACTTTAAGTACTTTGTACAGTATGCGTTGTTGCACAGGAAGGCAATGAAGATCTATAAGACATGGAGTAATGTGTATAACGTGTAATTCTGGCGGCTGCGTTCTGTACTCTCTGTAGTTTGGCTATCTAACATGAGATTGCTCTTGCCTGTCCTGCTCAAGTAGTATAAATTATGTTTCAAAGTATGGGACGTTTATTTAAAAAACGCAACCGGCATAAAATTAATTAGTATTCTTTTAAAACAACTTATTGTGGTAGTTTGAAACAGTGATCTCAAAAATAGGACTGGATTGAGCTTTCTATTGTATCTGATGAGCTGTTTTGAAGCTTGCATATTTACATAATGTAAATGAACGAGAGATTATTAGAAGCTCCAAGTTTGCAAGCAAATCAAACTGTGACGCTCGCGAAATAGGTTTAGTGTCTGGCCAATATAGTTTCTTCGTTGACATTAAATGCATAAAATCTTGAACCTAATTTGACGTCTCATATTAGGCTTCTCTCACCGGATAATTAGAGCCAACGGCGGCCATTACTAAGTGACCAAAGTCGCAGTAAATCTGTAGGTAGGCCATGAATCGTTTTACCCAGAAATTTGAATAATGTCTTCTGGTCCTCTTTATAGTAAAATTATTTTATTTTGTCGATGGTAAGAGCACACAATCCAACAAAAAACCTCATAGGATGCTCAGTTGGTCCCTTAGCAATGGCGGACTTCCGGCTTCATTTACCAAACAATAGTTGCTCGATCCAGTGTTCTTTCGAGATCAGTGGTTTGAAAGCCCTAGACACTTCTGAGCCACAAGACAAAACATTTAAAGCAATCTTAATTTCCCGAGGTGTACAAAACCATGTTTTTTACGCATCCGTTAGGTTTTTAGTGTTAATGTGGGGCCAATCTAGACCGCTCCATGATTCTAGACAGAAGTAGCAGGTTGAATAATCTAATGTCTATTAGTATCAACCAACTAGTGCAGTCTATTACAAATTCGGTATTCTGATTGACTGAGCTACTAGTGGTTTATTGGTGATAGACCACTAGTAGCGTTATCCAATCACAAACCTTCTTATAACTGGAATATTCCTATCCTGACCAATCAGAAGCCACGACATATTCACGCTGCAAGCAAAACCTAAATCTAGGCCAAACATGGCGTCCGCTAAAATTTCTATACGGTTGACGAAATCGTGAAAACATTGGCCCGAAAGTAATGGAAAATTGTTCAGTTTGACATTTTAGAATTCGCTTATGCCTATGGAGTATATATACACCAGATTTGAAGCAAAGTAATTATAATCTCGTTTTTTGTGAGCGATTGTTTATCATGTGCTATCGAGCTACTCTACATTTTGAATGGGGAGACTTCTACAAACAAAATTGAAACTATTTGAAAATTTGAAACAATGTTTGATAAGACTTTTTTACGTTACAACTCCCTCGGAGTTGTCTATTTAACAATTAGACAACGAGTACGAGTTGTCTATGAGCGAATAGTCAACGAAGGCGAAGCCTGAGTTGACTATTCGCTCATAGACAATGAGGACGAGTTGTCTAATTGTTTTAGTATAGCGCGGGCACAATATCGCAAAATTGCGGAAGGTGATGAGCACGCTTGTAGAGCACTGATCTCGAAAGAAGACTGGGTCGAGCAACTATTAAGTTCAGAAAATGAAGCCGGAAGTCCGCCATTACTAAGGGACCAACTGATGATCCTTTTTGGATTATGTGCTCTTACCATCGACAAAATAAAATAATTTTACTATAAAGAGGACCAGAAGACATTATTCAAATTTCTGGGTAAAACGATTCATGGCCCACCCAAAGATTTACTGCGACTTTGGTCCCCTAACAATGGCCGCCGTTGGCTCTAATTATCCAGTGAGAGAAGCCTAATATGAGACGTCAAATTAGGTTCAAGATTTTATGCACCACTAAACCTATTTCGCGAGCGTCACAGTTTGATTTGCTTGCAAACTTGGAGCTTCTAATGATCTCTCGTCAATTTACATTATGCAAATATGCAGGCTTCAAAATCAGCTCATCAGATACAATAGAAAGCTCAATCCAGTTCTATATTTGAGATCAGTGTTGTAGAGGTAGTTTTCAAGATGGCGGCCAATATTAAGATTTATGTTGGGGTAAGGGTGGGAAATACACTTTCCAATTTGTTAGTGACAGCAATGTCATCAACGAGCTCGTTTCGGCCAACTTTTTTGCAATCATTTTAGAGTCCTAAAATTTTACAGCGTGATTGTGTGGTTTATTGCAATATCTGTGCGATATCTGTGCGATATCTGTGCGCACGCTCCCGGCATATACCGCTTCTGCCATAGAGTTAATCCGGCCCTGGTTATTATAGTAACTATAGGTAGTGTAGCTACTCCACAGAGTTGAGACAGAATGCCAGAGGATTGTCTTCTCGTGAGTGCCACCAAAACTAAGTTCATACATCTCAATCCGTCGGCTCTTGCATCTCTCTTCTGCCTCAATGGTTGTTCTATAGACAGAGTCAACGACTTTAAGTATCTTGGAGACTACATGGACCCCACACATGACATGGACACTCGCACAGGTTGACAAGTGGCGCAAAAATTTTGCCAGAACCTCTGGTGTTGTCCTAATATAAATTTGATAGGCATTACTAGTCCATCGGCCAAGAGACTGGATAATATTATTAGGAATGCCATTTTGACGAGCCATTGTCAGGCGCGGATTTAGAAGTTAGTCGCATAAATTAGATTTAGAATTTGCAATTCAAAATACCTGTGAATAACAATCCTATTGGATAGGTTTTTGTTCTGAATTATTCTTAAGAAAAGCATAACCAATAGGGTTGTTCATGAAGTGTCTAATTTATGCGACTAACTTCTAAATCCGCGCCTGATTGTAGCAGCCCCAATTCTGAAGCTGTGACTGGAATAGTTGCCCTCTAATTCAGCTGAATTTACAATGTTTCTTAACCACTCTATCAACCACGCGCGCGAAAGAGGGGCACCCCCTCTCCTCATAAACAATGATCCATAAACAGCACCTCTACGTTGCAGGTATTTGTTCAGCGCATCTATAGAACACAAAGGTACTTTCGCTCGACCAATTTAAATGTAACACCCTATACGAAAGTGGACAGTTTTGGATGGTTTTATAAAAACCCTCAAACAAGAAGGGTCTTTGTGACATTGTAATATTCTGGAGTTTTACTTGAATATTACGTTTAATAAAGAACAATATGAACTTGTTTGCAACCTTAGATATATTACTCGTTAGTCGAGGATCAAGTCAATGTCAACTCTCTCTGACCATGTGGTCACTGTTCTCTCTCAGCTTAGATATAAACGTGACTAGATTAATATATTAATACAATATACTACAGACAGTCAAATGCTATACAGTACATCCTGCAAAGTTAAATGAATGGAAGATGAAAAGGAGAGAAAAAGATCGCAAGAATCCAAAATATGCCAATATACACGCTGCCCAGAACATAACATGATCGTAGACTAGAAAATCCAACGATTTGTAAATCACCAACATGACCTCCCTGGTTACTGGAAGACTTGAAGTGATTGACAGTCCCTGCACATGTTTAATCCCCCGCACGATTCACTGAGGCTTTAAGCAGTTAGCAAGATGGTCTGCGAAACCATTTCAATGTGAAGTGAGCGCACTGCTGACAAGTAGACCTTTATTGAAGAGTGTTTTAATGATTTTGCTAAGAAGGAAGAAAACAAGCATAACGTCCATTCTTCTGCTTGGCAAGGTGATCCAAACTGATTTAATTTCCCTAGCTGGGTACAAAATTCAATAAATTTCTTTTGTGGGGACGAGTAAGTTCGTCTTGTTGATGGCGCCAAACCTTCTATCAGGTATTGGTGACATTACTGTTCTAAGGCTGACTTTGTGGAGGCAATTCCTCCAACAAAGATTGGGGTATTTCCATCGGATGCACGTTGGCCAATGGAGCATGGTAACGAAAACGTTGCCACTAAAAACGAGACAGCGCACCAGTACATTATTTTTGACCCAGAGGCGAGCGAAATGGTAGTAGTCTCGCAGCCGTTGTGAGGGAACGTTGCGTGACAGACTAGTGCAGGTGTACCACCAAAATATTGTTGTTGTGTGGTTCAATGACAACATGTTTCGAGCGAAAGCGCTTCGTCAGACGGTGAATTTCTTTTTATATATGTTTCACTCTGTGACGAACTCCTTCGTTTGAAACGTTAGCCCTTTATGATCTCCTCCACACTATTTCGGTAGTACACCAACCTTTTATAGTTTACGATTTATATTTCTACACTGCCTACACAGCACTTTTATATAATTAAAGGCTTTAACGAACCAAGACAAGATAAAAGGAACAGTGAAACGCACTGGCTCAGATAATTTAATACGATTGTGTGGTTTCTACAAAAATTGACATATATAAATAAAACATCTAAAGTTATAAACAAATCAAAAGTAATTAGAGTACTTGACTGTTGTCCTTCATAAGAATAAAAAAGAAAATTTAACATCAAACTATCGAGTCACGAGGAAGAACCGCTCTAAACCGGTTACAACAGGTTTTAGCCCGCACGCAGGTTGCAACCTATTCCTACCCGAATGCGCTTAGATCCTACATACCGGCCCCTATCGCAGTAACCTACTCGATATCAAATAAAGGAATCTAGGCGACTTATAAACTATAACAATGACAATCAATGTAAATTAAGTCAAAGAACGTTCAGACTGGATCCAGATTATTTTTCATTCTCTTCATCGGCTCCTTCCAGCAAACACAGCTTGCGAACATCTCTTTTGAATCTTCCGTTTGCTGTTCTGACCATAACGTGACGAACAGTTCTGTGTTTATCTGGAAAAACTTCGTCGACAACTGCCATAGGCCATTGTCCGCGTGGGCAGTCTTTGTCCACTAACAATACGAGATCATTGACGGTTAGGTTTCTCTTCGGCTTGCGCCACTTCTGGCGTAGTTGTAACGTAGGAAGATATTCCCGGAGCCAACGTTTCCAGAAGGTGTTTGGTAGGAGCTGGGCTTGTCGCCAACGTCTGTTGTAGCGGTCTCTATCAACGAATACCCCAGGAGGTACACACGAATCAGAACGTAAAAGAAGTAGTTTACTTGGAGTTAATGGATCTAAGTCGTCTGCTTGACCGTCGTTTCGAAGTAGGGGACGATCGTTAAGGATTCTTTCTACCTCGATGAGAAAAGTGTGGAGCGCTTCGTCTTCGACTACTTGCTCACTCATCAACGCTGCTAGGATACGACGAATTGAACGTATCATGCGTTCCCACACTCCACCACTATATGGCTAGCCAATGGCGGATTGAAATGGCAAGCAACTTCTTTCATTCGCAAATGGTCGTGGATCTTTGACTGCGCTTCGTCCGACTGGATATTCTTAAACTCTTCCTTCAAGATTCTGCAGCCTCCTACGAAATTGGTTCCAAATCACTATAGACAGCCTTTGGAAGACCTCGTCGAGCGGCGAAACGGCTAAAGGCGCAGAGAAAGGATTCAACGTCAAGAGAATGCGAAACTTCAATATGGATGGCTCTCATAGCTAAGTACGTGAAGACGCAACCATATCTTTTAACTTGACATCTGCCTCTTTTAACCATCAACGGGCCAAAGTAATCGACGCGAACGGGCGTTCGAAAGCTGTGACACGCGGTACTGGAAGCGAAGCCATAATCTGCTCGCAAGGTGACGCATATTTCTTACGACAAATGACGCATTTGTCGATGATCCATCGGATTCTGGAACGCCCTTGTGGAATCCACAGGTCTTGTTGAATAGCAGCGAGAACTGCTCGAGCTCCAGAATGGCCTTCTCAGTAGATAACCCCCCCCCCCCCCCCATCCACCGTTCAAAGGGATGCCGCCTCATTAAAAAAGTCATTAAGACGGATCACTTTTGGGTGATTAACGGATAGACTAACTTGAACCTCATTGGTGAAGTTTCAGTCGGACCTCTGCGAAGACATCTCCCTCTTCTTCGCGCGTTTTCCGAGGCAGAACAAAGAGCGTTGCGTACAAAAAGTAATTAGTATTGTTAGCGTGACGAACGTGTAGCACATGTGAGGGACGGAAGTAATTACCTCTAAGCCTCTTTCACCTTTACGATCCCTAACCCTAGTCTCGTGTACCTTTGAGACCCCCATCGTATGCTGTCTCTGTGTTGCGAACGAAAGTAAGCCTCGTAGACACCTAATCCCATTCCACCTTCATAACCCTAAATTTAATATTTGGAATATCACCGATTTCAATTCCGACTCCTTGACTCTCATTGGGAGTCGTGCGATTGCCTAAGCGTTCGTTTGAACCTATATGTCTTCGTTCGAATGAACCTGTGTTTTCACAGCATCCACAATACAAAGAGATGAGCCCTAATAATTTTGGCCGTATTACGGCTTATCTGGCTTTAGTGTACACAATTCCTATGATGAAGAAACACTTCGGGAAACAGTTCGAAGAACTGTTCAAGATCTCAAACATATTGAAAAAATATAAAGTTAATCGTCTTGGTTAAACTGGATGACTCGGCTATTTTATGACGCCGTTGTCATGATGTATATTCACGTTGTTAAGGTTAAGATTTGCATACATGTTCATGAATTTGGCCGAATTATCGCTAATTATCTCGCGTTAGTGTACGGGATTCCAATGGGGGAAGAAACCCTTCGGGAAACAGTGTGAAGAACTGTTCAAGATCTCAAACGCATCGACATAGTTAGTTTTGGCGCAAAGTATTCTGAAGAAACCATTCGCAAAATGATCAGGAATTACAAAATAAGGATTCCTAGCAGAAGAGGTATTATATCTAAGAGTTTTAAAATTGGTTGAAACGGCTTTACTTCCATAGAGAACGACGGAGCGAGGAGCTAGAACGAGGATATAAAGCAGACTAACTCTAGCGGCTTGAATAAATGTGTTCACCTGATCTTAGATAAAAGCGTGGGAGCCATTAAGTGTAATTAAAGGGTGTTTGATAGCATAAGCGTTCAAATTGGCAGAAATAACTTACCGAGTAATAATTTCGGGGGAATTATCACTTATCGAGCCTTCGTTTATCGATTAAGCGATTCCTGTGTCGAAGAAACACTTTGGGAAGCAGTGAACAACTGTTGGCATTGCTTTCAAAGCGTTACTAGGCCAACTTATCCTACGGCCGATATTTGCATATTTCGCCTGAAAGCATGTGTTTACAAGGGCACTTATGGAGATATATAAAACCTTATTAATACATGACACAAATATAGAGTTAAAAAATATTTATATCAGTTACTTTTCAACGTTTACTTTAACGGGGCATATACCTAACAGAAACTAATTAGTATTTTTAGCCTTTCACCTTTACGATACCCCCATGGTATTGTATTAGGCCCGTTTAGGCCCTATCTGGCCTTCTTTGGCCCGATAAGGCCTTTTGGCCCGTTCGTAGGAGGGAGTTTATACGGTCATCACGCTCCCATCTCTTGTCCTCGTGAAAGGTTCGAAAGTTTTCTTCGAAATGTAGGCATCAAGATTTGTAAGTCCGTAAGAATCGTGATTATAAATGATTGATTTGAAACAAATAACGTTCGAAACTAATAAGTCCCTGTACAAGAACAAAAACCCTAACCATAACCATAACCCAAATAAAAACTCTAGTCCTAGCCCTGAAATAAAGGAATACTAACCCTACTTTTAAACTAAAGCTTTCGATTATGTAATACACGAAGTAAGAGCCCCATTTTGACTATTTGCGATATTCGCCTATTTGCGTATAGCATTTGAGGAAATTTCTAGCGGGGAATTCGAAATAGGACTTTTTTGGCAATGTTTAAAGACAGTATCTCGGACACGAATGGACAAAAGCGAAAACCGTAAAAGAACTTATCAGCTATTTTTGCGTCCTCTATACAGAGAGAACTAAAATTTATGGAGGGTTTATATGATCGAGCTTTAAATTTGGCTGACTTTCAAAGTTATTGTGTACCTAAAAACCTGTATAGAGGGACATCAAAGATTGTTCAACGGTATAAGTGTCCAAATAGATGGATTAAATCTTTAGCGCGTTTATGATGAAATGAAACCTAGCGACTTTAACGTATAACCTAAGGGATTCTCTGGACGAAGAGAAGCCGTACGAAGAACGAATTTTGAATCGTATTGACTTGTCAAACGAAGCGAAGATTGAGTGCTCACTTGGACAATAGCCCGTGGGTCGTTAAGAGACATTAGTGGTGCAACTCACAAATATTTGCATGTCTTGGGAATATTTAATTGATTTGAGGGTACACACTAGGAATTTATGGGTAAACCGGCATTAGTCAATATGGGATAATTAGGGATATTTATCATCCATGAATTCCGCGATGTGAGGCGTTCTTAACACTAATTAAGATTTAAGTATTCCCTCGTAGACTCCTAACTCCAACCTCTTCAAACGCATTCATTTGCCTGCAAGCGAAATAAAACTTTATCAAAATTGCTTTTCTAGATACAATCGAAATAGAACTTTAACGCGGTTGCTAAGGTTTTTTTTGGCTGAATCAGACCATTCGAGAAGCCAAAGCTAGGCGGCTCTCTGTGCTGCGAACGAAAGTAATTAGCGTTAAGAACGCCTCACATCCCGTGTAGACTCCTAACCCTATTCCACGTTCATAACCCTAAATTTAATTATATACTAAAATGTGCCATTCTTCGTTGTTGAGGTAGAAGCGGGTTTTCCACGAAGACACTTCATTGCGGTGATGTTTACGTTGAAGAGAATCAGTACTCGAATGGAACGACGCTGTATTTACTCTACGGTTACAGAACTGTTAAATCGCCCCATATGCCCCCCAAAACACACCAAATGGCCCGGAGGGCCTTTTTTCGCGGCCCTGTGGCCCGTTTGAGAAATATACCTACTATTCCCCGCTCACCTCCATGAATACCTCTCCCTCACAATTCACCCATCCACCCCTCAAAAGTTAAAAGTTAAAGCAAAGTTAAAGTTAAAGTGAACATAAAGTTAAAGTAAAGTTAAAAGTTAAAGTAAAGTTAAAAGTTAAAGTAAACATAAAGTTAAAGTAAAGTTAAAAGTTAAAGTTAAAAGTCAACGCAAAGTTAAAGTTAAAGGTTAAAGCAAAGTTAAAGTAAAGTTAAAAGTTAAAGTAAAGTTAAAAGTTAAAGTAAACATAAAGTTAAAGTAAAGTTAAAAGTTAAAGTTAAAAGTTGAAGTAAAGTTAAAAGTTAAAGTTAAAAGTTAAAGCAAAGTTAAAGTAAACATAAAGTTAAAGTAAAAAGTTAAAGTAAAGTTAAAAGTTAAAAGTTAAAGTAAACATAAAGTTAAAGTTAAAAGTTACAGCAAAGTTAAAAGTTAAAGTGAAGTTAAAGTAATACCTCTCCCTCACAATTCACCCATCCACCCCTCAAAAGTTAAAAGTTAAAGCAAAGTTAAAGTTAAAGTGAACATAAAGTTAAAGTAAAGTTAAAAGTTAAAGTAAACATAAAGTTAAAGTAAAGTTAAAAGTTAAAGTTAAAAGTTAAAGTAAAGTTAAAGTTAAAAGTTAAAGCAAAGTTAAAGTCTTTTAAAAGTTAAAGTAAAGTTAAAAGCTAAAGTAAACGCAAAGTTAAAATTAAAAGTTAAAGCAAAGTTAAAGTAAACATAAAGTTAAAGTAAATTTAAAAGTTAAAAGTTAAAGTAAACATAAAGTTAAAGTTAAAAGTTACAGCAAAGTTAAAAGTTAAAGTGAAGTTAAAGTAATACCTCTCCCTTACAATTCACCCATCCACCCCTCAAAAGTTAAAAGTTAAAGCAAAGTTAAAGTTAAAGTGAACATAAAGTTAAAGTAAAGTTAAAAGTTAAAGTAAACATAAAGTTAAAGTAAAGTTAAAAGTTAAAGTAAACATAAAGTTAAAGTTAAAAGTTACAGCAAAGTTAAAAGTTAAAGTGAAGTTAAAGTAATACCTCTCCCTCACAATTCACCCATCCACCCCTCAAAAGTTAAAAGTTAAAGCAAAGTTAAAGTTAAAGTGAACATAAAGTTAAAGTAAAGTTAAAAGTTAAAGTAAACATAAAGTTAAAGTAAAGTTAAAAGTTAAAGTTAAAAGTTAAAGTAAAGTTAAAGTTAAAAGTTAAAGCAAAGTTAAAGTCTTTTAAAAGTTAAAGTAAAGTTAAAAGTTAAAGTAAACATAAAGTTAAAGTAAAGTTAAAAGTTAAAGTTAAAGTAAAGTTAAAAGTTAAAGTAAAGTTACAGCAAAGTTAAAAGTTTAGTTTAGTTTATTAGATTTTTCACTCTTAGGTGAACGGAATACCCCAACAGGCTAGAAGCCCAATTATAGGGGTTCCGAGGGCCTACGATTTAAGGTCGTTATCCGATAAGATTGTAGTTAAATAAAGTTACAGCGAAGTTAAAAAGTTACAGCAAAGTTAAAAGTTAAAGTAAAGTTAAAGTAAAGTTAAATTTAAAAATTAAAGTTAAATTTAAAAATTAAAGTAAATTTAAAAATTAAAGTTAAAGTTAAAAGTTAAAGCAAAGTTAAATGTTAAAGTAAAGTTAAAAGTTAAAGCAAAGTTAAATGTTAAAGTAAAATTAAAAGTTAAAGGCCGGGTCGATCATCACTTGAGCGTTCGCTAACAGTTTCTTGACAAACGTTTTTCATGTTTTGTGCAATGAAAAATGTGATCCTGTGTCAGGGGTGAGCGGAGATAGTAGGTATATTTTCTCAAACGGGCCACAGGGCCACGAAAAAGGACCCCAGGGCCATTTTGAAGGATTTATCCCCAGAGAAAGGGCCACGAAAAAGGCCCTCCGTGCAATTTTGTAAACTTATCAATATAAATGTTATGCAGTGAACTGAACTATTCAGTTGACATCATTAAAGTAAAGTTAAAAGTTTAAGTAAAAAGTTAAAGTAAATTTAAAGTTAAAGTTAAAAGTTTAAACTGCTACCTCTAGAGGACTGCTACCTCTGTCCTACTGGAACGAGTACCTGGACTTAGTATACATTTTTTAAAGCATTAGTTGGTTCATGTGACTCCTTACATTTCTATTAATTCCTCCAGCCGTGCAACAAGACGTACAAACCGATCAAATCAATTTGTTTTAAATATCCCTAAATTGAATAGCGTAACTTTTCAGAACAGTTTCTAGTGTAGAACCCCTTGGATATTCAACTCTCTACCATCACATCTGCCAGACGTTAACCTTTCTATTGGACAATTCAAATCTGAACTGCTAAAACACAACCAAATTCCGCAAACCTTTAAAACCGTATGTGTAAAATGTCACCTGTGTCGTCCCCTATCTAGTCTTCTTGTTAAAAATGTGCTGTTAGTTTTTTTATCTTAGGGACCCCGTAATGGAGCGATAAGCTCTGTGGGGTATCCCTGCTACTCATGCGGAATTTGGTTGTGTTTTAGCAGTTTCAGATTTGAATTGTCCAATAGAAAGGTTAACGTCTGGCAGATGTGATGGTAGAGAGTTGAATATCCAAGGGGTTCTACACTAGAAACTGTTCTGAAAAGTTACGCTATTCAATTTAGGGATATTTAAAACAAATTGATTTGATCGGTTTGTACGTCTTGTTGCACGGCTGGAGGAATTAATAGAAATGTAAGAGTCACATGAACCAACTAATGCTTTAAAAATGTATACTAAGTCCAGGTACTCGTTCCAGTAGGACAGAGGTAGCAGTCCTCTAGAGGTAGCAGTCGTAGCAGTTTAAACTTTTAACTTTAACTTTAAATTTACTTTAACTTTTTACTTAAACTTTTAACTTTACTTTAATGATGTCAACTGAATAGTTTAGTTCACTGCATAACATTTATATTGATAAGTTTACAAAATTGCACGGAGGGCCTTTTTTGTGGCCCTTTCTCTGGGGATAAATCCTTCAAAATGGCCCTGGGGGCCTTTTTCGTGGCCCTGTGGCCCGTTTGAGAAATATACTTACTATCTCCGCTCACCCCTGACACAGGATCACATTTTTCATTGCACAAAACATGAAAAACGTTTGTCAAGAAACTGTTAGCAAACGCTCAAGTGATGATCGACCCGGCCTTTAACTTTTAATTTTACTTTAACATTTAACTTTGCTTTAACTTTTAACTTTACTTTAACATTTAACTTTGCTTTAACTTTTAACTTTAACTTTTAAATTTACTTTAATTTTTAAATTTAACTTTAATTTTTAAATTTAACTTTACTTTAACTTTACTTTAACTTTTAACTTTGCTGTAACTTTTTAACTTCGCTGTAACTTTACTTTAACTACAATCTTCTCGGATAACGACCTTAAATCGTAGGCCCTCGGAACCCCTATAATTGGGCTTCTAGCCTGTTGGGGTATTCCGTTCACCTAAGAGTGAAAAATCTAATAAACTAAACTAAACTAAACTTTTAACTTTGCTGTAACTTTACTTTAACTTTTAACTTTACTTTAACTTTAACTTTTAACTTTACTTTAACTTTATGTTTACTTTAACTTTTAACTTTACTTTAACTTTTAAAAGACTTTAACTTTGCTTTAACTTTTAACTTTAAACTTTACTTTAACTTTTAACTTTAACTTTTAACTTTACTTTAACTTTATGTTTACTTTAACTTTTAACTTTACTTTAACTTTATGTTCACTTTAACTTTAACTTTGCTTTAACTTTTAACTTTTGAGGGGTGGATGGGTGAATTGTGAGGGAGAGGTATTACTGTAACTTCACTTTAACTTTTAACTTTGCTGTAACTTTTAACTTTAACTTTATGTTTACTTTAACTTTTAACTTTTAACTTTACTTTAACTTTATGTTTACTTTAACTTTTAACTTTACTTTAACTTTATGTTCACTTTAACTTTAACTTTGCTTTAACTTTTAACTTTTGAGGGGTGGATGGGTGAATTGTGAGGGAGAGGTATTACTTTAACTTCACTTTAACTTTTAACTTTGCTGTAACTTTTAACTTTAACTTTATGTTTACTTTAACTTTTAACTTTTAACTTTACTTTAACTTTATGTTTACTTTAACTTTGCTTTAACTTTTAATTTTAACTTTGCGTTTACTTTAACTTTTAACTTTACTTTAACTTTTAAAAGACTTTAACTTTGCTTTAACTTTTAACTTTAACTTTAACTTTTAACTTTACTTTAACTTTATGTTTACTTTAACTTTTAACTTTACTTTAACTTTATGTTCACTTTAACTTTAACTTTGCTGTAACTTTTAACTTTAACTTTATGTTTACTTTAACTTTTAACTTTACTTTAACTTTATGTTTACTTTAACTTTGCTTTAACTTTTAATTTTAACTTTGCGTTGACTTTTAACTTTAACTTTTAACTTTACTTTAACTTTTTACTTTAACTTTATGTTTACTTTAACTTTGCTTTAACTTTTAACTTTAACTTTTAACTTTACTTTAACTTTTAACTTTAAACTTTTAACTTTACTTTAACTTTATGTTTACTTTAACTTTTAACTTTACTTTAACTTTTAACTTTACTTTAACTTTGCTTTAACCTTTAACTTTAACTTTGCGTTGACTTTTAACTTTAACTTTTAACTTTACTTTAACTTTATGTTTACTTTAACTTTTAACTTTACTTTAACTTTTAACTTTACTTTAACTTTATGTTCACTTTAACTTTAACTTTGCTTTAACTTTTAACTTTTGAGGGGTGGATGGGTGAATTGTGAGGGAGAGGTATTCATGGAGGTGAGCGGGAATAGTAGGTATATTTCTCAAACGGGCCACAGGGCCGCGAAAAAGGCCCTCCGGGCCATTTGGTGTGTTTTGGGGGGCATATGGGGCGTATTAACAGTTCTGTAACCGTAGAGTAAATACAGCGTCGTTCCATTCGAGTACTGATTCTCTTCAACGTAACATCACCGCAATGAAGTGTCTTCGTGGAAAACCCGCTTCTACCTCAACAACGAAGAATGGCACATTTTAGTATATAATTAAATTTAGGGTTATGAACGTGGAATAGGGTTTAGGAGTCTACACGGATGTGAGGCGTTCTTAACGCTAATTACTTTCGTTCGCAGCACAGAGAGCCGCCTAGCTTTGGCTTCTCGAATGGTCTGATTCAGCCAAATAAACCTTAGCAACCGCGTTAAAGTTCTATTTCGATTGTATCTAGAAAAGCAATTTTGATAAAGTTTTATTTCGCTTGCAGGCAAATGAATGCGTTTGAAGAGGTTGGAGTTAGGAGTCTACGAGGGAATACTTAAATCTTAATTAGTGTTAAGAACGCCTCACATCGCGGAATTCATGGATGATAAATATCCCTAATTATCCCATATTGACTAATGCCGGTTTACCCATAAATTCCTAGTGTGTACCCTCAAATCAATTAAATATTCCCAAGACATGCAAATATTTGTGAGTTGCACCACTAATGTCTCTTAACGACCCACGGGCTATTGTCCAAGTGAGCACTCAATCTTCGCTTCGTTTGACAAGTCAATACGATTCAAAATTCGTTCTTCGTACGGCTTCTCTTCGTCCAGAGAATCCCTTAGGTTATACGTTAAAGTCGCTAGGTTTCATTTCATCATAAACGCGCTAAAGATTTAATCCATCTATTTGGACACTTATACCGTTGAACAATCTTTGATGTCCCTCTATACAGGTTTTTAGGTACACAATAACTTTGAAAGTCAGCCAAATTTAAAGCTCGATCATATAAACCCTCCATAAATTTTAGTTCTCTCTGTATAGAGGACGCAAAAATAGCTGATAAGTTCTTTTACGGTTTTCGCTTTTGTCCATTCGTGTCCGAGATACTGTCTTTAAACATTGCCAAAAAAGTCCTATTTCGAATTCCCCGCTAGAAATTTCCTCAAATGCTATACGCAAATAGGCGAATATCGCAAATAGTCAAAATGGGGCTCTTACTTCGTGTATTACATAATCGAAAGCTTTAGTTTAAAAGTAGGGTTAGTATTCCTTTATTTCAGGGCTAGGACTAGAGTTTTTATTTGGGTTATGGTTATGGTTAGGGTTTTTGTTCTTGTACAGGGACTTATTAGTTTCGAACGTTATTTGTTCAAATCAATCATTTATAATCACGATTCTTACGGACTTACAAATCTTGATGCCTACATTTCGAAGAAAACTTTCGAACCTTTCACGAGGACAAGAGATGGGAGCGTGATGACCGTATAAACTCCCTCCTACGAACGGGCCAAAAGGCCTTATCGGGCCAAAGAAGGCCAGATAGGGCCTAAACGGGCCTAATACAATACCATGGGGGTATCGTAAAGGTGAAAGGCTAAAAATACTAATTAGTTTCTGTTAGGTATATGCCCCGTTAAAGTAAACGTTGAAAAGTAACTGATATAAATATTTTTTAACTCTATATTTGTGTCATGTATTAATAAGGTTTTATATATCTCCATAAGTGCCCTTGTAAACACATGCTTTCAGGCGAAATATGCAAATATCGGCCGTAGGATAAGTTGGCCTAGTAACGCTTTGAAAGCAATGCCAACAGTTGTTCACTGCTTCCCAAAGTGTTTCTTCGACACAGGAATCGCTTAATCGATAAACGAAGGCTCGACAAGTGATAATTCCCCCGAAATTATTACTCGGTAAGTTATTTCTGCCAATTTGAACGCTTATGCTATCAAACACCCTTTAATTACACTTAATGGCTCCCACGCTTTTATCTAAGATCAGGTGAACACATTTATTCAAGCCGCTAGAGTTAGTCTGCTTTATATCCTCGTTCTAGCTCCTCGCTCCGTCGTTCTCTATGAAGTAAAGCCGTTCAACCAATTTAAAACTCTTAGATATATAATACCTCTTCTGCCAGGAATCCTTATTTTGTAATTCCTGATCATTTTGCGAATGGTTTCTTCAGAATACTTTGCGCCAAAACTAACTATGTCGATGCGTTTGAGATCTTGAACAGTTCTTCACACTGTTTCCCGAAGGGTTTCTTCCCCCATTGGAATCCCGTACACTAACGCGAGATAATTAGCGATAATTCGGCCAAATTCATGAACATGTATGCAAATCTTAACCTTAACAACGTGAATATACATCATGACAACGGCGTCATAAAATAGCCGAGTCATCCAGTTTAACCAAGACGATTAACTTTATATTTTTTCAATATGTTTGAGATCTTGAACAGTTCTTCGAACTGTTTCCCGAAGTGTTTCTTCATCATAGGAATTGTGTACACTAAAGCCAGATAAGCCGTAATACGGCCAAAATTATTAGGGCTCATCTCTTTGTATTATAGATGCTGTGAAAACACAGGTTCATTCGAACGAAGACATATAGGTTCAAACGAACGCTTAGGCAATCGCACGACTCCCAATGAGAGTCAAGGAGTCGGAATTGAAATCGGTGATATTCCAAATATTAAATTTAGGGTTATGAAGGTGGAATGGGATTAGGTGTCTACGAGGCTTACTTTCGTTCGCAACACAGAGAAGGGATCGTAAAGGTGAAAGAGGCTTAGAGGTAATTACTTCCGTCCCTCACATGTGCTACACGTTCGTCACGCTAACAATACTAATTACTTTTTGTACGCAACGCTCTTTGTTCTGCCTCGGAAAACGCGCGAAGAAGAGGGAGATGTCTTCGCAGAGGTCCGACTGAAACTTCACCAATGAGGTTCAAGTTAGTCTATCCGTTAATCACCCAAAAGTGATCCGTCTTAATGACTTTTTTAATGAGGCGGCATCCCTTTGAACGGTGGATGGGGGGGGGGGGGTTATCTACTCTTCTCGTTCGTGGTAATGCCCGATCACAAGACTAACGATGTGGTGTTTACTTGGAATAATGATGGGATGTTTTGCGTCGAAACTTATTGTTGCTCTTTCTAATCTGCCACTCTCAACAAACCATCATCTCCCATGAAAGGCGATAGAGCAGCTAACCTGATCGACTTCTTCACAATGACTTTGGAGGAAGAATCGTTGCTCGATCTGCGTTTAAGGCATGCCACTTCTTCGGGGAAAGATTCACGTTGGACATAACGAATGAGGCTTGCTTTCACGTTTCGTAGTTCTTTGACCGACAAAGATCTACCTCCGGCCCCAGTAACTCCTTCACGACCGCAAGATCTCGCGTTTAGTGACACTTGACGTTCGGAATTTCTTGCTCGACGAGCAGCTCGTGTTCAATAAATCGGATAAGCCATGCAACTCCTTTCTGAAGACGATACCATGAAGAGTAGTGCTGAACGAAGATCTCAAGCGGTTTAACCTGTTGTGTTTGTAACTCGTGTCCAAACACAGCCATATAGTCCTTTAGTCATATAGTCCGCCGCCGATAACATAGCGTTTACGTTGCTAAGCAACGTAGATGCAAAAATCTTGATAGTTCACTTTGCTATATGTCTCAATTCCCAAACACTGTCTATACGTATTCTATCGCTGCGATATGCCTATAACCTTAAGAAGTTTCGTCAAGGTCGCGGCCATCACGAAATGGTAAGTTGTTTGCTTCCTTTTTTACGATCGGTCAGTAACCATGACCTTACTTATTTCATCTATATATAACACGCGTTTTTCCAGTCGTATTACTTTAAATTTTAAAGATCATACTCTGATTAACGCCTCCGCTCGAAACGTTAGTATTTCGTTACTAAAAATCTTGGCGATGGCAGTTTACCACCTTTTCACTTTGCAATTTGTCATTTACACTCATTCTCAATAACGACGCACAGCCATATAGCATACTATAAATATATATATTGAAGTAAGAATCAATATCAAACAATAAAGAATGTAGTTTGACCAACTCAGATAAAACGCTCTTAAAATAATGTCTAAATCACCGTTTGCCGACACAATAGCGTCCAGAATATCGAATAAAAATTATTAATTTCATTTGCTTTCGCGTTCTTACGATCGGGTGGTGGTAAAAAGGAGTTGTTTTAACTATTTACTGCCCAACAGATTCCTCGATAAACTGCTTTTCAATATACACCTATATAGGCTATAAGTACAATCGTCAAACGCTTCTGCCAATTAGTTTGCAGGCGTTTCTTCTCTCTTCGCCCGCAATTTCTCCCGCCCGCGCCCTTAGAGGGAGAACGCTTACTCGTGTTAGAACTATTACTTTAATGTCGTCAGAATATGATTCCATCTATTGATCTACTCCCAAGTCGTGGTGACTGTATTATTTATAGCTAAGGAATTAAGAAAGGATACCAACTGAATAGGGAAAGTTGCGTTTCAGTTATCAAGCTGTGACAGACTTTAATAATCTCGATAAAGAAATTAGAGTTACAAAACCTTTTATTATTTTTAAGAGTAGATTGAAGGCGGTAGGGTAGTTTTTTTATTATATTTATTTTTACAGATGATTGGCTTATTTTATTTTGTATTATTTATGCTGTATATTTTTTGTATTATTTAGTTATGCTTATGCTGTATATTTTTTAGTTATCCTGTATATTTTAGTGTGTGATGAGTTTGTTTTTGTAATTATGTATGGAGGACCTCCTTGAAAAGCACCTTAGGGTGAAGGAGTATACCTCTTAAAATATTTTAAATAAATAAAAATTCCAGACATACAACCTGGGCCATATTCAATCCATTTCTCGTTGAATGGCTTTTCGACTGAGACCAACTGCATCTTAAATCGGACCTTCAGGGTCTTTAGAGAGACACGAAAATACCATGAAATTTCGATAAAAATTCCAGTATCACATTGTATTCCTAACACTAATTAAAATAGAATTTCAGAAAATAACAAGCATATAGTTCTCACAATTCAATACTGCTGCTATATTTATTTTCAAGTAACCAATCACTATAGATTACATGATGCGGAGGACTGTTTACTTTGTAATTATCCGTTGACAGGTGTCGTGAATTTGAATTCGGTGTCGTGAATTTGAATTCGGTGTTGTTAATTTGAATTCGGTGTCGTGAATTTGAATTCGGTGTTGTTAATTTGAATTTGAATTCAGTGTTATGAATTCGGTGTTGTTAATTTGAATTTGAATTCAGTGTTATGAATTCGGTGTTGTGAATTTGAATTCGTTTAATATTTGACGTTGCACTTATGCGGCACCGTACTTTACGGCAAGCCATATTAACGATTCAAGTCATACTAAAGCACCCGATTGGCAGAGCTCCTTTCGTCTAATATAAATATGCCGGTGGTAAATAAGCAAAATATCATAATGATAACATACCGTTCGAAGTAATATAACTTATGAAAGATAATTAAAGCTTGGAAGGTAAATGAATCGAAGGTACCAACGTTTGTATTTCAGAATCATGTTGATGGTAAGTATAGGAAATAATGCTGTTCGAGAGAATTAATGAAAATCGCACGCGCGCATCCATACAACATATTAGTACGTTCGTTTTAACCCATGTTTTGATAAAAAACATCTATGTTTTGATAAATTCATTCACTGATTCATTATATTCTATTATCAACTAATAACTACATGCATTTCAACCAGCATTACAAAATTTTACTATGGAAACAGAACAGCGGTTGTTTAAAAATATTACGCAAACTAGTATACCACAATATCAGAATTAGCTTTTATTTTTCAAAATGTTAGCTTGGTGATAATCGTGGCAATCTATTTTCCGGGCGGAAATCGTAAGCGTAAAATAAATATGTATCTTATTCAAAACATGCATGTTCGCTAATGTTATATCATTGTTGTTGAACTTAATTGTTAACAGGTTGTAACAGTACTGATTGCTGAATGTTGTAACAACATTGTTATCATCTGCCATAACAGGTTGTGTTCTTCTGTAGAAACCAAACATGGCGACGAAAAACATGTAAATTAGCTTTGGTTTGCACAATCAGTTTATCCAACTCGGTGACACGACAACGACAGAACCCTTTCAGTTTGGACGATTTTTAAAGTGGCTCCATACACTTTTTCACTGGAGGGACTGGGAACCAAACACGATAGCACTCGTGAATATCTCGCGCGTGCGAAGGGGCGAGGAAATAAACATAAATGACCAAGGATTCTAGCTTTTTACGGCGTTTTACTAAGAGCTTTCATACTTTCTTTTAGTTAAAAAATTATTTCTCCAAACAATTTTTTTGGTAAATTTAACGTTTTACACAAAGCGGTAAGACTTTCTTGGATCTATATTATTACAAATTGTCCGAGTTATTTCGTGTCTGCAGGGACTTTGAGTCCTCCTGCTGATTGTGACCATTCGATGATGTATGCTAAAATGAAAATCACATTTTCCAAACCTAAATGTAAAATGTCTTAAAGATCATATTTACTTACCCTGAATGCCGAAAAACCGCAAAGAATCCTTATATTTTCGACAAATTCACGGACTAAAATCTGATGAATTTAGAATTCGCTGTCGCATCATCGCACGTGGGGTCTATCCGTAAACATCCGCCAAATCTCCGTAACAGCTTCGTGTCACGCGACGAGATGACCTACTGGATATACATCCAATGTATATCCAGTAGACACAAAAATGGTGGGGTGTAGTTAAATCTTTTATGGTAGAAAAATATATCTGTGCCTACTCTATTGGAGGATTCTACTATTGTCTCTTATGCTAAGGACAGGGTAAAGTTGATATTGTCTGAAATGGAGTATTTTCAAAACAATATTTTTCTGTCTGATGTTCAAATATCAGAGAGAGAAGTGAGTGAATTGATGGAAAGTGGATGGTATTGTCAATAAAATTGGCGTTGGCGATTTTAGCGATGAAAATGCACTCAACGTTACAGTTAAAACATTATGTTAATTTCCATCTACAACAGTGCTATGGAACGAAATTGGACTCCATACTCGTACAGTCGACTCATTAAATGTATTTAAAAATAGAATGGTTAATTATTTAAATCTACAAAATTACAATACTTTATTTGATATTTCATTGGACCGTTATTCATCCATTCTTCACACTCGTTTGAGACTAAATTGTAGAGCGTTGAACTATTATCTTTTTTATTAACTGTGTCCATGTCCAAATTAACTGTGTCCATGTCCTAGCTGTATGTGTGAATTTCACAATGAAACAATCACTTCTTACACTGTGCCCGTTATGCTGCTCTGAGGAAAAATTTGTAATTGAACTTTTAATTTGTAATTTGAACTTTGTGATTAGTGGCATGAGCCCCCTCGATTAGCGTTCCATTTTGGGGGGAAATGTAATTACTTTTGTGTAATTAAATATGTCGCCAAACACACTTTCGATTTTCATTTCCGGTAGAGTTGTCTCCCATCCAATTAACGCAACTTCCACATTCTGGAAGCTCGACACGGGCCAATGAATGGATTTGCGTCATGCCTTTTTTTCTTCCTCCCCTTCCCTCTCCCCTCCCCCTTTGGCCTGATACTCAGGTGAAGTGGATGTCTATATTATAAAAATAGATAGGCCAGCGCAAAAAATGCAAATACGATTCCGTGAAAACAAAGCTCTGGCCGTCCGAAACAAAACCAACGGACAATTTAATATTCAGCAACAGCAAAAGATTTTGAGAGGATTGTTTTCATTGATTTTTTTATGGTGTAATCATTCTGTAACAAAAGACATTATTTCGATAAACGTATATACATACAACGAACAACATCCTGCAGGTGTCTTGAGATACCGCGGGGTGTCTATCGATTTATCTTAATACAGACGGCTTTCGATTGCCGGATTTTGCACACACGTTGGACCGTTCTCGATCATTGGAAGCCCATTTGGGTCACCCAGCTTTTACAGGCAAACAGAAAATAAATAGGGCAACCATAAAATAAAAATGGAAACCATAAAATAAAAAGGGCAACCATGTCTTCAGTTCTTTGCCAGACGAAGGCCTTGATGTTGCTTTTGCGCAACTGGTCTCTGTTTGGTCTTAAAATGTACATATTCCAACACTAAATCCATAGAATATGTAGTTCAATCGAGTGAAATACTACCTGTAGAACACGATGAGTTTTTTAATTTGAGTACTGAATCATTAAAATACACACTTCGGTCCGGTCGTTATTATATGAATAGATAATCATATATGACATTTAGTCAGTTTTTACGACGTTCAGTTTTTAGGCGACTGACAGTTTTGACGGTGCTGTTTACCCGCTTTCCTTTATCAAAGCAGTTCCAGAGTAAGTTCAGCATGTTGTGTTTAAGTATAGTTAAAACACGAGCAGCAACGTTCTAGACCCAATAAAACACTGCTGCGAGAGTTTTGAACGGCTTCAAAAACAACTGCATCTAAATATTAAAGAAATACCTAATTGTTTCCGTGTTTGGATGGCCTGATCCAAACACGCGGGATGTTGCGAGACTTGAGAAAAGCGTAAAGAAACACGAGCCGCTAGGCGAGTGTTTTTAGCTTTTCGAAAGTCGAGCAACATCCCAAGTGTTTGGATCAGGCCATCCAAACACCGGAGAACCATTAGGTATTTATTTTATAAAATAATATGAACGAACGAGCAACACAAACTTGAGTAAACTTTTGGCGGGAAATTTCCGTGCTTGGATGGCCTGATGCAAACACGGGTATTGACCAATCAGAGCTTGCGTAGCATACATGTTATTTTATAACTATGTTTACCAACTATTTCAGTGATTCAAGCCATTTTCGCGCACCGTATAAAGACACGATACAGTCATATTTTCCTTTGTGTTTTAATTCATGAGAATCGTTGATGAGTAAGCGCGTTCATAAATTAATAAAACATGCAGTTACACTCCTCTTTACCTGAATACACTCACAGCTAATCTTGCATGTAAATGAAATTAATTGTAATTGATTCGTTTTAGCTTTACAGCATCATTGAAAGTTACACTAAAGAAACGAGATTCAAAAGCTATTCAACGATGACAAGGAATATGCGAATTTGCTGGAATTTTGCTTTTGTAGCGAAAAGAGATGGAGAAATTCGTTTCTCAATTTTCACGAGTACTAAAATAATAGACCTTGGATGATGATTGCTATGTAAAAATAAACCTCATATCTCGAACAAACCTGGGAATACAGTTGGATAATGGATTTAAAAACAAGTACAAAATGGAGGGAAAGGATTGATTTTAATGCCACAATTTCGTTCGTACCAGAGGAGATGTTGTTGTCAATAATATATGGTATGACATTATTTTACAATATTTTTCATCTAGTCATTCAACATGTTCGAACTCTGTGTCAGTATTTTCCGCAGGAACATAAAAAATTCCTAAGATCTTATTAGATGAAAGTAGTAAAGTAACCGTTGAGCAAACGCTCAGTGATATATAGCGAATTTTTAAGTCGTAGTAATAGAAGCGTTCCAGAAAAAAGTTGAACAATTCATTTCATAATTTCAACCAATTCATTTGATGAGTTCCTCGAAATTGTTGAGAACTATCTCGCAATGTTGACAACTTACTGGAATTGGTTAGAAATTCTTGTTTTAACTAATTCCAATAAAGTTGTGCTTAGTAATTAACTAACAACCAATAGGATGAAAGCAGGAAGTTGAATGAATTGGTTGAAGTTACTAGGAAATGAATTCCTCAACTTTTTCGGAACGCTTCTACAGTAAAAACCCGCGTATAAGAACCTAGATTTTTCCAAGTTAGCCTAAAAGGTTCTTATATAAATGGTTTTTGCAATCTAAGCAAATACAAACCCTATATGCACTTTAAAGCTACATATATATATGTAATTTACAGCTTACTGTGTGTAAATTCAATGGAACAAAACAACGTATACAACTGTAGACATATATACACTATTTGTCTGGTTCTGGCTCATTACTTTGTAGAGTTTATTTTCTTTGATTTATAAATTTTTAGTTTTGACTCTGATAAAATAAGAACCTGCTTTTAAATTTTAGCCTAAAACAGGTTCTTATGTAAAGTGGTCAAAATGGAAAATCTTAGCCTAACAGGTTCTTAAAATCGAGGTTCTTATACGCGGGTTTTTACTGTATTGCCACTACTGTAAAGATATACAGTAATTCTTCAGTTTTCTTCGATTGAGTAATTTAAACTACAGTGCAGATTTTAGCAATAGAATACATACAGTATGCAGAATTTCAGCATAGGTCACCGGACAGAATACTGAAATATACTGATTTTCTATTGAGAAATGCTAGGTTTTCGTTCTGTCAGGCGACTCCCGCATGCATGGTTTGAAGAAAAAATTTGGAAATAATTTGACGTAATGCTCGCACCATCTCTTCTCCACCATCTATACTCCTTGACACAGGCTCCTTTATCTGTCCTAAGTTTGTCCTTCAAATCGATGTGCTTCAGAGGATTTATATCTTGGTAAGGAAGGTAGTTGTAGCTGTGGTTGCCATGTTTGCTCTTCATATGGTTGTGCAAATTGTGATGGTGCTCGGGGCTGTTACAAGGAAGTCATTCTTGTATTCCCTGTTGAAATTCCTGATTTTCCCAAATCTTCAGTTGTACTGGCAACTGTCACTTGCACTCTTGGGCCTGAAACTGCACTTGCTAAATGCCTTGCCTGGAGACCTTGTGAAGCTGTTGGTTGTGTTGTGTAATTAAATATTGGAAGTTCTGATGTCATTGGTTTCCACACACATTGGTCAGTTGGATGGGAGGTTCCACCATTTAACATTGTATGACCATTCAGCACCCCTTGTAAGTGTAATTTAGGCATTGCAAATAAAAGACGATCTTGGTTTGAATAATGGCTAGGATGGTTGATGTTCCTCCTTCCGAATTACATCTGCACAACCCACTCCTTCAGGCATTAAAAGCACTGGAGCCGAGGTTGTGGTTGCTGATATCGAAGTATTTGCTGCAACAATTCTATCAATGATTCAATATCTTCCAATATATGGAAATGTTCCAAGTTTGAATGTCCATCTAAAGACTGTTGTATGGAAGAATCGTGGTTCACTTTAGACAATCCAAATGGCAGGCGTTTCTTGTTAACAATGTCATGGCATTCTATGTCGACAGCCACACCATCCTCATTAGTTTGTTCATAAACGTTACAGCTCACTACCGCTCGCTCTTCTTCCATTTGGGCTTCCATAATTTCTTTCTCATAATTTAACGATGACATTCTTCTCTCTAGTGCGTGTTGTTTCATTAATTGGTTTACCATTAGCTGTGCAAGAGCCAACTTTTCCTTCTTCCTCGACACTGTTGATGACACACCACTGGAACAAAATGACTTCTTCTAGCTTTGCTGGAGAGGGAACTAGCTTCTTCCCCCTCTTTCTTACTAATGTAATAAGCCTCTAACGCGGTTTCTTGATTAGTTCTCGGTTAAAAATCCTGAGTATTTGGCCATGAACACAATTGCACCGACATTTCTCGTACGATTAATCCTTAGTATGGGTCTCCAAATCAATGGAAAAAAATTCAAATGCACACACTTCAATCCATGAGTTTACTCTATAATAGTCCTTCCAAAGAACGGCAAAATCCAAGCAGTACACACTTGGATTTTATATTACAATACAATTGAATGTTTTCCTGAAATCGTTCTTCCAAAGAACGATTCACAATCCAAACACGTAGCCGTGAAATTCAGTCGCAAAACGCCGGTACCGTACCCTTACCTCCCCTCCGCTCCCCTCCCGTCCCCTCCCGCCCGTCCCCTCCCCCTGCTACGGCCATTTGCTATATCATCATTCATCGCTACATTGATTTACACCATATGTCAAGAAGTTTATTTGATTAAACTTGATTAAACTCGTATTCGGGTATTCCTGCTTCTTTTCTACGATAAAAACTAACAGGTAAGCACGGTAGTGGGCCTCTTATAGTACCAAGAGCCAAGAGTGCGTGTATATTGTCATATATAATCAGAGCGTTTGTCTTTACTCATATGTGTATTTCATTTTTTACAGAATGGGCACCAAATACGCGTAAGTACATTGTACAATGTTAGGAAATGTTAAAAATGGCTCGATCAAATGTTATACACCGTATTCATAAAGATTAATTCATAAAGTTGGAGGCCAATTGAATTATATGGTCGAGGCTCAAAAGGCTGATTTACCACAAGAGGTAGAGGCTCGAAAGGCTGATTTATATTCACATAAAAGAATATTATTTGGCAGCCATCTTATGAATTCGGTGTATTGAATGGTTTTACCGATAATACGGTCGGGTATTTTACGAGTTTCAGATGTATTATTCCGCGGGAAAATACCAGAAATAAGTAAAATGCCCGACCGTATTATCGGTAAAACCATTTTTAAAACCCCCATCTTTTAGATTTTCTTTAGCATAGAATAGTATTTCAGGGTCGAAAGTGATCATCGACTAAAAAATGGTATTTTGAAGCAAGTATTTTGAGCTCTGAGATCACTATTATTTAGGCCACCATTATACTAAGAACATGTTCCAAGTGACCCCTCAATTTAAAAAGGTAATATTGTTTGTGACGTCAGATTCTCAATGCTACGCCTGAATTTCAGTCGAGGTTTCTTGTTTTCTGGGCTCTAAATACAATATATACAGTACACAGGTCACAGAGACCCCAAAATAAATAAAACACAACCACATCCTTTCCTTATGGAAAATCTATTGACAAATACTACATATGTTACCAATAATTTTATCTTGCTTCAGCTCAAGGGTTGCTAACCTTTTTGTTATCATGTACTTCATGTACCAGTCTCACAGGACTAGATACTAGTCTCAGATACTAGTCTCACAGTAATACCCCAGGTTGCTAAAGCCTCCTTGTACCTATTAATAGTTGTTTTAGAAACTCTCCCCAAAAAGGCTAATGACAGCAGATCTCTCCAGCTACTTGGAATTTGTCAATGGTTTTGTAAGAGGTTTTTAAGCTCCCTTTTTAAGCTCCCAGTGTCAGCATATAAATTCTCCTTATTGGTCTCCAGGTCTTTCTTGTAGCACTAGTTGGGAGAAGTTGTTTTAAAAACATGTCGATTTAGGCTTGGTCAACCATTGATATTATGAGAAGTTAGGAGCTGATCACCCCTGGGGTAGGGTGCATCATATGCCCTGACTTTTTATTATTAGCCCTACCTTTTTTTTAGTGGTGAGGTCCATCCTAAATAACAAAATTGTGAAGTTTGGAGTTGATTGGACAATTTGTAGGGGTAGCAGGTGGCCCTTTACTATTACGGAATGTCGCATGCGACAAAAAATAGCCCAGGTTTACCATATTTTGACTCAGGAAGACCATAGAGACTTGATTTTGGTACCCAAAAAATGCAGAATTGCCAAGTTTATATGTCACACGTTAATATTCTAAGGTCTAAAACCTTCATTTTACAAGTTATCCTACATACATAATTTGTAGGTGGTTTTCATGGTATCGTGACAGTCAAATTTGAGCATTTGGTCATAATTTGGTTATTGTATGACATTACCAACTAGTTAAATGTTTCCATAATTTGTTATACATATATGTTTATACATAATTATTATATATTGTGTAAAAAACTGAAAATTTATATGACATGTCCTCCAAAATAATCTAGTACTAGTTTGTAGTCTAAACAGCTGACCATTGACATGCAGTACATCATTATAATACAAAACAGTAGTTCATCAGTACAACAGGATATCCAGAATCTGGATATGAGAATCCTAAACATTGCTACTAGTTCCATTTAAAGAGTTAGGTACCATGAGGATGAAAATAATTTTCTCTTTCTTGGATTTGGTTGTGTATGTCAGGAGTTTTCAACTACCTGTACCTGCAATACTTTCTGGTAGCGTTCTTCCTTGACAGCTGTTCCAAGAAAATCGTAACCGAGCTTGACACCTCTCTCTGCAGCATCATTTACCACACTGATGCTATTTACAACGAGCTTAACTCTTTTGTACCCATCATCACTGTCCCAATCTGTTAGAGGTTTGTAAAGGAATTCTTGGTTTATCTTCATTATTCTGAAAAAGACCAAGAATCCATGCCAACATATGTTGAATATCTAGAAAGATCTAGAAAGATCTTGTGTTACCTCTGTTGGCATCTTAGGAAAACTTGGCAAACCCTGTACCATGCCTCTTTGTACATAGACCATCTCCTTTAAGCTCCAACATCTTGGTCACCATCTTCTTTTTCATGTTAACATCTATTGTGTTGCTGAAAAGAGCTAGTGGTACAAGTTCCTCTGTAAGACACCACATATGGTTACCAAAACACTTGATAGCTGCCGTAGCGATCACATCATCTATATCCTTATAGTTGATGAGAGAATTGATGAACAGTTGATCATTTTTTGGCGCAGTTGAGGGTACAGGAGCTGCGAGCCACCATGGGATATAGCTGAAGACTACAAACTGCACAAAACGACGTATTTTCTGTAGCTGATGAGTTGCGAATATAGCACCTTTTGGGAGTTCACTCAATATTTTTGTAACCAAGAGATCCATTTTTATGGCATAGAGAAGTTTTGCCATCCAACATGCTTTGTGTAACGCACCAGGTCTGCTGAATGAAAACCCTTCTATGTCATTTCCTTCACTCAGATACAGAAGGACTAAAGTGACAAGTTCCTTGTAATCTCCCCTGCTAAATGGCTGCTTTAGGTAAGTATTACACAGTGCTATAATTTCACTTTTTCTTCCTAATAAATCAACCGGGAGTTCTGGAAAATCAAGATCTTCTTTGTTTTGGTGTGTAATGCTGGCAAAGTTTTCTTTAAACCTTTTAAGGAGGATAATTTCAGGACTTTCTGATACTTCAATTTTTAAGGCATCCCACACGTGGGTCAGAATGACTTCACCAACATGGTGACGACAGGCATACCAGAGAAGGGGACGGTTGAGTCTACTTTGTAGCGCCACACAGGCAGCAGTTTTGGACCCTGTATTTGAGCTAGTAGTGTCAAACACCATACCAGCCAGACACTCTGCACAGTTCCATTCCTCAATTAATTAATGCTAGCTTCTGAAATCAGATCCCCAGTCTTTTCTGTAGACTTGTGAGGAATTGCCGGTACTCCTAACAGCTTCGTCCCACCAACTCCTGATAGAAGAACTGGTAATCTTTCTTGTTGACTAGCACCATCGAGGGTAGCCATCAATTTGCCATCCCAGTGGAGGTTTGCAACAGAAGGTGGAGTCCAATTTACTTTAATTTTGTCTGCAATTGTCGTGATAGTTTCAACTCTATATCTTTGCGTCGTTGCATGGCTAAGGTTAAGTTTAGATGGATCTCCTTCAACCGCTGTAACAATGTTGTGCATGACAGAAGATATTGCAGCAGATGAAATGTTGTTTCTAACAAGAGATTGAACAACTCTAGGTGATTTTAATATGTTTGGAGGAATAAAAACTGTCACACCAGTTTTCACAAGTATTTATATACTAATGTGGACCAAATTATGACCATGTTCACTTTTTACAGATGCAATACCATGAAAACAACCTAAAAACTAGTTTTTTAAGGATAACTTGTAAAATTAAGGTTTTAGACCTATAGAATATTAACATGTGACATATAAACTTGGCAATTATGCATTTTTTTGGTACCAAAATCAAGTCTGTATGGTCTTTCTGAGTTTAGATATGGTACATCTGGGCTATTAGTTTCGTCGCACGCGACATTCCGTAACAGTAAAGGGTCACCTGCTACCCCTAAACTCCAAACTTCACAATTTTGTTATTTAAGATGGACCTCACCACTGAAAAAAAAGGTAGGTTCAATTACATTATCTTTTAAAAATCATGGGGCATATGATGCACCCTACCCTGGGGCATAAAAGGAGACTGGTATCTCAATAAATAATAAGGCTAATATAATTTAATTTTTATTGAAGTACCAATTTTTTTCTGGTAAAAAATAGTATAAATAAACAGCAGAGTGCATAAATTGGTATTAACATCATTTCTTAATGGCAAATAATACACTACAGTACACATGACACCGAAAAGTGTACTGAGAAAGAAATCATTCGAGTGAACATGTGAACTATCCCCAGAATTATGCTCACGGCATTGCTCTTGGCATTGTTGCACACCACACCCCCCCCCCCCCCCCCCCCCCCCAACCCCCATATCCATCAATGCGGTCTTGTGCATTTGGGCAAAGTGGACTTTTTTTCTCTCTATTTGCAACAGATTTTAAGTGTGTGCAGCATACTGTATGGGCTGCAATGATTTATGGTTGGGAAACATGGGTGATGATTTGAGGGAACAGACAGAGATGATGATGGTCAGGTGGGGAGAATGGGTATTGAGAGGATAGGTGAGGTACTACCATGGAGAAGTGCCAGATTGAGGTAGTTTGGGCATGTGGAAAGGAAGAATGATGATGACTGAGATGTGTGAGGATGGAAGTGAAAGGGTCAGCTTCAAGAGGCCGGATGACCACAGTTGACATAAAAGAAGACTGTGGATAAGGATATGTTGGTACTACTAGGATTATGTAGGACAGACACAAATATAATATAGACAGGAGACTATGGAAGCATAAGTCATGGCAAGGGCAAACCCCTTTAAACGAAAATGATGATGCAGGGCAGGTATATTTTCAACAGTGATTTTACCATTTCTGCGACACATCTTTTCCTTCTCTTGAACATTTGCTTTCATTTCCTCCGGGGATCCTTTTGTCCACCTTTTTGCTTGTTTCCATGTAAACCGTTCACTGTATGAATTTATTTCTCAATTGCTATCACAATTTCTTTAATCGAGCTTTAGATAATTCAGGAGCTTGAGCAATTTGTATTGCTCTGTCTACTATTACACTCTTTACAAGTAGTGGCTTGTAATTGCAAAGTGCCAGAGACATGTATCAAGATGTGTAACTTGAAAGAATGCCAAGTAGCATGGATACAAGAATGTGAGGTTCGAGCGAAGGTGTTGACATTGTGTCAAAGTATAAACTTTGATCATATCATCAGTTGACAGCATTGTGAAAAGAATAATCTTAGGCAATACGCCTTACACCACTCATCTAATATCTCTTGTTTGTCTTGATTTCTCTAGTACAACATCTTGCACTGAACTGTTGTATTATTTCCAGAATTACAATAAGCATCAAACATCTCAATAAGCTTGCCAGGCTTCATCTTGTGAAGTTAAAACCTTGCCTGAGCACCAAGCTCTAAAGATACCCCTTCCTTTCTAGCTGTAGCATCAATGGATATCAAGAAAAATTCTTTCCATTTGGTGGAGGATACATTTCCCCATCTTGCCCAATTTCTCAGTTTTTGCTCTTTATAGACGGCCGGCCAAGACACCATAAAACAACTTTGATGGAATTTTTTGACAAGTACAGTAGGTAACCATGCCAGATTATTTTTATTAACATTTGTGATGAAGGTGAAGGGGGGTTACCACTCACATTTTGAGTTTTTAAGATAAAATTTTGAGGCTTTTATTTAGCCTCTGTATGCACTTCAAGTCTGATGAAAAGTTTCAAGCGGATGTTCTTTTAAAGGGGCTATGTCAAGGTTTGCCTGGTTACTCAGCTAAGCGTACTTTTTGATTTTTGATTCAGAATCTAAGCGAAACGATTTATTCGATTAATATTTGTTATTTTCATGTTGGTGGGTTATTTTTGGACGAGTTATAATCGTGGTGGGAAACGAGGAGCTGGAAGGCCACGATTGCCGTATGCTTCATGTATCTTGAACAAGAGGCTGAACACAACATTATGGCGGATGAACAACAAGCCTGTTTCTTTACATAAGGTCATTCATGATACGTGGAAGGAGCTGCGAATAAGTGGAAAATTTTACCCTTTATCGTTAAAAGAAATATAATATCAGTTAAAAGTTTAAATATGTGACTCTTTGGCTTTGTAGCAGCAAATAAATAGCCATACAGTCTTCAATAATTCAATTCAAAGCATAAAATAAATTCAATAGAGTAAATAGACAACAGTAATTTATTACTTTTTTGGTTCTTCATCTCAAGTGATAATAAATGAGACACAAAATGAGTGTAATTGGAAAATTTTCCACTTATTCGCAGCCCCTTCCACGTATCATGAACGACCTTCTGTAAATAAACAGGCTTGTTGTTCATCCACCATAATGTTGTGTTCAGCCTCTTGTTCAGCTGTTCAAGATAGTAATAGTATACGGCAATCATGGCCTTCCAGCTCCTTCTCGTTTCCCACCACGATTAGACATTAAATAGTCATTACGCTTTACTGATAACTCGTCCAAAAATAACCCACCAACATGAAAATAACAAATACTAATCGAATAAATCGTTTAGCTTTCGCTTAGTTTTGATTTTGGATTCCGAATCAAAAATCAAAAAGTACGCTTAGCTGAGTAACCAGGCAAATTGTGACATAGCCCCTTTAATGTTGCTATGCAGCGAGTATAGAATTCTTATTCAGATTGGCTACCTTGAAACTGTCAACCAAGAAGCGTGTGATGCCCCAGTACTTTTATAATTTTACACCGCCAAATGGAAGTGATGGGTGAATTATGGCCGGAATCGAATTAATATGACAGGTTAATCCATTTTATGGTTACAGTTTACAAGAAAAAGGCATATGGAACTGCTGGTATACTGTAAGTCCACATGCGTACGGAATTTCAACTGCTCTACCTAGGCTAATGCGATATTGAAAAATATCGATATATCGATATCGAAATTTTTTTCTCGATAATATTGGCAATATCGAAATTGAAGCAAATACGAAAACTCAATTTACCTCGGTGCACGCGCGGTAAGCGCAGGTGCATTTAAAAAAAAGGGCAAAAAAGTTAAAACGTTAAAGGTTTATTAAGCATGGAATGTTCAATCTACAGAGAGTAATTATTTACAATTTTTTGCATTCTATAAAGATATTGTTTGGCTTAAGTAGGACTCGTTTTTCGACATTTTAGAGACTTGAGTTGATTGAACATTAACGAAATTAGTTTGACTACTTCACGACAGAACTGCAGAATTAGAAAGAGCCGTGATATTCTGATACTTTGTTTTTAAACCTGGTCTACCTGCCATTCAATTGATTCAAATCATTAAGAGCATGTCCTTTGTCTTGTGGCTGACAGTTATCTCACCTATTTTCTCACAGTGTTACCAAGCCGAGACTTTTAGTTTGAGAAATACGTTAACTGATTCGAATTAGCGTTATTATACTTTGTTTACATCGCTATTTCAGTTATCTTCCTACACGACATCTCGTCTATGGGAGGCATTGGTCTTTTGTTTTGCGGGACTGGCGCTACTTGTTTTTAAACGCAATAAGATCTCGTCACCTAATTAGCGTATGCTGTTCTCTACTTTACGACAAATAATTGTCGAAATTATATTTTGAAAAATCGACTTGGGTGTTTAGTGAAGTTGAAACTTTCGATATGCGTAAAATTGAATATCGCTTATCGATATTTTTAAAATATCGATATTTATCGAAAATATCGATATATCACATTAGCCTAGCTCTACCTAGTAAACTACTCTATGATGCACTTTGCAGTACCTCAAAAAATAGAATCAATATACAGTATGCAGTTCAAATTTATCAAAATAGCACTCTAATATTTATGTTTTTGACGTTTGCTTGTCAAAGTGTTTACATACTGTATATCCTTTATTATTCACATCATCACATGTTTACACTCTTCTGAGAGTAAAATACTTGAAGCATTCGGTCTCTTCAAAAGGCAGTTAATGGCATCACAGTTTGCCAAAATTGTACTTTGAGTATTGATCAATTGATCAGTTTAATGATTTTGTAAATTGTGCTTGCTGCTTAATTTACGACTTTGCTCGTTTTTTCTTGCAATTCTGCTGTGATAGCGTAGCGCTGCCAGCGCTTAGTTTCTATTTATAAAACCAAAAGCTGGCCGAATAAACTAAAATTGATTCTCAAGGATTTCACATGACCATTTTTCTGTTGTTTGAAAGCAAGAATCAATGGCGTGAATCTTGACGTCATTTGTACACAGCGGTATTGCTTTTTCGGGGGTATTTCCGATCATTTTAAACCAAAACTTGCACAATGATCACCACGAGCAATTTCTGTTGTTTCGACAATGTTGTTTGCCCCTGGCAATCCCATAAAACATTGCAACACTGCACGGAGAAACTGGAAACATATTGAGAATCGGCATATACTAATTAATTGGCCAATTATTTTGATTAATTGGCCTCCAAATAATCGGCTTCAGTAATCAGCTATTTTCCTAATCAGCTCATCTCTAAACGATTCCAGCCATAATTCGCCCATCACTTCCATTTGGCAGTGTAAATTATAAAAGTACTGCTTATTGGTTGACAGTTTCAAGGTACCGGTAGCCAATCAGAACTGCATATCACTGCAGAGCAACAGTAAAGAGCATCTGCTTAAAACGTTTCATTGGACTCAAAGTGCGTAGAGAGTGAAGAAAAGCCTCAAACTGTTACCTTAAAAGCTCAAAACATGAGTGGTAACCCCCCTTACCTTCCACACAAATGTTAAGAACAATCTGGCATGTTTACATGCTTGTAACAAAAAAATGCCATCAAAGGGTTTTTTGAGCGTTTTAGCTTGAGGTAGCCGGCCATCTATTATAAAACAAGTATTGTAGTGTACTGTACTGTAGTACTGTACATTACTAACTCCCAGTATTGTCTACAGGTGAAACATGCAAAATATATTATACATAACCTACCATACAACAGAATGTCCATTTTTTCCATTGCTGAATGATAATATTATTGACAAAGATCCTCCAAATTTGTTCTGAAAACAATAAAAGACAAATATGATTCAACTACTGTATATAAATGTCTCAAGCACAAACAATATAGTATCCAGTAACTACAGTGCTGTAAATTAGGGCTGTCCACCAAATTTCAAATATTTGGTTATGGAACTCCATTTTCAATTTGTACAGTAGTTCTGCAATGCAATTATTTGCTTCCAATCAAACAGTTTGTATAATGGCAAATACAGATCCGAACCTAACCGGATAGTGTGAATAATACAAATATTTTGACTACTTTGAAATTCAAACCTGAATAGTGCAAACTTCACACCAGGGGTGGTGCGCTAAGGTATTAAAGGTATTAGTTTAATACCTTGACCTGTTGGCCACTGGTGTTTGTAAACATTCCGCTGATCATATGCATTGTCGACGCACCACGCACAGCCAGCATCTTTGATATTTTTTGAAAATATTGTTGTTACTATCAAGTCACTGACATCTTTCTCAATTCCGTTTGAAGCAAGATGGAAGACCTCGTCCTATAGTTAGACTAAAGAACAGATCTTGCGAGACTACACTGAATATACGTCACTTTCCCGCGGATGTTTCATTGTATTCGCATTTCACAACCATCGCACATTAATATTAAATTTGATTTCTAAATTCTAACTGAAAATTGATTTCCAACATGCCCCAACTCCCTATGGATATAATGTTGATAAAAACGTTTTCTATTAAAGTAAAGTAGTAGACTTACCGTTTAAATATACCATATATTTCAAATGTATCGCTCAACAATATTATTGATTGCGTTAGATAAACACATGCGTTAGATTGCAACGAGCGTAAGATCTCGATTTTGATCGATTTTTCCAATCATATCTTGCATAGCGTGCTAGAAATTGCATTACAGAGCCTCCACAGCCCTCCACAGAAGGCAAAATCTAATACCAAAAATTTTAAGATGCACACCACCCCATGCCTTCCCACTATTTCAAATATTTGTATTATTTGCACTAATTAATTATTTGAATGTTTGTATGGTGACAATAGTTGTAGGAGACCTAACTACAGTGGGTCAAATAGGAGCTAAGCCTAAGCCTAAGGTAGTCATTTTGAGTAAAATGTTAGTGATCTCCCAGTAAACCAGTAAGATAAAGTTAAAAAAATTTAGAATTTTAATAGTAGATCGTTGATACTGCCCAAATAAAATGAATTAGATAGATGGACACCTTATTTAACATCTCTTCAGTGGAAAGATCCGGCCATTGGCACGGTGTAAGCTTCAGTCTATACTGTACATAGCTTACCTTGTGAACCCCGATAGACATTTCTACTTAATAGCAGGGTAATCTCTACATTGGAAAGATCCACTCACGGTGTAAGCTTCCTTGTAAACCCTGGCAGACACCTCTATTTATACCAGGGTAATCTCTTCAGTAGAAAACTCCATTGCTATCAATGAGAGCCAAACTTATTCTTGTCTGTATTCCTTACCTCGACCTCGAACCCTGGTCGGATTCTTTCTCAATCTGGCCATCTTGGTGAATATTTCATGTCTGCCCTGCACATTTTCATGTACCTACCACAGTTAAAGATTCCACGTTGTTTCAATCACTTTAAGAGATCGATATTTTGAAGAAAATCATAGAAAAATCATCGATTTTCGTCAAAGGTCAAAGCAAACGCTAAACTTCCACTGTAATCGTTCCCACAAACCCTTTCGGCTTTCGTGCGCCTCGATCCCGGCAATGATCTCGGTACACCGGGATGTCCCGGGTGACCGGGATGCGTGAAAATGTTGATAATAACTTCTCAATGAAACAAAAACTATAATTTTATTCGCATAAAAGCATCCCAACGAATGTTTTTTTTCATTTTGCCACTTTTTGGATATTTTACCACTTTTTTGGATATTTTACCACATTACGAGTCAGAAACTCGATTATGCTGCACTATTTCCATTTTCAATTGGCCCACAACATTTTAAAAAGCCTTCCGCGGAAATTCGGTCACCTATGGAGTAGTTTCATCAGGTTTACCCTGCTTGTGACGTCACCAATTTCCTAGTTAATTAGGTAAAATATTACGACAAGATGGCGGATTGTAGACTGTCTTTTGTCATAATTATCTGAAATATTTTAAAAACCAAGAAAGATACAGAAAAATTGTAAAAGGTCTTCTTATACCATTTTACGAGTTCTTTCAAATGAGACAACGTTAATTATCCCTTTAAACGGCAGTATCTGAAGACGAATTAAAACAGCGTTAAAAACAGCGAAAAAGTGAACTAAACAAAAGCGTTATAATAAATGATTTATTACCAGGCTGTACGGGAAAGTATTTCGGTTTTTCCCACAGACCTTCCAGTCTTCGTACTTCAGGCAAACCACAGTGGAATCAGCAATTTCTCGTTCTCCCAAACTTCCGCTAGCTCGTGTTTCTTAACTTTATGGAAACACGGAAAATGTTTGGGCTCTCATGGGTCAAATTAAGGTCCTGGTCTCCCTCGAAATTAATGTTTTAATACTAATTGTGATTGTAGCCTAGTGACCGAGACGCCAAGTGAGTCCCTTTTTTCTAAATTAAGGTAATAAGGTTGGACGATAAGACTATCGTCTAAATTACGTCACTTTAATTTGTTACTGTTCACTAGAAGTGAAGATGAACCTATGAAGGTGGATATCCAAATAATGGATGATGTGCAAGCTATGGATGTGGACGTCAGGTGAGAAATTAAAAAGAGTCATATAATAAAAACCTTATTAACCTCGTTTGGTCAGTCAGTTATGGAAACAATTATCCTGCCCTTCGTCCTTTCGCACAGACCTCGCTCCTGGTTGCTCAATAAGTCTCGGGCGGTCAATAAGTCTTTAAAATATATTAGAGAAATAAAAGAGTATATATGGTATTTTAGAGAAATGAAAGAATGGGATGTATAGTTTGTAACAGAATTAAATAAGGAGGCTTTATTATATGGTTGAGCTCGTTTTCAGGTTATCAGGTATGTACTCAAAATAACGCACGCTGATTGGTTGCTGAAACCAATACGCTGCAAGGGTCATCGAGTCTTTCAGGTCATAAGTAGATTTTGGCGGGAAAATTTCTCGGTTGATTTGAATGAAAATAAGAGAGAGCTAGCTAGGTATCTTCATTCAAAGATATCTTCATTCATATCGAACAAGATGTGCTGGGAAATTAGTATTGCTTTTATTTAAAGTTATTCATCTAAAAGCAAGGCAAATAATTGCCTAACTGCATGAGTAAAAGATTTAGTAAAATGTACTAGCGAAGAAGCAGTTAGGTAAACGCCAGCATCTGCAGACGAACACAGCTGCGTTAAAAACAGAGAAGAAAATTAACCAAAAGCTTTATAATAAATGATTTATGAGCCTTGTACCAGACTGCAGTACTGCATTTGGTTTTTCTCACAGAGATCGCCGGCTTCGTCTTTCGGTTTGTACGAGAACTTCAGGCAAATACTTTTTAAGACAAAGGAGACAAGGTTAATAAATAATTTCTTATAAGGCTTTTGGTTAATTTTCTTCTCTGTTTTTAACGTTATTTTCTTCTTCAGGCCGCCAAAAAGACACAAGATAACTAATAGCAGAAGAGCCCGCAGAATAGACGCCCTAATGGCTTGCAGACACAGAAGCGTGAGAAGAGCCCGAATAGCTCGAAGAGCCAGAGCTCATGTATCAGAACGGTACGTTTCTCAAATAACCATGCTAATGCAGGGGGACAATGTGTGAACAATGTTGTACTGCCAATTGTGAACAATTTTGTACTGCCAACTGTGAACAATGTTGTGCTGCCAACTGTGAACAATGTTGTGCTGTCAACTGTGAACAATGTTGTGCTGTCGACTATGAACAATGTTGTGCTGCCATCTGTGAACAATGTTGTACTGCCAACTGTGAACAATGTTGTGCTGTCAACTGTGAACAAACTGTGAACAACGTCATTGTGCTGTCAACTGTGAACAATACTGTGAACAATGTTGTGCTGTCAACTGTGAACAATGTTGTACTGTGAGTCAACTGTGAACAATGTTGTGCTGTCAACTGTGAACAATGTTGTACTGTCAACTGTGAACAATGTTGTACTGTCAGCTGTGAACAATGTTGTGCTGTCAACTGTGAACAATGTTGTGCTGTCATCTGTGAACAATGTTATACTGCCAACTGTGAACAATGTCGTACTGTCAACTGTGAACAATGTTGTACTGCCAACTGTGAACAAAGTTGTGCTGTCAACTGTGAACAATGTTGTGCTGTCATCTGTGAACAATGTTGTGCTGTCATCTGTGAACAATGTTGTACTGTCAACTGTGAACAATGTTGTATTGTCAACTCTGAACAATGTTGTACTGCCAACTGTGAACAATGTTGTGCTGCCAACTGTGAACAATGTTGTGCTGTCATCTGTGAACAATGTTATACTGCCAACTGTGAACAATGCAGTTGTACTGTAAACTGTGAACAATGTTGTACTGCCAACTGTGCACAATGTTGTGCTGCCAACTGTGAACAATGTTGTACTGTCAACTACTCATATGAACAATGTTGTACTGTCAACTACTATGAATAATGTTGTGCTTTCATCTGTGAACAATGTTGTACTGCCAACTGTGAACAATGTTGTACTGTCAACTCTGAACAATGTTGTACTGCTAGATGTCAAACATACCTAGACTCTTTCCGGCAATAGGTGGGTTTTGGCGTGAAAATTGATATTTGAATGAAAATAAACAGAGCTATCGAACAAGAAGATGTGCTGGAATATTAGTATTGCTTTTCCGTTTAAAGATATTCATCTAAAAGCAAGGCAAATAATTGCCTAACTACACGGGTAAAATATTTAGTAAAATGTACTAGGGAAGAAGTAGTTATAGGTAACGGCAGCATCTGCAGACGAACACAGCGTTAAAAACAGAGAAGAAAATTAACGAAAAGCTTTATAATAAATGATTTATGAACCTCGTTAATTTGTTCGATCTGTAACAGAAATGAGTACATAATTTCGGTTTTTTGCACAGACTTCGCCATGGCTTTTGTCTCTCGGTTTGTACGAGAACTTCAAATACTTTTAAGACAAAGAAAACGAGGTTAATAATTCATTTATTATATGGCTTTTGACAAATTTTAGTCTTCTCTGTTTTTTCTTCTTCAGATGTTAATAAGTCTTTAGTATATGTTTGTATTTAGTATTTGTATACTTTTTAATGTAAAAAGTTCCCGGTTTCAGTATTTCGGTTAAACATTGAAAAAATTACCCGAATGTTATTTTTGTTCATATTTAGCAATTTCAATAAAGGTAATGCAGTTTCCGAATTCCGGCCGGCAAATACCAGGAGAGGAAGAAGAATAGGTGCCATGTTAGCCAGCAGACTGAGAAGAGCAAGAAGATATAAAAGAGCGCGAATAGCTCGAATAGCAAGACGAGCGATGGAAGTTGAATCACAGCGTAACGTTGCTGACATAACCATTCTTATGGACAACATGACAATATATGAGATATAGAATGTGAGGTGGTATTTGTTACTACAATCACGAAACATGTAAATGACCAGCTACAATCTTGGATAAGGGCGTGCCACGCCCATAAACTAGTTTTGATCAAATGGGAACTAGTCTATCTGGGACTAAAACATTGCATTTACACTTAATTGTTATAACAATAAAAAAATACACTTAATAAAATAATCGCATCAGTCTTGTTAAATGTAATGTTTTCTATTTATCTCCCCCCCTTTCAATGTTGATTTTTACACAGAAAATTGAACCAAAAGTGGTTTCTTGCAATCATGAACAACATTGCACGGGGGGGGGGGGATTTTTCTTGCTAAAGTGATAAAATATATATAATTCAAGTGGGGATGATTTCTTAGGGCTGTGTAACAGGTTTTCTAATGACTCTACTGAAATACAAGTAGAAAATAAATTCTAATATGGCATGTACAGAAACGTCGCTAGCATGGATTTGATAAAAAGTTACTCTTCAGATGATTTAATTGAGCTCGGATACTTCTCATGAGCATGACGAGCATGTTCTACCAAGGCAGACGAGAACAGTATATCTTGTTACATACAGCCAGGCGGATATTACGAAATTTCCGACAAGAAATGACTTCGCAAATGACGTTGTGCAATCGTTCACCAGCGAAAGGGTCAGTGTTCTTCAGTGGTGCTGTAGTAAAGAGAGGCACAAAAGATCAGGAGAACACAACCACATGCATGCCTAAAGCTGTATCGGAACCAAAGGTGGCTTTGGCATACAAGTCCATTGCTGTAGCGTTTACTATAATTATTACAGCGCTTGGAAGTATGTCACCAAAAAGGATGAATCCTATACGTGGAAAGTCCAGATCACCCTGATCTGAAGAACGCTACCGAGCCTACAACATCAAAGGCTAGCAGGGAAGAACGCTCGGTATCAGACGAATCGAGACAAGTATGTACAAGCAAGCGGCAAAAAAAACGGCTTAGTGCCTTGGATGTCTCCCAAATAATCGTTGAGAAGTCTATACACAATATAACTGATTTACATGCCCTAGCCAAACGTCAGAAAGATGAGGGCAAGACCGACCTTACCCAGTTTATTGTTAGCCGGACTCCGAGGGTGCTCGACGACCTTTTAAAATCCTCTTGGGAGATAGACTCTCACGAGAAATTGGCACGTGCAAATAAAACGTGGATCTAATTAATCATAGTCAATCGAGATATGGTCTGGAAACTCGGCAAACTTCAAAGCGACTATAATGAGTTACGTTTTGATGTTGAACCGTACCTTACACCGTGCACATCCTTTGTTTTAGGTTTATTAATATTTAAACAACACGGTTGAGCGATTAAACCCAAACGATTCTATTGGATGATTGCTTCATTATACTAAAATACAATAGGTTCAGTGACAATGCATGCACAAAATTGCTTAAAGACGAATAAAAAGATAGAACAAAGACTTTAGCTGAGTTTCCAGACCATATCTCGATTGACTATGAGTGGAATAATTCCCTCTCCGTTCGTGACTGTTGGCGTAAGCAAGTTCACCCAGTGTGCGGTGGCGTTTTGAGCGCTATTGTTCACGCGTGCCATCGGCGCTGTTATATTCAACATGTTGAATAATTTTGTGCACGAGTGAACATTTTCCTCCAAGTGTGTGCGCGTGCAAAGCTATCAGCTTACAATAGGAGGCAAATACGCATGCGTGTTGACTCATATTTTCAAATCAAAATGGCGACTAGTAGTGTTGTTGCTGATGCTACGTGTGGACAAAATCGCTGATCTGTGGCCTGAATATCCATGTCTTTAGTTTAAACATGTCCATCCGTTTAGTCCATACTTTTCGGTGCGAAGCTCTTAAACGTCTTCGTCTGCGTCGCATTAACAGAAGAAGAAGCAATATTTCTTCTTCGTCTGATGAGGATGAGTCAAACTCTTTTTAGCAAACAACGGCGGCCATGTTTCACGAATTGATTAAAAAATATGAGTCAACACGCATGCGTATTTGCCTCCTATTGTAAGCTGATAGCTTTGCACGCGCACACACTTGGAGGAAAATGTTCACTCGTGCACAAAATTATTCAACATGTTGAATATACGGCGCCGATGGCACCCGTGAACAATAGCGCTCAAACGCCACCGCACACTGGGGGAACTTGCTTACGCCAACAGTCACGAGTGAAACTTTGCTAAGCTGATAGCTCTAGTGTGCGGCGGGCTTAATGAATGGTTTACCAAACTTCAGAACAAACAATCCCTTAGGCCCAGGTCAAACGTCGAACTTTTCATGAGTCGAACTCAATGCAAATGAACTTAAACAAAAGAGTTTCCTAATTTACATTGAGTTCGACTCATGAAAAGTTCGACGTTTGACCCGGGCCTAACTTTCGTAATGTTTGACATTGTAGACTTTTACCCCTCGATTACCGACGACCTTCTCATTAAAGCTCTCCAATGTGCAAGGCAATTCACTACAATCACAAAGGAAGACGAAGACATTATTATGCATGCGAGAAAATCTCTGTTTGATAAGAAGAAACCTTGGTCGGACGTACCGATGGGCAGCTTCGATGGTGCTGCACGAAGTCTGTGAACTCGTCGGTTTATTCATGCTTCATTCTTTAACAACGAAGTTCAACAACAACAGCATTGGTCTGTATAGAGGCTGACAAGATCAGAAAGCGATTCTCTGCAGCCTTCGGTGAATTTGACCTGAAAATCACAATACAGTCGAACATGAAAATTGTCAATTATCTAGACATTACTCTTAACCTTTCCAATGGGAAGTACTACCCATATAGAAAACCCGATAACCCACCTCTTTACATTAATGCCCAATCCAATCACACCCGTCCATCATCAAACAACTCCCAGAAGCAATCAGTAGCAGAATATCCAGTAATTATCTTGTGACATCAACGAATTCGAAAAAGCAATACCTCCATATGAAGAAGCACTGAGGATGAGTGCATGGTTTTAATCAACCTCGTACCCAGGGTCTTCTCAGTGCCCGGGGAGGGAGCGCCCGGGATGGGAGTGGAGCGAGGGAAGAGAAGACCCTGGTAAAGGCTGGTCACGTGACTCCAAGGATATTGGATTATTTTGTAACCTGGCTTATTCTCGCTTATATCATCCGTGAGGCCGGATCGCTGTGAAAACATACCACAAACTTCTATAATTGAAAGTATAAACAGTATATGGATAATTTAAAAAGATTACAATTTGTTGGAAAGACAGTACGGACTGCAGACAAGTTGAAAGCCTTGAAAGATGGTGGATTACTTCGAAAAATACGTTGATTTACTGGACATTTGTCGCTGTCATAAGATAAACATGATTAGTATTTAAAATAATAGTCATAGTCTGACTGTATTAAAATTGTAAATTCGAACTGTTCTGGCGTTGATCATGTTTATCTTAGGACAGCAACAAATGTCCGTAAATCAACGTATTTTTCGAAGTAATCCACCATCTTTCAAGGCTTTCAACTTGTCTGCAGTCCGTACTGTCTTTCCAATAAATTGTAATCTTTTTAAATTATCCATATACTGTTTATACTTTCAATTATAGAAGTTTGTGGTATGTTTTCACAGCGATCCGGCCCCACAAAATAATCCAATATCGTTGGAGTCACGTGACCAGCCTTTATCAGGGTCTTCTCTTCCCTCGCTCCACTTCCCTCCCATCCCTGGCGCTACGAGGTTGGGTTTTAATGCACACTTTAACTACATCGAAAATAAGCAACCCGGCCCCATGAAAAGAAACCGATCCCGAAATGTGATCTGGTTTAATCCACCGTAATTTAGCAAGAATGTACAATCGAAAGTTGGAAATCGTTTCTACAACTGATCGATATAAGCACTTCCCCAGGGAGCATGCCCTGCGCAAGATCTTCAACACAGGCAACGTCAAAGTAAGCTATAGTTGTATGAATAACATGGTAAGCATGATCAAGCAACATAACGACAAGATCCTTAAATGTAATGATAACAGCGACAACAACAAGAGATGCAATTGCCGACGGATGTCTGACTGCCCACTTGATGGTGCGTGCCTATAACTGACAACATAATTTACAAGGCCACGGTCACCACGCAAAACAATGGAACTAAAGTCTATAGGGTGTATAAAAAAAAGCGTAACCTCCGAATTTCCCAAGAAATCCACTTTGTTTTTATTAGCACAAAAGATTTTAGGCCTCTGGGAATTTAACTGTTGTTGATACTTGTAAACTAAACAACTTTCCATTAAATAAATGCATAAATTTCGATTCAATTCTGCTTTACGTGCTCGAGTTTGCAGTAATTAGACAGTTATGCCCCTGGAATACGATTACAAGCTATTTTAAATTCCCAGGGGCGAAAATCTTTTGTGTTTAAGAACACAGTAGATTTCTTGGGAAATTCCGAGGTTGCGCTTTTTTTGATACACCCTGTATACATTGATTTCAAAACCATTACAACAACCACCTAAGTTCATTCAAGTACAAAAAATATGCAGCGAAAACTACTCTATCCAAATACATCTGGGAATTGAAGGATGAGAAAGCCGATTACACAATCAATTGGTCTATACTAAAACGTGCATGCGCGTATAATGAGAAGTGTCAAATATTGTAATTTATGTTTAAACGAAAAAATCAGTATTCTAAACGCCGAAAAGCATGTTCAAGTGTCGTCATGAAAATAAATGTTATGCAAGCAATGTCAAATCCGCGCCTACTTAGGAAGCTTGTTCTGGTTTCACAATATTTTTAGTCTGAAGATCGCTCTTAGCGTGAAACTCTGAGTTATGGTACCCGTGGTATAGTGGTTGATGATGGATGGGAAATGGAGTGAGGACACCATTTGAATTTGCTGTTGGTGGAATATAGACAATGTAAATGATCATGAAATGGAATTGAATGAAATTAAATAACTTTGTTATAATTCTTTTTATTTTGTCTGAATGATTTTGGTCTGATGGAAGTTCGAGGGTGGTGATAATTTGGAAGAATAACTCATATGTGTTTGGAAAGTATTTGGTGATAGCAAGGAGAGCGATTGAAATTGTTAAAGGTGAAACCATGGAACTAACGGAGAAAAAGACATTTATAAGGAAAGGAAAAACGTTGGAAGTAGCGCATCAACCAGGGTTAAAACGAGGTAAATGCTTTGTCTATAGTCCGCTACCTCGAAACTGACCAGTTGTTTTTTGAGAAAAAAACTGAGCCATGAATGTTCCAAGCATGGCAGGGAAAGCACGTTTCTTACTTACTAGTAGGTCTTGGAACAGGGTGTGTCAGCTAACACAGAAAACACACCCCTTCCCTGGTAGAAGGCTGTCCTTTCCGTATCTTCTACCAAGAAGCACCTGATGTCAATAATTTGCCGCAACGTAATCAACGATGAGTCATTCTATCATGCTGTAAGGAACAAGCTAGTGATCACAGGTTGCGACGATGTCCCAACGGAGATCCACAAAGGGGTTGGCATTGCAAGGCAAGATATTGTAACATCTCACGAAGAAGTCAATAACATCATTATACAACAAACTATCAAGTGTGCAAAGGAGCAATCTGGTATACTACAGTGGTTGTTGCAGACGACACAGATGTGTTTGTCATGCTTCTATATAACGAACGTTTTACTTCTCCAATGTTTATGAGCTCACCAATTCAGCAAAGATCCCTTGTCAACATCAAGGCCATTGTGCAAGCACACCATACTATCATACCTAATTTACCAGGAGCCCATGCTCTATCCAGCTGCGATCTATTCCTACATACTTTGGAATTGGCAAAGGAACTGTCTTGAAGAATCTCGTTGCTGCTCCTAACTCATTGTTGCAGTTGGGTTGCCTTGATCCGCCGCTGTCTGATGTCATTGACCAGGCAACAAAGTTTATCGGTGCTTGCTACAGCAACAGAGTAGACAAGAAGATGATGTCCGATATCAGATACAAGATCTGGGTGAAAAAGTTTGGAAATACTGTAACTTCTGCTGCTAAGATCCAAGTACTGCCGCCTGAGATCCCACCTACAGACGTGCTTTTCGAAATCATCACCATTACTAGGTCCAGTTTCTATTGATCCAGTTGAATATGGCTATATCAGACATGAGCCTTCCAAGTCTTTGCTTCCAACAACAGTGCCAGACGGTATTACATTGGCCGCAAATGTGAAGGCGCCAACCGAAGCAAACTGCCGAAGCAACTTGCCCTACATTCTGTTTAGCGAATGCAATGCCGATTTACAAAGACGGTAACAACACCACGGGAAGTCGACGATTAATTGTACAAAGTCTTATCATGTCAGAATCAAGATACGGTACTGCAGCTAATGACTTGAAAGTAGAATATTGTATTTTTTACTAATCTACAACCTACGTCATTACTTGATGTGAGACGTCATTAGGCAACCCTGCAGCCCCACTACATTTCCCAAACTCTTAACTTGTTATCAATTTAGATAGTAGAAACAATGACTTATGCATTTGAATCACGTGAGAACTAAAACAAGACAGAATGACGTCACCAAATATACCTCCCCTGCAAAATGTTTAGTTCAAAAATGTTTAGGGGTAGATACTAACGTTTACAATAGCGTAGAGTCTGGCTGCTATTAATAGCTCAAAAAGCGGACAAACAAACCAAATTTGACTCACAAATGATTGCAAATGAGCTATTTCTTTTGTTATGGCCGCAAGAATTATGGGTAAAAGCGGACAAACATCGGTACTGACGTCATCTCGGCGGAGCGCTATTGTTGAGAATAATCAAAATAATTTGAATAATTGACAGGCTAGCTTGGTTGGTTTTTGCGCCACCTTATTAATTGTGTCTTGTTCGATGTCATCCAAGGTAAATCTATCAGTCTCATTCATATCTATTTATTATTTAACTGAGCATTCTGGAGAATCGTTGTGACCTATGTTTTGCTACTTCATGTAAGTGTAAGTATACTGTTTTATAAACAAACCATATAAACAAAACCAGGAACATGCGCAGTACGGACCGTACGTTACCTTCAAGAATCTTCATACTCTTTAAAGAAAGATTTGTTTCAGTAACATTGAATAAACAAAACGGTAAAGAGCCTCTATTTGACCTTTAGTACATATTTTAAACATACTCAAAATAAAATGATTGAGAAACATCACTGATTTATATATGATTCAGAAAAAGATTCTGATTTCCAGATGCAAATCGAACCCATCAACTGAACTGACATATATGTAGGTAATAGTAATATAAAGTGATATTTATTTGAATTAATCAAACCTGCACCCTACTGTGCTTTTTCTAGTCAGTTTATTTTATTTTTTAACAACACAGTTTCATCTAAATTTTTCTTTGTCAGATCATAAACGTGTCACCAGAGAGCACGTGGTGTCACATCCTAAATGGTGCAGTACTTTCATTTATTTATTTATTTAGCTTTTATTGTACAGAGTGTATAGATAAAAAATAATTATAAACTAAATGAATGTGCAACAAGGTGAGATTACAACAGATATACTCCCAGCAACTTAAAAAATCGAAAATAAAAATCATAAAATCTATATCTACAAGGCTAAGTAAAAAAAGTAAAAAAATAAAGTAGTTTATCGCCCCGCCCGCATCCTTTTTTCCGGCCGCATCAAAAAAAAATTTATTTTTTATTTTATTTGCATCGAAAATCTGTCTTGTTTTTGGGGCCTTTTGCGCCACCTTTCGGCCATTTTCATGCGTTCCGGTATCTTCCGTTACCTTTCGGCAACTTTCGGGACTTTTCGGTTCATTTAGAGTATTACACGCTATAATTTGTTTTGGCACAATCTTGTATAGAAGCAGTTGCAGAGAAATCCATTTGATGATCTGTCATGGTTTTTGTTTGTGCTTGTAATGCAACGTTAAATAGATTTAATATGTGTTAAAATTAGGTTTTGGTAGGGGTGATTTCGGAGATATCATTTCGGAGAAGTCATCTTGAAAAAGAAAAGTGCCCACATTCTCAGTTTTTTTTAAAGTTAGGACGATAAACTACAATATTTTTTTACTTGGCCCAATATAAAAATTATATAAATGTTTAACAACACTAGATTTATAACAAAAACAAAAGCTTAGGCACTATGTAAAATATTATCCTAAAAATGTTTTAATGTATACAACGAAACGTTAGATCTTATTAAAACTTTAGTATGCCTTTTCTTCGTGTTTTATGCTGAGCTTTAATACTTTTTAACAAAGCTTGGCCAATCTCTATAGCTAATGTTCTAAATGGAAAGTTTCTTTAAAATGACAACGTCACTTGGACGTAAACTTAACTGAAATATTTAGACTAACGAGGACGGAATTTCATCTCTGTCTTCTTTAACGAATATTCCCGTCCTTTCCAGAAACGCCAGAATACTCCTCTAACATCACCGTTGGTGTCAGAATTGTTTAGATATAGACCATTTAAGTTCGAGTAACCACAACTGTTGTACCACCAGGCGCCATTGTAACGCACAGCACAGTTTGTATTAATCGCTTGGTCATTATCCTCGTCTTTAGTGGTAAATTTCATTCCATTGTGTTCAATAAGTGAGTCACCAGCATTGCCTGCAATAAAATATCAAATTAGGACTAAAAGAGTCAAAAAACTCAAAATTTGCTAAATAACATAAAAATATAATAACACAAGTCAATTAGAAATAGGTCACATTATCCAGCAGTTAAATGCTATATAGCTTCTACAGGCTGCAAAAGAACTCGCACAAAAAAGATAGTCGACCCGTGACAAGACGTGTGTTCCATCAATTCCATCTCAAGTCGCTAACAAGTTACGATCTTCTAGGAGTTTGTCCTCGCACTTTCAAGCAGTGACTGATTGATATTTTCGACCTATAACTATAAGTAGAATCAGTAAGGACCTAAGATTGCTTCATTTAACCTTAGATATATTCGAGAATAATGACAAGAAATACACAAATCCGTTGGCCCCTGATTTGGCGTGTAGTGGGCAACCCTCGCAAATAAATCCTCGTAGACAAGAAATTGCCGTCGATATTTTAGAGTTCGGAGACAGTTCGACGGCAATCTTTTTTAACCCTTAATGACAATTTGAAGATGCATGTTAATAACAAATTGAAGAAGATAGAAGTTCCTCGGTCTTCTCTTGAACAGAAAAAAATATAATTTAGATTAGGTATGGCTTCGCGAAATAGATCGTCCATCTTTGACACGTGCAAGTACGTGAAGGATTGAGGCCGAACTTAATATACCGCAGAGGTCTGGGGCACAGACTAACGAGGTGTCCGACCATTAATGAGGTGTCCGACCATTAATGAGGTGTCCGACCGTCTACGGTTTCGAAATTTGCGGCGGGCCCATTTTCCGCTAGAAATTTTTGAATTTAGGGTCTCTAAAATGGTATTTCCTGCATTTTGAAAGCACTTTTTTTGTATTTTTTTTGTATTGACCACAAATCACTTTTTTTGTACTATATTTGTACACCATTAATAAAAAGAGTTTTCCGGATGGACCCCGGAGACCCGCACCCACGTAGTGCCGCCACTGATGATGTCATCTCTTTTGCAACTCCTGTTTTCAATGGACTGTCTCAATGCTCCACACCAATTGCTAAAAATAGAACAAGTTGTAACAGCAAATTTGCTGAACAATACTGCAACAACGCGGCTATGATGGCTGAACAATATTGCTGTACGAACAATGTTGTTTAGCATTCTTTCAACAATGTTATTCATTTGGAACAATGTTGTTTAGCATTCTTTTAACAATGTTGTTAATTGTCAACAATGTGGTTCAGCATTCTTTCAACAATATCATTCATTGTGAACAATGTTGTTTAGCATTCTTTCAACAATGTTATCAGTCATTGTGAACAATGTTGTTCAGCATTCTTTCAACAATGTTGTTCATTGTGAACAATGTTGTTCAGCATTCTTTCAACAATGTTATTCATTGTGAAAAATGTTGTTGAGCATTCTTTCAACAATGTTGTTCAGCATTCTTTCAACAATGTTGTTCAGCATTCTTTCAACAATGTTGTTCATTGTGAACAATGTTGTTCAGCGTTCTTTTAACAACGTTGTTCAGCATTCTTTCAACAACGTTGTTCAGCATTCTTTCAACAATGTTGTTCACTGTAAACAATGTTGTTCAGCATTCTTTCAACAATGTTGTTCATTGTGAACAATGTTGTTCAGCATTCTTTTAACAACGTTGTTCATTGCGAACAATGTTGTTCAGCATTCTTTCAACAATGTTGTTCAGCATTCTTTCAACAATGTTGTTCAGCATTCTTTCAACAATGTTGTTCAGCATTCTTTCAACAATGTTGTTCACAATTGATGAACTATAACAACGGTATTTCAGACTGTTGTTGGAAAAACAATATTGGAAAACATAATATTGATAAAACAAGCATGTTCGCAATTGTTATCTTTGTTGCTCAATCTTGTTAACAAGTTATAACAACATTCATACATGAACAACCTTATTAAGAAAAAATATGAAAGACGCTATAAGTTCTCAACTGGATACAATATGAAAAGGAGCTAAATAAGAGAACTTCAATGTGTCGAAAAATACTTAACTAAGAGTACTTACGTATATTCATGGACGACGTTTCGGACACAAAGTTTCCTGAAGGACACAAAGTACTCTTACTTATGAGTATTTTTCGACACATTGAAGTTCTCTTATTTCTCCTGAACAACCTTATTGACAGCATTGTTCACATTTAGCAGCACAACATTGTTTACGGCTGTTCAGCACAACATTGTTTACGCGTTGTTCGTTTTGTACATTTATAACTGAACGCGCATGACTCCGATTTAATGGAGGGAGAAAAACTGGAACTAAAGATGGCGGACATGGGAGATTTTTGTGCTTCAGTTTCAGTCCTCTACTCGGCCTTGTACGTGAATTTCATTAACCACACAATTACGTCCATTTTGAAATCGCAAACAAAACATAACATTAAAAGTAAAAAATGAAACAATGTAGTTTTATATTTATATTACCAATATTTATTATATTTATAAATCAATCCAAGGCATATAGTAAATTTGTTATACCAATATATTCCAGAATTAACGCAAACATGACAAAACATAAGTAGAAACATTACTCTTGCGAGTAACAGTCTAGCGCACGTTTTCTTTTTGCTGATTTTCTCATTTTCAGATCAAAAGGACATTACTGAATTATTTTTAAATGTTAACTATAGCCAGTAAAATGTGGAGAATAGGAAGAGTTGAATAATTGTAACAAACTTGAAAAATTGTAACTAACTTGAATAATTGTAATTACTTAAATAATTGTAACTAACCTGAATAATTGTAATTACTTAAATAATTGTAACTAACCTGAATGATTGTAACTAACCTGGATAATTGTCACTAACCTGAATAATTGTAACTAACCTGAATAATTGTAACTAACCTGAATAATTGTCACTTACCTGAATAATTGTAACTAACTTGAATAATTGTAACTAGAATAATTGTAACTAACCTGAATAATTGTCACTTACCTGAATAATTGTAACTAACTTGAATAATTGTAACTAACTTGAATAATTGTAACTAACCTGAATAATTGTAACTAACCTGAATAATTGTAACTAGAATAATTGTAACTAACTTGAATAATTGTAACTAACCTGAATAAATTGTAACTAACCTGAATAATTGTATCTAACCTGAATAATTGTATCTAACCCATGAATAATTGTAACTAACCTGAATAATTGTATCTAACCTGAATAATTGTATCTAACCTGAATAAATTGTATCTAACCTGAATAATTGTATCTAACCTGAATAATTGTAACTAATCTGAATAATTGTAACTAACCTGAATAATTGTAACTAACCTGAATAATTGTAACTAACTTGAATAATTGTAACTAACTTGAAAAATGGTAACTAACTTGAATAATTGTAACTAACCTGAATAATTGTAACTAACCTGAATAATTGTAAATAACCCGAATAATTGTAACAAACCTGAATAATTGTGACTAACCTGAATAATTGTAACTAACTCGAATAATTGTAACTAACCTGAATAATTGTATCTAACCTGAATAATTGTATCTAACCCATGAATAATTGTAACTAACTTGAATAATTGTAACTAACCTGAATAATTGTAAATAACCCGAATAATTGTAACTAACCTGAATAATTGTAACTAACCTGAATAATTGTAACTAATCTGAGTAATTGTAACTAACCTGAATAAGTGTAACTAACCTGAATAATTGTAACTAACCTGAATAATTGTAACTAATCTGAGTAATTGTAACTAACCTGAATAATTGTAACTAATGTGAGTAATTGTAACTAACCTGAATAATTGTAACTAACCTGAATAATTGTAACTAACCTGAATAAATTGTAACTAACATGAATAATTGTATCTAACCTGAATAATTGTATCTAACCTGAATAAATTGTATCTAACCTGAATAATTGTATCTAACCTGAATAATTGTATCTAACCTGAATAATTGTAACTAATCTGAATAATTGTAACTAACCTGAATAATTGTAACTAACCTGAATAATTGTAACTAACTTGAATAATTGTAACTAACTTGAAAAATGGTAACTAACTTGAATAATTGTAACTAACCTGAATAATTGTAACTAACCTAAATAATTGTAAATAACCCGAATAATTGTAACAAACCTGAATAATTGTGACTAACCTGAATAATTGTAACTAACCCGAATAATTGTAACTAACCTGAATAATTGTATCTAACCTGAATAATTGTATCTAACCCATGAATAATTGTAACTAACTTGAATAATTGTAACTAACCTGAATAATTGTAAATAACCCGAATAATTGTAACTAACCTGAATAATTGTAACTAACCTGAATAATTGTAACTAATCTGAGTAATTGTAACTAACCTGAATAAGTGTAACTAACCTGAATAATTGTAACTAACCTGAATAATTGTAACTAATCTGAGTAATTGTAACTAACCTGAATAATTGTAACTAATGTGAGTAATTGTAACTAACCTGAATAATTGTAACTAACCTGAATAATTGTAACTAACCTGAATAAATTGTAACTAACATGAATAATTGTATCTAACCTGAATAATTGTATCTAACCTGAATAATTGTATCTAACCTGAATAAATTGTATCTAACCTGAATAATTGTATCTAACCTGAATAATTGTATCTAACCTGAATAATTGTAACTAATCTGAATAATTGTAACTAACCTGAATAATTGTAACTAACCTGAATAATTGTAACTAACTTGAATAATTGTAACTAACTTGAAAAATGGTAACTAACTTGAATAATTGTAACTAACCTGAATAATTGTAACTAACCTGAATAATTATAACTAACCTGAATAATTGTAACTAACCTGAATAATTGTAACTAACCTGAATAATTGTAACTAACCTGAATAATTGTGACTAACCTGAATAATTGTAACTAACCCGAATAATTGTAACTAACCTGAATAATTGTAACTAACCTGAATAATTGTAACTAACTTGAATAATTGCAACTAACTTGAATAATTGTAACTAACCTGAATAATTGTAAATAACCCGAATAATTGTAACTAACCTGAATAATTGTAACTAACCTGAATATTTGTAAATAACCTGAATAATTGTAACTAACCTGAATAATTGTAACTAACCTGAATAATTGTAACTAATCTGAGTAATTGTAACTAACCTGAATAAGTGTAACTAACCTGAATAATTGTAACTAATCTGAGTAATTGTAACTAACCTGAATAATTGTAACTAATGTGAGTAATTGTAACTAACCTGAATAATTGTAACTAACCTGAATAATTGTAACTAACCTGAATAATTGTAACTAACTTGAATAATTGTAACTAATCTGAGTAATTGTAACTAACCTGAATAATTGTAACTAAACTGAATAATTGTAACTAACCTGAATAATTGTAACTAACCTGAATAAATGTAACTAATCTGAATAACTGTGAATAACCTGAATAATTGTAACTAACCTGAATAATTGTAACTAACCTGAATAATTGTAACTAACCTGAATAATTGTAACTAACCTGAATAATTGTAACTAACCTGAATAATTGTAACTAACCTGAATAATTGTAACAATCCTGAATAATTGTAACTAACCTGAATAATTGTAACTAACCTGAATAATTGTAACTAACCTGAATAATTCTAAATAACCTGAATAATTGTAACTAATCTGAATAACTGTAAATAACCTGAATAATTGTAACTAACCTGAATAATTGTAACTAACCTGAATAATTGTAACTATAATAATTGTAACTAACTTGAATAATTGTAACTAACTTGAATAATTGTAACTAACTTGAATAATTGTAACTAACTTGAATAATTGTAACTAACTTGAATAATTGTAACTAACCTGAATAATTGTAACTAATCTGAATAATTGTAACTAATCTGAATAATTGTAACTTACCTGAATAATTGTAACTAATCTGAATAATTGTAACTAACCTGAATAATTGTCACTAATCTGAATAATTGTAACTAACCTGAATAATTGTAACTAACCTGAATAATCGTAACTAATCTGAATAATTGTAACTAATCTGAATAATTGTAACTAACCTGAATAATTGTAACTAACCTGAATAATTGTAACTAACCTGAATAATTGTATCTAACCTGAATAATTGTATCTAACCTGAATAATTGTAACTAATCTGAATAATTGTAACTAACCTGAATAATTGTAACTAACCTGAATAAATTGTATCTAACCTGAATAATTGTATCTAACCTGAATAATTGTATCTAACCTGAATAATTGTAACTAATCTGAATAATTGTAACTAACCTGAATAATTGTAACTAACCTGAATAATTGTAACTAACTTGAATAATTGTAACTAACTTGAAAAATGGTAACTAACTTGAATAATTGTAACTAACCTGAATAATTGTAACTAACCTGAATAATTGTAACTAACCTGAATAATTGTAACTAACCTGAATAATTGTAAATAACCCGAATAATTGTAACTAACCTGAATAATTGTGACTAACCTGAATAATTGTAACTAACCCGAATAATTGTAACTAACCTGAATAATTGTAACTAACCTGAATAATTGTAACTAACTTGAATAATTGTAACTAACTTGAATAATTGTAACTAACCTGAATAATTGTAAATAACCCGAATAATTGTAACTAACCTGAATAATTGTAACTAACCTGAATATTTGTAAATAACCTGAATAATTGTAACTAACCTGAATAATTGTAACTAACCTGAATAATTGTAACTAATCTGAGTAATTGTAACTAACCTGAATAATTGTAACTAACCTGAATAATTGTAACTAATCTGAGTAATTGTAACTAACCTGAATAATTGTAACTAACCTGAATAATTGTAACTAATCTGAATAATTGTAACTAACCTGAATAATTGTAACTAGTCTGAGTAATTGTAAATAAGCTGAATAATTGTAAATAACTTGAATAATTGTAACTAATCTGAATAATTGTAACTAACCTGAATAATTGTAACTAACCTGAATAATTGTAACTAACCTGAATAATTGTAACTAACCTGAATAATTGTAACTAGTCTGAGTAATTGTAACTAACCTGAATAATTGTAACTAACCTGAATAATTGTAACTAACCTGAATAATTGTAACTAATCTGAGTAATTGTAACTAACCTGAATAATTGTAACTGACCTGTATAATTGTAACTAATCTGAGTAATTGTAACTAACCTGAATAATTGTAACTAACCTGAATAATTGTAACTAACCTGAATAATTGTAACTAACCTGAATAATTGTAACTAACCTGAATAATTGTAACTAACTTGAATAATTGTAACTAATCTGAGTAATTGTAACTAACCTGAATAATTGTAACTAAACTGAATAATTCTAAATAACCTGAATAATTGTAACTAACCTGAATAAATGTAACTAATCTGAATAACTGTAAATATCCTGAATAATTGCAACTAACCTGAATAATTGTAACTATCCTGAATAATTGTAACTAACCTGAATAATTGTAACTAACCTGAATAATTGTAACTAACCTGAATAATTCTAAATAACCTGAATAATTGTAACTAACCTGAATAATTGTAACTAACCTGAATAATTGTAACTAGAATAATTGTAAACTAACTTGAATAATTGTAACTAACTTGAATAATTGTAACTAACCTGAATAATTGTAACTAATCTGAATTATTGTAACTAATCTGAATAATTGTAACTTACCTAAATAATTGTAACTAACCTGAATAATTGTAACTAACCTGAATAATTGTAACTAATCTGAATAATTGTAACTAACCTGAATAATTGTAACTAACTTGAATAATTGTAACTAACCTGAATAATTGTAACTAACCTGAATAATTGTAACTAACCTGAATAATTGTAACTAACCTGAATAATTGTAACTAACCTGAATAATTGTAACTAACCTGAATAATCGTAACTAATCTGAATAATTGTAACTAATCTGAATAGTTGTAACTAACCTGAATAATCGTAACTAATCGGAATAATTGTAACTAATCTGAATAATTGTAACTAACCTGAATAATTGTAACTAACCTGAATAATTGTAACTAACCTGAATAATTGTAACTAACTTGAATAATTGTAACTAACTTGAATAATTGTAACTAACCTGAATAATTGTAACTAATCTGAATAATTGTAACTAACCTGAATAATTGTAACTAACCTGAATAATTGTAACTAACCTGAATAATTGTAACTAACCTGAATAATTGTAACTAACTTGAATAATTGTAACTAACTTGAATAATTGTAACTAATCTGAATAATTGTAACTTACCTGAATAATTGTAACTAACCTGAATAATTGTAACTAACCTGAATAATTGTAACTAACCTGAATAATTGTAACTAACTTGAATAATTGTAACTAACTTGAATAATTGTAACTAATCTGAATAATTGTAACTTACCTGAATAATTGTAACCAACCTGAATAATTGTAACTAACCTGAATAATTGTAACTAATCTGAATAATTGTAACTAACTTGAATAATTGTAACTAACCTGAATAATTGTAACTAACCTGAATAATTGTAACACTAACCTGAATTATAACTAACTTGGATAATTGTAACTAACCTGAATAACCTCCAATGGATAACTTGTATTTTTCTGTTTCATTAGCCACTGCAAATGTTGAGTACTCAGCATAACGTGTCTCATTTTCAAAATCCTCCAGATCAATTCTCAAAACGTTTTGATCACTTTCTGACACACGATTGAGCTTCTTTAGCCCAAGCCAGTACTCGCCATTTAAGTCTCCAAATCCTTTGGTATAGTTGTTCCATCCAAGATAAAAGTCAACACTTCCATCCACTCTACTCTGGAAGACAGTCCAACCTCCTCCACTTGTTGTCATATCACATGTAACATTGAAGGCTCCAAGACCATCAAGGTCAATTGTATAAACGCCATCTTTTCTTTCTCCTTTTTTGTACAAATCAGAACAACCCTTTGGCACTAAAGAAATACAATGAAGCTTTCATTAATGAATTATGATCATTCCCTCGTCCGGACGGAAAGTCCTAAATAATTTTTTAAACCATTACAAATACTTTCCAAAATTGTCAAAAAACCGAAGGACCGTATCGAAAATTTTAAAGTACCAGGCATCGTATACAAAGTCAAATGCAAAGAGTGCCGTTTTACTTGGCACTCAACTTTGGACAAAGACGCAATCAATGAGAAAATAATTTCCAACGAACTATACACCGCTGCTCAAATCCCATAGGTACATTAATAGCTTTGAGAATGTATAAATGCCCTAAGTTTTAAAGTTTTATGTAAATATGGCGATTTTTAGTCATTGAAGAAGGCTGTATAAAGTTTTTTATCCAGATCAGTTTCAAATTACTCTTATTATTAAATCATAATATCTACTGATCGCTCTTCGAACATATATATATATATCTGTGTATATATATATGTCTTGAAAATTTGTAACCAGGCATAATTATAATTAGTTAGTATTCTCTGGATTTATTTTATTATTCTTTATTTTATTATTCTTGAGTTTTCGACCAAAACTTACCCGTCCGGAAAAAGGCGTATTGCCCTCTCACAGACCTCTCACGAATCAATCAGCGTGCCGCGTGCGCCATCTTTCTTAGCCATATAATTATTATTATTATTATTATTATTATTATTGTTATTATCGAGATATAATACAGCCCCAGTTTAGGTGCAAGTGTCCATGCAATCAGAGCGCGATTTGTCACTCATTGACTTCCGGTATTTTATAAGTATAGGTAATCGTATGATAGCGAGTGCAATCGAAAACGTTACACCACGGGCGGAGAGGGAGGGTGAGCACGCCATTTATCCTGGTCAGCGGCAAGCAGTCGTCTTCTGGACGATCCTTTTATTAGTATTAAGGTTAGTAATATGATTTTTACTTAACTTTCCTGTGTCGCAGGGGTTAGGGTTAGAAAATCCATTGGGTGGGGGGTTAGGGTTAGGATCTAAGTTGTTTTGGGGTTAGCATGCAGTTCTATGATGTATATTATATTATCATAATATAGGCATCTCTCGCAGATACTAAAAAAGATCGTCCAGAAGACGATTGCTTGCCGCTGACCGGGATTACTGGAGTGCTCACCCTCCCTTTCCGCCCGTGGTGTAATGTTTCCCGAGTGCAATTAAGGATTTACACCACGAGTGATATTTGAAAATTGTGCCAAAATTGCACGAGCCGTAGGCGAGTGCAATTTGGCACAATTTTCAAATATCACGAGCAGTGTAAATCCTTAATTGCACGAGCAAAATCATGATTACTCATTTATTATATGCATGACAAAATTACGACACGTACTCTTCAAGACTTCATCTTCTTCCAAGTCTTTAAAAACGTCTTGTTTCATTAGTTGACAACAAACCTTTTCACTCTTGGTGTTCTTTGTACTCATTTCAAAATATTTACATAGCATTTTTAATTCATAGTGTACCACAAGTCGTTGAAAAATTGAAACATTCCATTCATGCAGAATAGGCCACCATTTTGAATTTTATTGTCAAACTTGTTCCCAGTGTCTTCTCTATTTTCATTTATTGCACTCGAGTGCAATAAATGATTTTATTGCACTCCTTCCAGCCAATCAGAATTCAGTAATTTTGTCATGTATATAATAAATACATTTAAAGGTGTTCAGACGTATTTAGATTTACAGACCTTATATCCGTAGCTAAGAAAGCTTAGAAATAACAAAAATGTCATAGATTTTCACAGATTTAAAAATCCATCAAGACAGTGTGTATGTGGTATATGTGGGTAAAGCTCTTTCGTTTGGTAATGTCATATGATGATGTCATCATGACGTCATCGAAATATGAAAATTCCTATAATCTTCGATGGTTTTTAAGAAAAATTATTTTTTCACATGCGATTAGAATCTGAACGGTTGGTTTCACAAAATTTAACAATAAACCCATACGTACGTTTTTGTAGAAAGTAATCTAGGTTTATATGACACAAACAAATGTAGCATAATGTCCAAAATGACGAAAATTATAGAGATTTTGTGTTTGTTGATGACGTCAATGTGACGTCATCAAATTACGTCACCGGACGAAAGAAGTTCGCCTACATATTCCACACATAAAATATATTGGTTATACCTTGAATTTGTTGTCCACTGACGAAGTATATTGGGCGCTTAATGACCTGTCTTTAGCAACCGTTGACTAGCAACGGAATACGTCCGCACTAGAGGGACTGGGAACCAAACACGATAGCACTCGTAAAAATCTCGCGTGTGCGAGGAAGTCCGAGGAAATAAACAAAAATGGCTAAGGTTCCTAGCTTTTTACGGCGTTTTGCTACGAGCTTTCATACTCAGTTCTTTAAGTTAAACCATTATATTGTCCCAAATAATTCCCCCATTGAATCGCGATGACGGTGGTTTATTACCAGAAGCTTATTTGCATCTTGTTAATAGATAACGTCATCATCGGTTCTATGAGGGTATAAATAGAGATCCTAACTTTACAACGATCACCCCTGATAAGACACTAGATTGGAGTGTCGAAACGTTGGGTCATGGACAGTAACTTTTAAAGTTACGTTTAAAAAACTTTTTAAAGCCAGAGTAGCGTCAAACTATGCCTGAGGTACACAAAAGATGTCAAGCCTAGGAGAATTAGGGTCTGTCACAAATATGTCCAATGTATCAAATTTATTTTCAGCAACAAAGAAGACCGAAGCGAAAGTGGCGAAAAAATGCCGCCTCTGCATGAAAGTATAATCGGCCTCCGATTTTTAGCTTTTTATGTGGCAGTTATAGCTTCAGGTGAATTTACAGCAGGTAAGGTCGCTAGGGATGATACAATATCAGACCAGAAGCAAAAATAAAGAGACACCAATGGAAAAATTTCAGCAGAAATACTTTAGAAATAATAAAGACAAGTCTTCGCACGTTCACTGGCACGTACCAATAATACGGATAATACCCTCTGCATACACATGGGATGGCTCAACAAATTGCTGGTAGTAATCTGTCGTGCTTCATTCATTCGGTAAAGCTGAAGGGAACCGACGGCGAGTCATGTTTCACAAAGCAAATAAATCACGAAAAACAAAAATGTCCTCGGAAATATCGTCACATGTCTCAAGTCAAATGCAGCGGAAAACCTTGAATAGTTTACTGTTAAACCACTTACCTGGCAAGGAGTTCTCCTCAACTGGATTAATTACATTAACGTTCTCCTAGAAGCAAAATAATAATAATCTTCAGTCGCTTTTGGGTCAACTGAATTCCAACTCGAGTCTGTCAAAATGCCAATCAAATGACACTCTCACACGTTCGAGTTAAAACATTTGCAAAAAAAAAACACACAAATTAATCTTTACAACATGTGAGCTCTAAATTGTAAGAAATTTATAGTTACCTCCATCATTTCAAGATAGTTAAATGCTTTGTCTTTTACCAAGTTTTCTGGTTGAAGGGATTTAGTAGCGTTGTTCAGTTGACATTTATGCCTGGAGCGAGAGCACATCTCTTCTTTGATCTCATAGTTGATAGATTTACACAAAGGATATTCAGACAAGCATTGATGAGCGCATTCAATATCACTGTAAGTTTCACTTTCTTTCATCACATTATTCTCAAGTCGAGCACCTTGTGAAATTATAGAAGAGAAAAGAAGAATCAACGACATCCTCACAATAGACCCATAAGGGGATCGAAATTCGATAATGGTGAGTTTAAGCCATGTGATCTAAGATGAAGAGTGAAAGTTATACACATGTTATAATCTATAAACTTTTGAAGACCAGATAATATAATAGTTGAACTACTTAAAGAGTGAGTGTCAACCGTGACGCATTGCACGTTCGGTCGGCCATTTTCGAAGCACGAAATTCCCTTGGTGAACTTATCCGTAACTATCCTGTCAATCTTTGATATAAATTATTCATTTTGTCTTTTAATTGAAAAAAGACACACCTTAGAAAGTAATTATTTGTGCACTCAACGTTTTCTTGACTTTCGTTTCAAATTATGTCAGACTTGACTGACGTGGAAGAGTGGACGTATTTGGATTGTGGATGAATAAGAAAGTCTCTATAGGGTTTTCTGAAAAAGCTGAATTTTCTCTGAATTTTCTGAATATTTACTACGTCAAGTTGGCAACGAAGCACTTTAAAACACTTCGTTATCCTACGACGGTTGACACTCACTCTTTAAGATGATGAAAAGGTTACATTACAAATACAGAAAACATGAAACATTTTAACAATTGAATCACTGAGATGCACATTGAAGTGGGTTGAAGGTTGTACAGTTCACTGGTTCATACTCCAGAATATATCAACAGAGGTTCGTGACGTTGTCCTGGTCAGACATACCAAGTCCAACATCCTGTTATAATCTCCTTATATGACACAAATGCACTCATATAGCCCCCATATATAGTTACAAAGGAGAAGGGATCTAAGATGACGGCGAAACATGAGGACTGTTCCGAAGGGAAGCCGATTGGGGGATGTTGAAGGTCAAATTGCCGACTAAGAATAGCGTAATATATGAAGAGTTTTTCAAAAGTGTAAGAGATTTATTAACTTTTATTTTATGTCAATTCGTGGTAATGTGAGGAAGGAACCATTTTGTCAAGCTCTGTCGACAAACCAAAATAAATCTAGCCTATGCCATTGACGAAAAAGAAAAATCATTCAAGTGTATCCGACTACATCGCTAACGTGACGCTGAAACAGAATATTGTAAACAACGAAGAGCCAGCCAAAGAAATCTACGCAGAGATGTTGGTTAAAGAAAACCCTGTGAGACTCATGTAGACTCCGAGGAGAATGCAGTGAACATCTTACCGAAGCGATACGTTAACAACACAGATATCAAGACGACAAACAGTTCTTCAAATGTGGAATAAAGCAGAACTGAGACCCACAAAGACAAGAACGACTGTACGTAATTCGTCAAACAAGAAAAGGTACTCGATTGAATTTGTGGTCGTTAAAGAACTAATACCTCTGTTAGGACAGCGAAGGCCGTTAAACACAAAGGTCTTATCGAGATCAAGAGATTTAAAAACAAGTGTCATCAAAATTATAAGCAAGTACCTCCCAAAAGTCAGAGTAAACATCGTCAATTTCGATGGTGTACAACAAACTGTCTGTGTCGGTGAAGTGTAGCCTACACTTATCACTTGAGTACTTATTTAGCATGTATAGTTGTAACGAAAGTCATACATTAGCGTCTTACTTAGATCTAATATACACATCCCAACGTATGCCGGTCTGTTTAACATTAAAGTCTCCTTAATATTGTGGAAGACACGAACGTATAGGCTTTGACGAAAGTTTGATCAGCTTTCTCTGGTTAGTCACCAAACGGACGTCCACACGATTCCTCGAGTTCTCCATTGTTTTACCAAAGACGCTGTTGTTCATCAACTTAAAGAAGTCCTTTTCGAAAGCGTTTTTAGCGTTTGTTCTTTTTTGTGTGTTAAAGTCGATATACTTCCCAAGCCACATTGCAAGGCTTTATGAACCTTTTTCAATCTTAACCCAAAGTCCATGTACAACTGAAGGTTTCTGTAACGGGCCTACGCTCGTTTTTATCTAACGTTGAAATTTACCCAATTCGATACGTGAAAACTCGCTTCTTATGTATCTTTAATATCTCTCCGCGGTTTTCTATTATGACATGAAATCAATAATATACTCATCAAAAACTGCTATATATTACAACTGAATATACTGACAGACAATAAACAATATACAGTTCAAACTTACAGACTGTATCGATCTATGTTATCTATTAAAGTGCCCCTAACCTCAATATTTTTTATTGTCTTATTTGGAAGAACTTTTAAAATGATAAAGTAACTTCTTTTGAAGATTTTCGTTTCTTCGCTTTCGTTTTGAGATATATCAGTTTGTTTGATATGCAAATGTCCGGAATTTACGTCAACATGCATAATGAGTTATCAGAGAATGTTATATATCTTTAGGTTCATCAAATAAAAACACTAAAGTGTGAATAACACGTGTGCGTGTTTCTCCAACAACACCAAACCTCTTGATGTTAAAGGATTTCGTTCGAGAATGAGAGAGTAAATACATATATTTCTCCAATAAGTCATTATGCATGTGTGACGTAAATTCCGGACATTTGCAAATCATACAAACTGATATATCTAAAAAAGAAAGCGAAGAAACGAAAATCTTCAAAAGAAGTTACTTTATCATTTTAAAAGTTCTTCCAAATAAGACAATAAAACATTTTGAGGTTATGGGCACTTTAAAGTTCTACAATTCAAGTTCTATACAATTCAAGTTATAGTTCGGTCGCGCCCGCCACAAGTCTCAAAATCTCAACACACCCCCCTGCGTACTGATCGGTAGCTACAGTTTCTGTGGTGAAGAACATACCTTTCTTTGTTCATCAGATTCGTTATTAGTTTTTTTACACCACTGACAGTTACCGGATAAATTTATTCAAGCTGCTACGTTTAGTTAGCCCGCTTTATATCTTCGTTCTAACTCCTCACGCGGTCGTTCTCTATGAAGTAAAGCCGTTCAAGTAAACCAATGAAAGTAAAACTCTTAGAGATAATACTTCTTCTGCCAGGAAACCTTATTTTCTGATGTCCTTTTGTTTTTTCACGATTTGCCTGGTTACTCAGCTAAGCGTACTTGTTGATTTTTTGTTCAAGATAGTATACGGCAATCGTGGCCTTCCAGCTCCTTCTCGTTCCCCACCACGATTAGACATTAAATTGTCATTACCCTTTACTTAAAACTCGTCCAAAAATAACCCACCAACATGAAAATAACAAATACTAATCGAATAAATCGTTGAGCTTTCGCTTCGCTTTGATTTTGGATTCCGAATCAAAAATCAAAAAGTACGCTTAGCTGAGTAACCAGGCAGATCGTGACATAGCCCCTTTAATGAGTCATTAAAAGCACATGCCATTGTTTCTACACGTGCTTTCAGGCGAAATGTGCAAATATCAACTGTATGATCAGCATATAAATAGCAACGCTTTGAAAGTAATGTCGTGAAATCGTTTAACTTTATATTTTTCTAAGTTAACATGTTTGAGATGATGAACATTTCTTCTCACTGTTTTTGGAAATGTTTCTTCGTCCAAGAGATCGCTTACTTTGAGAATGAATGCGAGATAAGCGATAATTCGGTCAAAATGGTTAGGGTTCATCTCTTTGTAGATGCGGCGAGGTTTTTTTCTCATAAGAATCCTGTACACTAAAGCGAGATAAGCCACAATACGGCCAAAATTATTAGGGTTCGTCTCTTTGTATAGATGCGGCAAAAACACAGGTTCAGTCGAACGCTTAGTAAATCGTACAACTCCCGATGAGAGTGAGGGAGTCGGAATTGAAATCGGAATGGTTCGGATGGAATAATTAATTAAATTTGGGGTTATGAAGGTGAAAGAGGTCTATGAGGGATTTGAGGTGTTCTTAACGCTAATTACTTTCGTTCGCAACACAGAGAGCGCCGCGTAAGTTTATGAAGTCTGGGATGGGCTCGGACTTTTAGATAGACCCAACATGCAGTGCACGGAACAACCAAGCACAATACAATGCGCTGAAAACATGTGCTTTCTTTTCATGCTTTTTCTTTACAGGGACGTTTGCTCAATATACTCGTGCATTTTGTGAGTTTCATCTTTTAAATACATCACATACATATATAAATCGCCTCCAATTCATACGTGAAAGCGGTTGGAGTTCGTTGTGAAATATTAACCGAGTTATCGTGCGAGATTTTTGTGTTGTTTTGAATAATAAATTTGAAATCCATAAATTTCTGTTCCATCCTCATCGTATGTTAATTAGAATTTCAGTAGAACCAGTGGAAAAACAGCCTCCTGCGGGTTATGGATGAAGTATTGTCTGACTTGACAAATCTCATGAACAGTTTTTGCGTGTGCGCTTTCCGAGACAATGCCCCTTTAAAACTTGTGTATACTATTTATTTGTGCGCATACAGAAAATAAGTTACCGGTTACCGATCAAACACTTTTTGCATTCGCTTTTACCGGCTTTTATTGTTATGGCTAGAAAGAACATCACGGTTACACAGTGAGCGTCGTATACCTTAACAGAATCTAAGCACAGGCTTTCTAAATATCTCCAAGTTAATTCGAAGTCTCACTGCGGAAGTTTATGGCAAAGACGATGACTTTTGAAACATTCAGTTTCCCAGTGAGTTTTCAGTCAGGTCGCATCTGTTTTGAAAATTATATCATTTGTATTAAATCTCCCGGAAAGCAATGTAGCAATAAAACTACCGGAACTCATTACATTGTTGACGTTTTAGACAAATTGAGAAAGATTATCTATGTAATATTTTACGTGCTTGGGAAAAAACGCAGCCATGCTAGAAGATCCAGTGCGCTGGAAACAAAAGGCAGCATTAGCTAAGTACCTTGCAGGTAACCTAGTAGGAAGTCTAGACTGTGTGTCTCGGTGAACAGGTGTCACCAGAGCGATTGAATTAATTTACATAGCAGGTGGCGGAGAGTTTCATGAGTTTTCATTACTCAGACGTCATATTCATTTGAGTTTTCATTACTCAGAATTCACAATCAATTGCGTTTTCATTACTCAGAGTCTATTACTCATTTGACTTTTCACTACTCAGAAGCCACACTCATTTGCGTCCATTTCCTTTGTAGCAAACATAACCCCTTCATTTGCGTTTTTATTACTCAGAAGTCACACTCATTTGAGTTTCCATTACTCAGAAGTCACACTCATTTGCGTCCATTTCCTTTGTAGCAAACTTAACCCCTTCATTTGCGTTTTTATTACTCAGAAGTCACACTCATTTGAGTTTCCATTACTCAGAAGTCACACTCATTTGCGGAGTTTTCGTTACTCAAAAGCCACACTCATTTGAGTTTTAATTACTCAGAAGCCACACTCATTTGAGTAATCATTACTCAGAAGTCACACTCATTTGAGTTTTAATTACTCAGAAGTCACACTCATCCGCGTTTTCATTACTCAGAAGTCACACTCATTTGAGTTTCCATTATACTCAGAAGTCACACTCATTTGAGTTTTCGTTACTCAGAAGTCACACTCATTTGAGTTTTCATTACTCAGAAGTCACACTCATTTGAGTAATCATTACTCAGAAGTCACACTCATTTGCGTTTTCATTACTGAGAAGCCACACTCATTTGAGTTTTCATTACTCAGAAGTCACACTCATTTGAGTTTTCATTACTCAGAAGTCACACTCATTTGAGTTTCCACAACTCAGAAGTCACACTCATTTGAGTTTCCACAACTCAGAAGTCACACTCATTTGAGTTTTCATTACTGAGAAGCCACACTCATTTGAGTTTTCATTACTCAGAATTAAGTCACACTCATTTGAGTTTTCATTACTCAGAAGTCACACTCATTTGAGTAATCATTACTCAGAAGTCACACTCATTTGAGTTTTCATTACTGAGAAGACACACTCATTTGAGTTTTCATTACTGAGAAGCCACACTCATTTGAGTTATCATTACTCAGAAGTCACACTCATTTGCGCTTTCATTACTGAGAAGCCACACTCATTTGAGTTTTCATTGCTCAGAAGTCACACTCATTTGAGTAATCATTACTCAGAAGTTACACTCATTTGCATGTTTTGCCTTGTTAACATTAATTAAATACGCATATTTATACTGGTTAATTCGCATATTATAGCAGCAGATATTATATCAACTATCATCGTTAAACTTGTGAACTCAAAGTTTAATGTTCTCCTTGAATCATGATTAGGAATACACGGGGACGTATGGCGGTATACTAGCGAACCCATGCATTTTATATCGTGTCTTAACGTTAGCTTTGAGTTACCAGACTCAATTGATAATGCTAATGCATCGTGTTAAAACGTCGTACAATTCGACACGAAACGATATTAAAAATACGCTTTCGACGTCTTGGGGACGGTTTCTTGAATTGTGTTTTTACAAAGAAGTGTCGATTTGACATCTGCTGCATTAGTGATGCCAGCTGGGTTTGATAGAACGCGAAGTTGGCTTCGAGACACCGCACGAAATTTGGGATTGTGCTCGACTATATTCGTCGAAACGTTGTATGAAGAGACACCAATGATATTAGCTGGGTTTGGTAGGGCGCGAAGTTTGTCGTGTGAAATTTGGGATTGTGCTCGACTGTGCTCGTGCCCTCGGAGACTTGGAATGAAACTCGTGATTGTGCTCGTGATTGTGCTCGTGCTTGTGTGTTCAACGTGTTGAAACGTCATATGAAGCGACACGAAACAAACATTAAGAAATACGCCTTTGTAGCGAAATTAAGATTTTATGGCCAAATTGGACGTCTTGAATCGTATTTTTACCACTTTCGACACTTCTTGTATAAAGCGACACTATAGTGTTGTCAGCTGGGCTTGATAGGACGTGAAGTTAGTCCCGAGACATCGTATGAAATTTGGGACTGTGCTCGTACCCCCATATTCTCTATACTACTCACATCACCATCGTATACAAGCCAGGATCACAGATATCTAGCCGATACACTATGAGACGAAAAGAATAGATCGCACAATCGACGGTCGAAGACGAAGTGATGCAACAACTGAAAGCAACCATCTGAAAGGGTGGCCCAATGACAAACCGGCCATATACCACTTGTGTTAGCACCATATTTCAGTTTAATACATGCATGAGAGGCGAGCTAAGCATCTATGATGGTCTCATTTTCAAAGGGGAGCGCCTCGTAATATCAAAAAACATCCGACTGGATATGAAGAAAATACTGCACGGCTCATATGTAGGAATGAATGGATGTCTGCGTAGAGCCCGTGAGTACATGTTTTAGCGAAACATGATCGTGAACGCATATTAGTTAAATAGCACAATGCGAGACATATACAATCAACACGGAGCCCGTCAATCAAATAAACCCTGATGCCTCATGAAGCAACCGAAAGGCCATGGGAAACATTTGGAACCGATCTCTATACTATCAAGAATATCTTATCCTGAATTGTTGACTATATCAAAAGCCACTTCACAAAAAACGGGATTCCAGACACGCTCGTAATTGTGACATTAATGGCCAACAGTTCACCTCTGACAAGTTTTCCACATTTGATAAAGAGTGGGCTTTTGAGAACAGCTCAACAGCTCTCTCCTCCGCAGAGGTTATTTTTTCGGGTATCTTTGAGCGTAAATAATTTTTTTCGGGTTTGAGTAAAGCACCCCATAAAATTAGTCAGCTCACACATGTAAGTGCGGGCGCGGAAAGGGGAGGGGGCGAGAGAAAAAATAACCTCTGCCAACTTTCTGATCCAATATGGCCGCATACGGGGGGTTGACTGTCGGTTTCTTGAATTTGAATTTTGAACATGCGTTTGGCTTATTTTGGTCCAGAGAATCTGGCAACCCTGTTTCTTGTGTTCTTGAGTACATGCCAATATGGCGACCGCGAAAATAATTAGGCTAGAGCATGTTTATAACGCTACTAAATACTATGTGAATGCTTGCAGGTTAGGAAAGGTTTGTTGTTCAAATGTAAAATGCGAAGGGAAACTGTTTGAATCGAGTGGTCTATGTCAACACTATCGTATCGTGCACGATACGTGCGAAAATATTGACCAAAATATCATGGCCGGGAAGAAATTGCTACGGGAGCTTGCAGCAGAAGAAACCATGACTAATCTGAAAGAGCTATCAGATACGAGGATGAAACAAGTAAGAAACCGTAGGTTTAGTAACTTATAACTTGCAATATACATTATCCAGATTAGTCTCTTTCATTTTGTATTATTTAAATTGCTATAATTGGAATCATGTAGGAAAACTGGCAAAGTATATACGGGCGGGCGCGCCCACGGCAAGAAAACGACACTTTTGGCAAGAAAACGACACAAAGTTGGCAGAGGTTATTTCCCTTCGCCTTTTCCCCTTTCCGCGCCCGCACTACTTTATCACAGCCGCTTCTTTCTTTCGACTGCAGTACTTTATTTACGCTAAAACATATCTCCTATACTATCCGATTCCAAAAAATATAAATACTGCAACAAAATAAGTCTTCTACGATCCAAAATAACCTCTGCGGAGGAGAGAGGCTCAACAGGACCAACAGCCCCGGTCACCAACAAGCCAATGGCAAAGCTAAGGCAGCTGCAGTTAAGGCAGCAAAGAACATTCTCCATAAAGCTTCAGAAAGTGTTTATGGCCCTTATTTGGCCATTCTCGCCCAGAGAAAGTCACCCACAGAGGCGATTCACTCAAACCCTGCACAGAGACAACTGAGAAGACGAAAAAAATTCTCCTACCTATGACGAAAGAACTGTTGAAACCCAAAATGGATAAACCCCGAAAAATTCACCATGCAAGTTACAAGCAGCCAATGGAGGCAAGCACGTTATTATAACAGAAGAGCAAAGAATTTACAGATATTGGAGGAAGGTAATATCGTGAGAATGAGGTTATTAAACCAAACCACGAAGGGAGTCATCTGGAACAAGGCTGTCATCACTCGCAGCTAGACTCGACGAAATATCATACGCAGTTCAGACAGACAGGGGAGGAACATACCGCAAAAACAGAGTAGACCCAAGGAGAACTAAGGAAGATCCAATACTGGCGGACACAACCGCCAAGACGAGGCACCAGCCTCTGAACAAACAACAGCAGAACACCACCAACCGCATGAGGATCAACATTAACAGTCTCACACGAACGACCCAAGCGAAGCAAGAGGGAACCAATGTACCTCAAAGAATGTATCAGATAGTAGAGACAATCATTTAGTCTATCTTTCTTCCATTGTCTCACTTGACTTTTTATTGTGACTCTTGCTATACATGACGCAAGTTAGATTCTCACATTAATAGATTATTAACTTTAGCTGAAGGAAATGGGATGTCACACGTTTTTATTATTTGATAACTTGAGATGAGAATTATGTTGTTTTTGGGAGTTCCTGAGTGAAACCAGAACTACCAAATTATCGTAGCACAAATTAAGGGTGCATATATAATATCTTGTAGAAAATACAGTTATGTGTCGTTGTTCATGCCAAATTTAAGAGACATAACTATAAAATTGAGAGAGCGGTGAGAATTTTATCGAAATATATTAATTTGTAAAATAAATTATTAACACGTTAACGGTCTCGCGTGGAGAACTTGGTTATTATCATATCATGGTCATAATGTCAATATATCAAGGGTAATAAATTTGTTTTAAGAGTTAACATTTAAGCTTAATTTACTTTAGGTGAGTTATTTGTCCTGCAAGAAAATAGACATTTCCAATCAAAAATTAATTTGGCAGGTCATCTTGACCGGCGACGAGCCAGTCGTTAATCTCATGGAGGTAATACAAATTTCTTTTTTCAAGTTCATTTATACATATAACGCACATGTACAGTACCTTTAGCTACAAGAATGAACACTTTGCTTATGAAGGACCCCTCGGTATTGAAAGCGAGATAACCAAACAGGACGAAGAGAAACAGAAGGTTGTAGAGTGAACGTGTTGTAAAAACACTTTGGTACACTGTTGTCTTGGCGGTGCTGAGGTATTCTTTGACAGACATGATCACTTCGTGACTTTTCCTCTAGAATTAGAATTAGAATGCAATGGAAAATATTTTCAGTTTAGTTAGAAATTAGAAAAGAGAAAACAATATATTTCGAAGTAGCATCTATACTGAAATACTCTCATGAAACATTTCTAGGTAAAAAATTACATCACTCGTCCATACAAAGTTACATATTAAATTGAAATGAATATATTATTTTACCTTGCTGCTTCAGAAAAAACTTGGCTATGAATGTCTTTCGCTGCCTGTGCGTATTAAAGGGACGTCTAACCGAAACTACTCTTTTTGCTAGGAACACTTAATTCGTAAATATTCATAAATATTTAAAACAGGTGGCTCGTATAAGGTAAATAACGCAAAGCTATAGACTTAAATACCGAATTGAAGTTTTAAATTAAGCTAGTCTACTTAATACATCAAACAATTATTCCTGTTTATTAAAATGGCCATTTTGTGATGATATAGCAACAAAAGTCAAACAGTTCCCTATACGTTATACGTGATCTAGTATAGCAGTTTTAATATTTTTTAAATATATTAAAATGTACAGTATTACAAGTCAAGTTGTTATTTTTTAATCAGATGATGAATTTTACTGAACTCCCGTGTGCGTGTTCATACTGTTGGTCTTAAACGTTTCTCTTTATAAATACTTAAACAAGGTGGCATTCGTTTGAAAATCCATTAAGAAAAACATTAAGGTTGCAAATACGTGAAAATGGTTAATGATTAACTAGCTGCTAACTGGTATATACTCTGCTATCAATTCATGTTTTATCATAATCTACTTTCATTTAATACCATATATAGCCAATAAATTGTGTATTGTACCGATGTATTGTTTTTATACATATAGGCCAAATGTTAGCCCATTTTCACGTATTTTCCACATTAACAAAAACAGCCAAAAGAATAACACATGCATAACACATGTAATAACACATGCACTATAGTATCTTACCATACTAAAAATATTTTAGAAACCGTTTGTTAATTTATTTGGATCTCAACTTCAAGAGCTTTGATGCCGAGTTTAATTTACTAACACTTAGCTAAGAATTTATAAATTGTTGCATTTGGATGAGATTCGTCACTTTTAGCTCTTGATGAATTATCAATTAATTGCACGATCAGCAAGACTCTGCCAAAAACACATGGTTAAAATTGTCTTTAATGATCTGTCGAAATATTTTTAAAAAATACCTAGATAGAATACGTTATCCACTTCATATAAATCGCACACCATTCTTACAAAAAAAACATACTTACCGCCCTGACTCAAATAATTCGCCGCAAAAATTTAATATTGTTGTGCTGGCTTTGTCTTTTAAAAGGACGTCCAACCGAAACTACTCTATTTGCTCGGAACATTTAAATTGAAGTAGTTGATCATTCATAAATATTTAAAACAGGTGGTTTGTGCCTATCATCACATAATGTAACGTAAATTACATACTACATACTACTGTAGTAGACTTAAATACCGAACCTGACCAATTCAGGACTGTAATGCATGCAAGTCTAAATTAAAGAAATTGAATAGATAGTAAAAGCTAAATTACATGCAGATAACAGCTCTTTGGTTTATTTTTCATATTTAAGATCAAGATCCAATAAAATATTATTACAGTAATTTTTAGCTTCCACAGAGTAAAATGACGACAAATTCAGAACTGTAATACATGCAAGTGTAAATAAAAGAAACTAAATAGATATAGTTTTAAGATCAAATAAAATAATATTACAGTTAATTTTCAGCATCGCCAAGTAAAATGACATGTTGTGCGGGAAGAATGTAAACGTAGTTATCCTGCACTGCAAACGCAATGGCGGTAATGCATGAAGATTTAAAACACTTCCTTTGAAAAATCACTAGTAAAATTCCCGTTATCAGCTATAACAACGATGAGAGATATAAAAATATCGAGGAATACTGTATTAACATAATCTATTTCGAACAAACATGCTATTTGTTTGAAAAGTATATTTACGTTTAACAGACATGAGAATGACTTCTGTTGAATTAAGTTGCGCACATCAACATCAAATAAGATGATATAAATTCCACTGCAATGCTGAAAATAAAATAAAATTACAAGTGGAATTGGTAAATGAAATGACTTTTTAGATTTAGAAATAGACCCTTTTATAATGGCGGACAGTCTAAATATGCCTTTAACAAAGCAAAGATTCTTTGGAATTATAGACACACGAACGAGAGCAGAAAGGCTACTTTAACTGAATATGAAATTATATTTAATTCGAGTGCCATTATGAAAGAGGTCTATGAGTTTTTAGATTTAGAAATGTGTTTTTAATATTTGATAGGTTAAAACAAGTAAAGGTAACCGCAGCAATTTTTATGTTATTAGATAACGCATTTATAAAATAATTATTCCTGCTCATTAAGATGGCCATCTTGTGATGTCAAAAGAACAAAAGTTAAAATAGTTACGAAATCCGCAAAAAGCAGCTGATTTTGTACGTGAGTTCTGTTGTCAACACGCGATCATGTATGTATGACAGTTTCAATCCCATAAAAGTATTATGGTTCCTTTATTAAAATGAACAGTTTACAAATCAAATTTGGATATTTTTCAATCAGATGATTATTATTGCTGGACGTACATGCGGGTGTTTATACTGTAGGTCTGAAACGTTTCTATCATATAAATACTTAATAAGGTGGTATTCGTTTGAAAAATCATTTTTTCACATCAGTAGGTTTATAACGTTTTCTATTTACATAAACGTTATTCAATGACATGAGCAGCGATTTTGCGTTCAAAGTATAGCAGAGATTTGCTCTCCCTAATTTCTTTAGGCAAAGAGTTCCATATAAATGCCCCATCAAACATGAAACTCTTTTTCATGCTATTTGTACGTGGTTGAGGCAAACAAACGGCAGATGAGATGTCCCGAAGATTATAATTTGACATCTCTTTCTTGTATAAGTAAAAATATTTGTGAGACTCTTTGGTCCCATATTATTTAAAATTTTAAACATTATCTTAGCTTTGGCTTTTCTTCTTTGAGCTTGAAGAGCGAGAAAGGAGCGAGTTCTGTGCAAAAAGACCAAGGAAAAGATAATTTTGCCGTAAAGACCGACCAAACGACATCAAAATTTTAACTAAACGACTTTTAAATGTCTCACGTGCATTTCCTCAATTTTTTCGCAATTTTTAAAAACTTTTCAGTTGTTTTGTAATGACTGGTCTTTACGGGTTTGTAAAGACCGCTCAGCAACCAATCAGAGTAGGTATGCTGCAGGCATAGACCACTTAGTCAGCATTTTTTAATTTATTCATGCAGAGCTCTGACCCCTATATTTTAGTTTCCAGGGAACCCAGTTGAACCTGTGCGCGCGCATGTTCACCGGAAGAAAATGTCATAATGTCATAAGCGGAATTTCTTTTTCATTGGTTCAAGTGAACATATTTCATGTGGATAGGAAAACCGTAACAAGTGGAATCTTGTTAGACATTGGTTAAAACGACGGGTTTGCTTATGAAACGGAAGATAATTAACTATAGCATTCCTTCAAAATTTCTTTAACGATGTCTTTTAACTTGTCCATGGATGATGGTGTGATTTAAGGGAAACGTTTGAAATGTTACTCTAAAAAGATCGTATCCAACATTTGTATATTGGGGCTTGAGTTGTTAAAGTATACATAGACTAGAAAATATTGTTTTGTACGGAGAATAGAGAAAGTCTTCAAAGTTAGCCTCTTACAATGTTTTAACGTTTTCAAGTTTAACGTTGAAATAAAGAACACGTTTGATGTGATATTTATTTTGCCACGCTAAAGAGTAATAATAATCTTAAGTCACAGTAAAATGACGAAGTGTGAAACGTATAATGTTGTCAGTGAAATAAATCAATTAACTCATTCTGGTGACTTTTGAAATGGGATGTTAAAGGCAGTACGACTGTTTGGTGTCCATCGAAGGAAGATCTGGTTGTGTATTGACCGAAGCAGAGTTCACCGAAGCGTTTGTGAATAATTTACACGGCCTTGTCATTGAAAATCAATTAACGCGGACAATTCACTTGCACCGCGAAATGAATGATAAGAAACGTAAGATTTCGTGTTTATTACAAACTAGTAGAATAGAATACTGTCTTAACGTATCTCCCTTTACGAAATGACTTCAGTGAGATGAAGTATTATCAAGACGAACTCTGGCCTTAGTTTCTAATCGTCTGGTGTTATTTTCTCCTGGTTGTTTGTGAGAAGATCAATTGTAAATTGCATTCATAATCAACGAGAGATTTAAAATGTTTTCTACTGACATTTGTGAATGTAGTGCGGGAAAACGTGTGTTGGTAGAAAATTATCAATGTTCACAACATTAAATATATTGGTCGAGTTTTATTAGACAAAAGGATTATTATGTTTTGGGTGACATTACATCTAGAGACAAAGGTATCCATACATTAAACTTTGCCCTTTTCTTTTCGTGTTGATTGGTTGCGGAGGAAATAGGTCTTGACCCAAACCGTAATAGCTAAGGGTGATCAAAACGATTATTAAATATTCACATAGTCATAGCGTAATAAAAAACCTCATAATAAAAACACTTCGTAATAAAAACAAAGTGTGAAACGTAATTGTGTCGATGAAAATCGACTAACTAGTTTTCCCCCTTCAAGCAACGTTTAATTCAATAAACATTCGACTTGTCTTGTGTAAATGGTAAGTGTTTTCGTCGTTCACATCGTTGGGATAATTGTAAATAATCTGCAAAATCAATTTGTCTATCAATGGACTAAAGCATACATGTCGAGATTGGAGAATATTGTTCAGCATGAAAATATATATGGAACTTTTTCAAAATCATTTCCTGAGTGTGTCCATGATGTAACAATCTAAAACAATGTTGAGATAAAATGTTAAAATATTAACCGATTTAGTTTGATACACGACATGTTTGTATTACGCAAATATAATGTAAACGTTGACAGGAAATTAATTAGATGTTTGTTATATTTGTTCATGCGATTTTCCTGTTTTGCATGTGTAAAATGTTTTGCTCATTCGCGTTTTGTTCAATTGTTTGCATTTTTGCACAAGTTTTTCTCATGTTTAACTTAATATTACACATTTTTGCCAATTTATTCCTCAATTTTGCTCGTTTTTGTTCATGTTTCAGTCAAATTTACTGGTTTTTGTTGACGTTTTACACTTTTTTTTGCTCATTTTACGCTCAAGTTGACACATTTGTCAGTTACTCATTTTGCCTTAATTTTGCTCATTTTCCCATCAATTTTAAACATTTGGAACTAATTTCTGCTCATCTTGCCACATCATCATTGCTCACTTATGTGCATTTTGGTTATTCCCACTCATTACTGTGTACATGTGTAGCTATATCACTTGGCATTTCTACGCGTTTTCGCTCATACTTCATGTTTCGATTGAACATGGACAGCTCGAAACATAAATAATGCGTTAATTCTGAAAGTTATGTCAATTTGTCACAAATTTAACTGTATGTGAATTTATCTTGTATCTAAACTTTCATTCAGTTTTCTCACATTTTCGCGAAAAAGAATAGGAATCAGAACAATGATCAACAGATTTAAAAGTCATAATTCATGAATGGATTTTAGAGATGTTAGGAATTATGATTTGCTCACTCGCGTTTTGTTCAATTGTTTGCATTTCTCATGTTTAACTTAATATTACACATTTTTGCTAATTATTCGCGCTACTGTAGTGGCACTGTTATTAGTCATTATTTTTGGGGTTCCACAAATCTGCAAAATTGTTCAATAAGTTATCGTCAGGCTTTTTCGAACCGTGAGGTATGTTGCAGGTCAATAGCCAATAGTTATTTATTTTCGACAGTTTGGTTTTGGTCGAGATGTTCTCTGACTCACAAAACCTACAAACATCTCGCCCAAAGGTAAAGCTGGTCCAAAAGAAAGAACTCACAGAACCGTGGACGAAACGTCAACATGCTCACAGTTTCACAGAGCCTAAGCGAATCAAAGCGATTTCGGACTTTCCTTTTATTGTCAATGAATCGCTGTCGGAAAAGCATTTGCGAGACCTACAAACCCGCAAACCATTGCAAAGTCTCCAAGATGAGAGAAACACAGATGACAGATCAATAATGAAGGCGGAAATATGGACAGCTTCCGAAGGACAGGGAAATAATTTATGCTGTGTTGACATTTATCTCGTGTAACTCCGTAATATTTATCATTATGAAACGTATTTTTGTCCGATTTAAATCAATTCTATATCGAAATGATCACTTGAATCTGGCGAATCGAACGCTGTAGGTTTCGTCTACCTAAAATGTGAAGATCAGATGTTATATGAGAAAATGCGTAAGCGATTAAAGTACCCAAAATTCGTTTTTAAATTGAAAGGACATGGCTTCAAGATCTATTCGACGTTTGCCCGGTGATTCAATGCTTTTATGCCCATTAAACCGATGTAATTTCGTAACAGAGATGTTTCGTATACCTTGCCGTTGATTTTTATATAAGTTTTGATACGTGAAGGCCTTCAATCGAACAGATATTAAAAAATAGAATTGCCATGTTTAGTGTTTACATTAAGACTTTCGTCTGCGTTGTCAGGCGTTCTGCATTGGGGGCAGGGCTAGCCTGCGTGCATCAGACGGCTGATTTCAATCATCAATCTCAGTTCTAGCCCAACTCTATACGTAACTACATTGCTTCTTAAAGTTTCCCACTTCTTTAAACGAGCGCTGCACAATGCCTTCAATACCTGATTACAGAAATAAGTAGCCCGAGTAAGCATCTGGACAGGCGTCTTGTTTATTCCTTAATTTGCTCATGTTTTTTCTCACTTTTTTCTCATTTTCCCATGTCAACACTTTGAATTAGTGTACAATGACATATTTATTTGGTTTTTCGTTTTTATGTTTAATTGCACTTGGCTAAATGCACTATCCGTGACGGAGGTAATTATGTGCACGCATGCTTGGACCAGAATAAACGTGTTTTGGCGAAAGAGAAGAGTGAAGCACATAGTCTGAAAATGATTAAGTGATTGAAGGTGAATAACCGATTTAGAATTCTCACAATGTAGTTCAAACGTTATTATACTTTTATAAAAGTGTTTGCATTTAATTGTTGCAATGTTGGATGCAGATTGCAGTTCCAAGTAACAGTTTTTAATCAAAATGTGCGTAAATTTGAAATGTTGATTAATAAAATATTTTACGAATTTACGATTTTTTGGTGTTTTGTATGCTATCACAAAGTGTTACTTACTATATTATAGAATACAATCAAGAGAGAAATGCTTTTTCAACAAAGTAAAATTTACAAAATACGAATTTCGAAAAGTGTAATATTATAACAGAAACGTTTGATCAAACGTTCAGCAAGTTGAGAGTGATAATATGTTTGCGAAATATTATAGAGTGCGAAAATGTGATTCTTTTTTCGCTGGTACACATGTATGTGCACGTTTTTGCTCATTTAGTTGGTGAGTTTTTCATCACATTTACTCTCCTTTTTAAAGTTGCAATAATATTTAACGTCGGAATGTGTATCACTTTTTTCGCTGGTTCTTGAATGATTAAACAACATCGTCGGTATTATTGACATGGATGGTTTCAATATTTGCAAAAAGTTTCATTGCAAAGAACTAGTGGTCTTTTACGAATTGGAGAGGATGAAGCTTCTTCATTTTTTCTTCGACGTTGGAAAAACGTGCATGGGCGATTTGTCGGAGAAAGACTGGTTTATCTGCAAATGGGTGCAAACCAATATTCACCATTTACATTGAGTGTTTGGAGAACATAATCGAACAGTTATAATCGAACATAAATAAGAGGAATGAAAATTCGAGAGACATGTGGGAATCACAATAAGGTGAACGCATTTTAATCACTGTTCAAAGTAGAAGTTGAAGCTTTTGGAAGATGGTTAGAAGAAACAACCGAGATAGCTTACACGCAATCATGCAAGATTACAAAACGTTTTTTTTACGCGAACCAAAAGCTAAAAAAAAATGGTACAATGAAATTCCTGGATTGACTTGTACTTTGATATGCAGCGTGAAAAAATGTTTGCAATGTTTCTCTGTAGACAAATTTAAAACTAGAACATCAAAAAACAACTAACAACATTAAAATACATTTTTTTTATTTACGCTGTCATAACAACAATTTGGAGGGCCCTTCCAATTGGTGAAATGCCGGGATTACTATGCTATACTTTTCGTGTTCCGCAGTCTCTATTATTGTCGTGTATCCATAACAAAATGGATGGCATCTTGTTCGGTCCATGCAGATGTGAGGTTGGGATATAAATACTCTTCATGTTGGAACGCGTAAAAGTCATCTTGTTTGAAATCCAGTTGCCGAATGAGAGCTGCTTGCTCCTGCTCTTCATTAAACACGAACATTTCCTCCAAGAACTCCAACTCCTCATGAGTATTACAATCCTCGATTACTAATTTCAAATCCATTTTCTACAGGTGAATCAGTATAGAGTTGGATAAAAAGACGTATCGATACCACAATTAAAAGCAAACTTACCATGAACTTGTTTGCTATGACGGCCACAACGTATCAATAGGTGTCTGTGTTCAACAATGAAATACGTATGAGCGGAGATGCGTATAAATGTCAAGTGAAAAAGAGACACATGCGCAGTAAATGCCAAACATTCGCATAAATTGCAATGAATGTGAAAAGATGTATAAATGAGTTACAAATGTATAAAAAATCATTCACAGGTTGTGACATATGGTGTGTTGTATGCATGGTTCAGAATAAAAACCTGCATGTTATAACAATCGGCTAAACTGGGATGGAACAAATACAATTGGTGCGATTGAAATAGACAAATTACATGCGTCAGACGGGACTTTCGGTCCCTTCAGGGACTAAAAAAGTCCCTGAACAGGGACACTTTTTATGTTGATGCAGTAACAGAGTGCACCAGTTCTACATCATGCCGCGAAAGCGAAAGGACTGTCCAATTTGCGGTAAAAAAAGTCTACTTAAATTGTCCAACCATTTGGCCGACTTTCATCATCTCTCATCCAAAGACAGACAACCTTATCTCATTCGAGCCACATCTACTCCATTAGTATCTCTAGAAACACTTCTGGAAGGTGTGTTTTATAGACTTGAACGGACACAGAAACAAGAGACACCCCCTCTTCTCACTAAATTAATAAACTGCACCAATGGGAATATGGGCATCCTCAGACGTTCGGATATAACTGATGACAAGAAAAAAAAGTTATACAATGCAAATTATATCAAAGATCAAATTGCTTCCTCGCCAGGAGACGCAGGGCAACAGGTTTATATTAAGGAAAAAAAACGTTGGGACAAATTCAAAAACATTGGCTAAAAGTTGGGAACGTTTTTAGACCATATATTTAAATATTCAAGTCATCAAATAAAATGTTTTCTTTTTTATCAAATCATTTTTTTTGATACCTTCCTTTTTCTTAAGTAACGTGTGCATAGGTTAAGATCAGTACCAAAACAAACCATTTTATCGTCACTTGGTATAAGCACATTTCACAATGTCTTTTTATCTATCTTATCAATCTTATCTATTTCCTGTCAACGTTTACCTTTACGCAATACAAACAACGTGTAAAACTAAATCGACATGATTTAAACTTCCCCTGAAGTTTTTCACCGTCAAAATTTATAAGCTCGTAGACCGGTGGTCATCGGGATGCTGTTTCGCTTTAATAATATTAAATCAGGTAACATATCAATTGTATATCTGTCCTCACTGCCTGTAAGGTTAAATCAAGCAACCAAACATTCTAGGGTTTTCAAAAAGATTTTTTATTAATTCAAAAGTAAATTACACAGTTGGTTGGTAATACTTTAACTTACATGCACACGTTACATAGTCCATTAAGCGATTAAAACTGTCTCATAGTTCTTTCTGTTTCAGAATACATATTGGCCCATATAGACGATGATAAACAAAGTCTCGAAATAATGCCTGCATGATGCATTTGATGGTTTGGGGTATTTTAAAATCTTGCAAACTTCCACGATACTGCGCCAAATATGTTCACGATCGATCATTGAAATCGCTCGCGCTGCATGCTCCAACAATGTTCTCTCAGATCGCCTTCCGTTTCAATCTTTACTCATTCCCGCTCCAGTAAAGAAAACATTTTATTTGATGACTTGAATATTTAAATATATGGTCTAAAAACGTTCCCAACTTTTAGCCAATGTTTTTGAATTTGTCCCAACGTTTTTTTCCTTAATATAAACCTGTTGCCCTGCGTCTCCTGGCGAGGAAGCAATTTGATCTTTGATATAATTTGCATTGTATAACTTTTTTTTCTTGTCATCAGTTATATCCGAACGTCTGAGGATGCCCATATTCCCATTGGTGCAGTTTATTAATTTAGTGAGAAGAGGGGGTGTCTCTTGTTTCTGTGTCCGTTCAAGTCTATAAAACACACCTTCCAGAAGTGTTTCTAGAGATACTAATGGAGTAGATGTGGCTCGAATGAGATAAGGTTGTCTGTCTTTGGATGAGAGATGATGAAAGTCGGCCAAATGGTTGGACAATTTAAGTAGACTTTTTTTACCGCAAATTGGACAGTCCTTTCGCTTTCGCGGCATGATGTAGAACTGGTGCACTCTGTTACTGCATCAACATAAAAAGTGTCCCTGTTCAGGGACTTTTTTAGTCCCTGAAGGGACCGAAAGTCCCGTCTGACGCATGTAATTTGTCTATTTCAATCGCACCAATTGTATTTGTTCCATCCCAGTTTAGCCGATTGTTATAACATGCAGGTTTTTATTCTGAACCATGCATACAACACACCATATGTCACAACCTATGAATGATTTTTTATACATTTGTAACTCATTTATACATCTTTTCACATTCATTGCAATTTATGCGAATGTTTGGCATTTACTGCGCATGTGTCTCTTTTTCACTTGACATTTATACGCATCTCCGCTCATACGTATTTCATTGTTGAACACAGACACCTATTGATACGTTGTGGCCGTCATAGCAAACAAGTTCATGGTAAGTTTGCTTTTAATTGTGGTATCGATACGTCTTTTTATCCAACTCTATACTGATTCACCTGTAGAAAATGGATTTGAAATTAGTAATCGAGGATTGTAATACTCATGAGGAGTTGGAGTTCTTGGAGGAAATGTTCGTTTAATGAAGAGCAGGAGCAAGCAGCTCTCATTCGGCAACTGGATTTCAAACAAGATGACTTTTACGCGTTCCAACATGAAGAGTATTTATATCCCAACCTCACATCTGCATGGACCGAACAAGATGCCATCCATTTTGTTATGGATACACGACAATAATAGAGACTGCGGAACACGAAAAGTATAGCATAGTAATCCCGGCATTTCACCAATTGGAAGGGCCCTCCAAATTGTTGTTATGACAGCGTAAATAAAAAAAATGTATTTTAATGTTGTTAGTTGTTTTTTGATGTTCTAGTTTTAAATTTGTCTACAGAGAAACATTGCAAACATTTTTTCACGCTGCATATCAAAGTACAAGTCAATCCAGGAATTTCATTGTACCATTTTTTTTAGCTTTTGGTTCGCGTAAAAAAAAACGTTTTGTAATCTTGCATGATTGCGTGTAAGCTATCTCGGTTGTTTCTTCTAACCATCTTCCAAAAGCTTCAACTTCTACTTTGAACAGTGATTAAAATGCGTTCACCTTATTGTGATTCCCACATGTCTCTCGAATTTTCATTCCTCTTATTTATGTTCGATTATAACTGTTCGATTATGTTCTCCAAACACTCAATGTAAATGGTGAATATTGGTTTGCACCCATTTGCAGATAAACCAGTCTTTCTCCGACAAATCGCCCATGCACGTTTTTCCAACGTCGAAGAAAAAATGAAGAAGCTTCATCCTCTCCAATTCGTAAAAGACCACTAGTTCTTTGCAATGAAACTTTTTGCAAATATTGAAACCATCCATGTCAATAATACCGACGATGTTGTTTAATCATTCAAGAACCAGCGAAAAAAGTGATACACATTCCGACGTTAAATATTATTGCAACTTTAAAAAGGAGAGTAAATGTGATGAAAAACTCACCAACTAAATGAGCAAAAACGTGCACATACATGTGTACCAGCGAAAAAAGAATCACATTTTCGCACTCTATAATATTTCGCAAACATATTATCACTCTCAACTTGCTGAACGTTTGATCAAACGTTTCTGTTATAATATTACACTTTTCGAAATTCGTATTTTGTAAATTTTACTTTGTTGAAAAAGCATTTCTCTCTTGATTGTATTCTATAATATAGTAAGTACACTTTGTGATAGCATACAAAACACCAAAAAATCGTAAATTCGTAAAATATTTTATTAATCAACATTTCAAATTTACGCACATTTTGATTAAAAACTGTTACTTGGAACTGCAATCTGCATCCAACATTGCAACAATTAAATGCAAACACTTTTATAAAAGTATAATAACGTTTGAACTACATTGTGAGAATTCTAAATCGGTTATTCACCTTCAATCACTTAATCATTTTCAGACTATGTGCTTCACTCTTCTCTTTCGCCAAAACACGTTTATTCTGGTCCAAGCATGCGTGCACATAATTACCTCCGTCACGGATAGTGCATTTAGCCAAGTGCAATTAAACATAAAAACGAAAAACCAAATAAATATGTCATTGTACACTAATTCAAAGTGTTGACATGGGAAAATGAGAAAAAAGTGAGAAAAAACATGAGCAAATTAAGGAATAAACAAGACGCCTGTCCAGATGCTTACTCGGACTACTTATTTCTGTAATCAGGTATTGAAGGCATTGTGCAGCGCTCGTTTAAAGAAGTGGGAAACTTTAAGAAGCAATGTAGTTACGTATAGAGTTGGGCTAGAACTGAGATTGATGATTGAAATCAGCCGTCTGATGCACGCAGGCTAGCCCTGCCCCCAATGCAGAACGCCTGACAACGCAGACGAAAGTCTTAATGTAAACACTAAACATGGCAATTCTATTTTTTAATATCTGTTCGATTGAAGGCCTTCACGTATCAAAACTTATATAAAAATCAACGGCAAGGTATACGAAACATCTCTGTTACGAAATTACATCGGTTTAATGGGCATAAAAGCATTGAATCACCGGGCAAACGTCGAATAGATCTTGAAGCCATGTCCTTTCAATTTAAAAACGAATTTTGGGTACTTTAATCGCTTACGCATTTTCTCATATAACATCTGATCTTCACATTTTAGGTAGACGAAACCTACAGCGTTCGATTCGCCAGATTCAAGTGATCATTTCGATATAGAATTGATTTAAATCGGACAAAAATACGTTTCATAATGATAAATATTACGGAGTTACACGAGATAAATGTCAACACAGCATAAATTATTTCCCTGTCCTTCGGAAGCTGTCCATATTTCCGCCTTCATTATTGATCTGTCATCTGTGTTTCTCTCATCTTGGAGACTTTGCAATGGTTTGCGGGTTTGTAGGTCTCGCAAATGCTTTTCCGACAGCGATTCATTGACAATAAAAGGAAAGTCCGAAATCGCTTTGATTCGCTTAGGCTCTGTGAAACTGTGAGCATGTTGACGTTTCGTCCACGGTTCTGTGAGTTCTTTCTTTTGGACCAGCTTTACCTTTGGGCGAGATGTTTGTAGGTTTTGTGAGTCAGAGAACATCTCGACCAAAACCAAACTGTCGAAAATAAATAACTATTGGCTATTGACCTGCAACATACCTCACGGTTCGAAAAAGCCTGACGATAACTTATTGAACAATTTTGCAGATTTGTGGAACCCCAAAAATAATGACTAATAACAGTGCCACTACAGTAGCGCGAATAATTAGCAAAAATGTGTAATATTAAGTTAAACATGAGAAATGCAAACAATTGAACAAAACGCGAGTGAGCAAATCATAATTCCTAACATCTCTAAAATCCATTCATGAATTATGACTTTTAAATCTGTTGATCATTGTTCTGATTCCTATTCTTTTTCGCGAAAATGTGAGAAAACTGAATGAAAGTTTAGATACAAGATAAATTCACATACAGTTAAATTTGTGACAAATTGACATAACTTTCAGAATTAACGCATTATTTATGTTTCGAGCTGTCCATGTTCAATCGAAACATGAAGTATGAGCGAAAACGCGTAGAAATGCCAAGTGATATAGCTACACATGTACACAGTAATGAGTGGGAATAACCAAAATGCACATAAGTGAGCAATGATGATGTGGCAAGATGAGCAGAAATTAGTTCCAAATGTTTAAAATTGATGGGAAAATGAGCAAAATTAAGGCAAAATGAGTAACTGACAAATGTGTCAACTTGAGCGTAAAATGAGCAAAAAAAAGTGTAAAACGTCAACAAAAACCAGTAAATTTGACTGAAACATGAACAAAAACGAGCAAAATTGAGGAATAAATTGGCAAAAATGTGTAATATTAAGTTAAACATGAGAAAAACTTGTGCAAAAATGCAAACAATTGAACAAAACGCGAATGAGCAAAACATTTTACACATGCAAAACAGGAAAATCGCATGAACAAATATAACAAACATCTAATTAATTTCCTGTCAACGTTTACATTATATTTGCGTAATACAAACATGTCGTGTATCAAACTAAATCGGTTAATATTTTAACATTTTATCTCAACATTGTTTTAGATTGTTACATCATGGACACACTCAGGAAATGATTTTGAAAAAGTTCCATATATATTTTCATGCTGAACAATATTCTCCAATCTCGACATGTATGCTTTAGTCCATTGATAGACAAATTGATTTTGCAGATTATTTACAATTATCCCAACGATGTGAACGACGAAAACACTTACCATTTACACAAGACAAGTCGAATGTTTATTGAATTAAACGTTGCTTGAAGGGGGAAAACTAGTTAGTCGATTTTCATCGACACAATTACGTTTCACACTTTGTTTTTATTACGAAGTGTTTTTATTATGAGGTTTTTTATTACGCTATGACTATGTGAATATTTAATAATCGTTTTGATCACCCTTAGCTATTACGGTTTGGGTCAAGACCTATTTCCTCCGCAACCAATCAACACGAAAAGAAAAGGGCAAAGTTTAATGTATGGATACCTTTGTCTCTAGATGTAATGTCACCCAAAACATAATAATCCTTTTGTCTAATAAAACTCGACCAATATATTTAATGTTGTGAACATTGATAATTTTCTACCAACACACGTTTTCCCGCACTACATTCACAAATGTCAGTAGAAAACATTTTAAATCTCTCGTTGATTATGAATGCAATTTACAATTGATCTTCTCACAAACAACCAGGAGAAAATAACACCAGACGATTAGAAACTAAGGCCAGAGTTCGTCTTGATAATACTTCATCTCACTGAAGTCATTTCGTAAAGGGAGATACGTTAAGACAGTATTCTATTCTACTAGTTTGTAATAAACACGAAATCTTACGTTTCTTATCATTCATTTCGCGGTGCAAGTGAATTGTCCGCGTTAATTGATTTTCAATGACAAGGCCGTGTAAATTATTCACAAACGCTTCGGTGAACTCTGCTTCGGTCAATACACAACCAGATCTTCCTTCGATGGACACCAAACAGTCGTACTGCCTTTAACATCCCATTTCAAAAGTCACCAGAATGAGTTAATTGATTTATTTCACTGACAACATTATACGTTTCACACTTCGTCATTTTACTGTGACTTAAGATTATTATTACTCTTTAGCGTGGCAAAATAAATATCACATCAAACGTGTTCTTTATTTCAACGTTAAACTTGAAAACGTTTAAAACATTGTAAGAGGCTAACTTTGAAGACTTTCTCTATTCTCCGTACAAAACAATATTTTCTAGTCTATGTATACTTTAACAACTCAAGCCCCGTCGGCTTATTGTACGTTCATGAATGTACCAATATACAAATGTTGGATACGATCTTTTTAGAGTAACATTTCAAACGTTTCCCTTAAATCACACCATCATCCATGGACAAGTTAAAAGACATCGTTAAAGAAATTTTGAAGGAATGCTATAGTTAATTATCTTCCGTTTCATAAGCAAACCCGTCGTTTTAACCAATGTCTAACAAGATTCCACTTGTTACGGTTTTCCTATCCACATGAAATATGTTCACTTGAACCAATGAAAAAGAAATTCCGCTTATGACATTATGACATTTTCTTCCGGTGAACATGCGCGCGCACAGGTTCAACTGGGTTCCCTGGAAACTAAAATATAGGGGTCAGAGCTCTGCATGAATAAATTAAAAAATGCTGACTAAGTGGTCTATGCCTGCAGCATACCTACTAATCAGATTGCAGAAAAGCTGCGTTAAGACCGCTCACGATCCAAGCCATCAAATAAAAATACATAATAATGTAGAATTCGTTTGAAAAATCATCAAGAAAAACAGCAAAAAGAAAAACAGCAAAAAGAAAAACACATGCATTCTATTATTATATTATTTTAGAAACAGTTTGTTATTTTAGTTAGACCACAATTACAAAGAAAATTCATGAGTTTATTTTACCAAAAGTTAACTAATAATTTATTATCGTTGCATTTGGATGATATTCGCCACTCTATAGCTTTGCTCTTGAATATTCTAATCATCCTGAAGTACGGACGAAAACTACAGTTAATATCTAAAAAATAAAATGATTGAGAAACACTGATTTATATATGATTCAGAAAAAGCTTCTGATTTCCAGATGGAAATAGAAGGGATTGGATGTCAATTGGGACTTCGATCCTGTTTCCACTCCAATCCACATATTTGTAACTATTGTATGTAAATGTTTGTGTTTGACTTGTATGTAATATTGGCAAATTTATTAAACTAAACTAAACTAAACCATGCCTCTTGAACTAACATTTATGTAGGTAATAGTAATATGAACTGACATTTATTTGAATTAATCAAACCTGCTCCCTACTGTGTTTTTTCTAGTCAGTTGATTTTATTTTTTAACACAGTTTCTTCTAAACGTTTCTTTGTCCCACTATGGGTCGCCAGATCAGAACGTGTCACCAGAGAGCACGTGGTGTCACATCGTTAATGGTGCAATACTTTAATTAATTTATTTATTTAGCTTTTATTGTACAGAGTGTGTAGATAAAAAATAATAATAAAGTAAATGAATGTACATCAAGGTATAGATTACTACAGGTATAGATTATAGATTACTACAGGTATAGCAAGGTAAAATGCGGAAAATAAAAATGATAAAATCTATATCTACAATATAAAAATTATATAAATGTTGTTAAAAATTGCATCAATAGCAACGTGCTTTCAATGCTTAATTTTCACTAGATTCATAGCAAAGGGAAACAGAAAGTTTTTGGTTTGCTCTAAAACAATGATAGAATAATTTTTCTAATAATAACATTCTAATGTGGGCTGAATTATACATTGTGCACTCTTAATTCGAGGCCTCGTATTTCTCAATGATGCATGCGGACCTGAATTACTCAACGAAAAAACGACGTTGATTAAAATTTTCATTCTTTTAACGATATATTTAAATTAGCAAAGAAAGTAATACAAATTGAGTGTTTGTTTTATGCATTACCTGCATGGAAGCGACCCAATATTACAAAGTGAACCAGACAGTTTCTCAAACAATGTATTCATGATTAGTTAGATACGTGTTCCAACTAAAAACAAATTATCATGTCTAGATACAAGATTTATAACAAAAAGAAATTGAAAGTTTCCTAAACTTTATCTTTGAAACAAAGATAAATTCACATGCAGGATCATTGTTTGCAACTTTTAGTTAATATAAATTAAAACAATCGGATGTAAACGAAAACATTCCAACTAAAACAAATTATCACGTTCAGACACTAGATTTCTAACAAAGAAAATTAAATTGAATGTTTCTAACTTTATGTTTAAAACAAAGATAAGATGATGATCACATGCAAGATCCTTCTTTTACAACGTTTCCTCAATAACAATTTAAACATTCGGATGTCAACCAATCATTCAAACTAAAACAAATTATCTCCTTTAAACACTAGATTTATAACAAAAACAAAAGCTTAGGCACTATGTAAAATATTATCCTGAAAATGTTTTAATGTATACAACGAAACGTTAGATCTCATTAAACTTAGTATGCCTTTTCTTCGTGTTTTACGCTGAGCTTTAATATTTTTAACAAAGCTTGGCCAATCTCTAGCTAATGTTCTAAATGTAAAGTTTCTTTAAAATGACAACGTTACTTGGACTATTAACGTTACTACGTTACTTGAAATATTCAGACTAAAATGAACGAGGACGGAATTTCATCTCAGTCTTTTTTAACGAATAATACCGTCCTTTCCAGAAACGCCAGAACACTCCATAATCATCACTTTTGTTATGAGAATTGTTTAGATATCGACCATTTAAGTTCGAGTAACCACATTTATTGAACCACCAGGCACCATCGTAACGCACTGCACAGTTTGTACCCGACAGGTCATTATCCTCGTCTTTAGTGGTAAATTGCATTCCATTGTGTACAGTAAATGAGTCACCAGCATTGCCTGCAATAAATATCAAATTAGAACTAAAAGGGTCGAAAAACGACGAAAAACGTTTGTGTAATGCATAGAAAAATAGTACATGTGTCTGATGACATGAGACAGAAGGTGAGACAATTAACTGAACAATGCAGCTTAAAATATGAAACAAAAATAGAAGCACGATTATTGTAAATAAATATATTATCGAGATAATAGCGTATTGTGTATTATCGAGGCTACTAGCTACATTGCCATTACTTTACAGAATATCCGTGGTTGTGATCCATGGTTGTGACCATATTTCCTGCTCAACAATCCAATATAACTAGCACCTACGTACTTTTACAATAATGTTTTGAGAACCTAGCAGTCAAGTTAACATACATGTTAACGTGAGTTTATTAGCTAGCCCAATTTTCCTGCGTCACAGGACTGTCTTCTGATATTTTTAAAAATAAAATAATTTCGTTGGCATTAAGTTTAAACAAGTCTAAGTCCACACACGGTATGCTAAAATACGTCATCTCTTTTGCAACTCTGCATTGAGACAGTCGATTGAAAACAGCGAGCTCCACACAAATTGCTAAAAATAGAACAAGTTGTACGTAACAGCAAATTTGCTGAACAATACTGCAACAACGCGGCTATGATGGCTGAACAATATTGTTTTACGAACAATGTTGTTCAGCATTTTTTAACAATGTCGTTCAGCATTCTTTCAACATTGTTGTTCATTGTGAACAATGTTGTTTAGCATTCTTTCAACAATGTTGTTCAGCATTCTTTCAACATTGTTGTTCATTGTGACCAATGTTGTTCAGCATTCTTTCAACAATATTGTTTTACGAACAATGTTGTTCAGCATTCTTTTAACAATGTTGTTCACTGTGAACAATGTTGTTCAGCATACTTTCAACAATGCTGTTCATTGTGAACAATGTTGTTCAGCATTCTTTCAACAATATTGTTTTACGAACAATGTTGTTCAGCATTCTTTTAACAATGTTGTTCATTGTGAACAATGTTGTTCACCATTCTTTCAACAATGTTGTTCATTGTGAACAATGTTGTTCAGCATTCTTTTAACAATGTTGTTCATTGTGAACAATGTTGTTCAGCATTCTTTCAACAATGTTGTTCAGCATTCTTTCAACATTGTTGTTCATTGTGAACAATGTTGTTCAACATTCTTTGAACAATATTGTTTTACGAACAATGTTGTTCAGCATTCTTTTAACAATGTTGTTCATTGTGAACAATGTTGCTCAGCATTCTTTCAACAATGCTGTTCATTGTGAACAATGTTGTTCAGCATTCTTTTAACAATGTTGTTCATTGTGAACAATGTTGTTCAGCATTCTTTCAATAATGTTGTTCATTGTGAACAATGTTGCTCAGCATTCTTTCAACAATGTTGTGCAGCATTCTTTCAACATTGTTGTTCATTGTGAACAATGTTGTTTGGCATTCTTTCAACAATGTTGTTCAGCATTCTTTCAAAATTGTTGTTGATTGTGAACAATGTTGTTCAGCATTCTTTCAACAATGTTGTTCATTGTGAACAATGTTGTTCAGCATTCTTTTAACAATGTTGTTCATTGTGAACAATGTTGTTCAGCATTCTTTCAACAATGTTGTTCAGCATTCTTTCAACATTGTTGTTCATTGTGAACAATGTTGTTTAGCATTCTTTCAACAATGTTGTTCAGCATTCTTTCAACATTGTTGTTCATTGTGAACAATGTTGTTCAGCATTCTTTCAACAATATTGTTGTACGAACAATGTTGTTCAGCATTCTTCTAACAATGTTGTTCATTGTGAACAATGTTGTTCAGCATTCTTTCAACAATGTTGTTCAGCATTCTTTCAACATTGTTGTTCGTTGTGAACAATGTTGTTCAGCATTCTTTCAACGATATTGTTTTACGAACAATGTTGTTCAGCATTCTTTTAACAATGTTGTTCAGCATTCTTTCAAAAATGTTGTTCATTGTGAACAATGTTGTTCAGCATTCTTTTAACAATGTTGTTCATTGTGAACAATGTTGTTCAGCATTCTTTCAACAATGTTTTTCAGCATTCTTTTAACAATGTTGTTCATTGTGAACAATACTGTTCAGCATTCTTTTAACAATGCTGTTCATTGTGAACAATGTTGTTCAGCATTCTTTTAACAATGTTGTTCACTGTGAAATATGTTGTTCAGTATTCTTTTAACAATGTCGTTCAACATTCTTTTAACAATGTTGTTCATTTCAGCATTCTTTCAACAATGTTGTTCATTGTAAAATATGTTGTTCAGCATTCTTTCAACAATGTTGTTCATTGTGAACAATGTTGTCAAGCATTCTTTCAGCAATGTTATTCATTGTGAACAATGTTGTTCAGCATTCTTTCAACAATGTTGTTCATTGTGAACAATGTTGTTCAGTATTCTTTCAACAATGTTATTCATTGTGAACAATGTTGTTCAGTATTCTTTCAACAATGTTGTTCATTGTGAACAATGTTGTTCAGAATTCTTTCAACAATGTTGTTCACAATTGATGAACTAACAACGGTATTTCAGACTGTTGTTGGAAAAACAATATTGGAAAACATAATATTGATAAAACAAGCATGTTCGCAATTGTTATCATTGTTGCTCAATCTTGTTAACAAGTTATAACAACATTCATACCTGAACAACCTTATTAAGAAAAAATATGAAAGATGCTATAAGTTCTCATAAGAACTGGATATAATATGAAAAGGAGAAATAAGATAACTACAATGTGTCGAAAAATACTTACGTAAGAGTACTTACGTATATACGTAAGAGTACTTACGTATATTTATGGACGACGTTTCGGACGATGTTTCCTGAAGAAGGACACAAAGTACTCTTATAAGTATTTTTCGACACATTGAAGTTAACAACCTTATTGACAGCATTGTTCACAATTAGCAGAACAACATTTCCAAAACTGTGACGTACGTCCGGTTCGGATAAAAATTGTGGGCGTGTAATATATTATAGTAAACACAGTAAGTGCCACTACGATGAAAATTCACCCCCGTCTTTTAGATTTTATTTAGCATAGAATAGTATTTCAGGGTCGAAAGTGATCATCGATGTATAAAAAAACTAAAAATTGGTATTTTGAATTAAGTATTTTGAGCTCTGAAATCACTTTTATTTAGGCCACCATTACTAAAAATGTGTTCTAAGTGAGCCCGCAATTTCAAAAGGTAATATTGTTTGTGACGTCAGATTCTCAATGCTACGCCTGAATTTCAGTCGAGGTTACTTGTTTTCTTGTTTTCTTCGAGAAGTAGATGAAATGTTCAGCCTTTCAAATGAAGAATTTGAATAAACGACTTTGATTTACTTGAAGAATTAGCGATGTGGAGTCTTCGCGTTGAGAATTTTACGTCACTTCGTTACGCTGGTCAAGAACATGAACGATTAATGGCGGACATAACAACTCCAGATTCGAAGTCAGAAAAATAATACTTGCCATCGTCTTATCGCAAAACGGTTTCGACCGAGTAATATTTAGCAGCTCTGCTTTATAAATACGTAAAAATATCGATAGGTAAAAATTTGATCATAGTGGCACTTTAAGTGGCGGGTTGGGATGTAAGTTGTTTCGGGGTTCGGTTCTAGTATTATTCATTCATATTTTTTCACTCTTCTAATATATTTCATATTTATATTACCAATATTTATTATATTTATGAGTTAATCCAAGTCATATAGTAAATTTGTTGCACAAATAAATTCCAGAATTAACGCAAACATGACAAAAAATAAGTAGAAACATAGCGCAAGTCTAGCGCACGTTTTCGTTTTACTGATTTTCCCATTTTCGGATCAAAAGGACATTACTTAATTATTTTTAAATGTACCTATAGTCAGTACAATATGGAGAATAGGACTGGAACTGGTGTACGAAGGACCGCGAGAAGTGCAGAAACGGAGATACAAAATCTGCCTCCATGTCCGCCAAGTTTGGTTAAAATAATTGTAACTAACCTGAATAACCTCCAACGGTTAACTTGTGTTTTTTGGCTTCATCAGCAACTGCAAATATTGAGTACTCAGCATAACGTGTCTCATTTTCAAAATCCTCCAGATCAATTCTCAAAACGTTTTGATCACTTTCTGACACACGATTGAGCTTCTTTAGCCCAAGCCACAACTCGCCATTTAAGTCTCCAAATCCTTTGGTATAGTTGTTCCATCCACGATAAAAGTCAACACTTCCATCCACTCTTCCTTGAAAGACAGTCCAACCTCCTCCACTTGTTGTCATATCACATCTAACATTGAAGGCTCCAAGACCATCAGGGTCAATTGTGTAAACACCATCTTTTCTTTCTCCTTTTTTGTACAAATCAGAACAACTCTTTGGCACTAAAGAAACACAATGAAGCTTTCATTAATGAATTATCTCCTCGCCTAGACGGAAATTCCAAGAATGTTTTTAAAATTTCAAGTGGATCTGAAAGTCGATTTGAGTTTATATATATATATATATATATATATATATATATATATATATATATATATATATATATATATATATATTATATATATATATATATATATATATATATATATATATATATATATATATATATATATTATATATATATATATATATATATATATATAAATGCCAAACTCGTATATATATAAATGCCAATATACTTGCCAAACTCGTCAGGTGAATATATATATATATATATATATATATATATATATATATATATATATATATATATATATATATATACATATATATATATATATATATAACAGTAGAGTGCTGCGTAGACAGTGTTTTGAATATATAGTAAAGTGAAAAGGTGGTAAACTGCCAATAATTTAGTGACGAGATACTGACGTTTCGAGCGGAGCCCTTCATCAGAGTAAGACCATCAGAGTAAGTATGAAGGGCTCCGCTCGAAACATCAGTATCTCGTCACTAAATTATTGGCAGTTTACCACCTTTTCACTTTGCTATATATATATATACCTGTATAATATATATTTAGACCAGCGGATTGAAGCCGGCTCAGAAGATCTTCTAAGCCTTCTGTCTCGTCCCACATGCTTAATCTCTCTCGTGAGTCTATTTATTAAGGACCCCAAGTATGGGAGACTGGTGGGAGATACGTCGGCAAGTGTCTTAAAAGATTTTAAGCTGGGGGTTAGGGTTAGAAAAGTTAGTTAGGCTGGGGGTTGGAGTTAGGACATTTTTTCTTTTGGGGAATGGGAACAATTACTTCCGTAAAGTACTCCCAGAAGGCTTAGAAGATCTTCTGAGCCGGTTTCAACCCGCTGGTCTAAATTTAGACTTATATATATAAGTATATATAAGTATATATAAGTATATATATATATATATATATATATATATATATATATATATATATATATAAGTATATATAAGTATATATATATATATATATATATATATATATATATAAGTATATATATACGAAAGTATATATATATATATATATATAAGTATATATATATATATATATATATATATATATATATATATATATATATATATATAAGTATATATATATATATATATATATATATATATAAGTATATATATATATATATATATATATATATATAAGTATATATATATATATATAAGTACGTGTAGGTTTTGGTCTACGAAATGCAAAGAGTGCTCAACAACATATAGTTAGAGCAAATAATAGATTTTCGCTTACCTCAAAACTGGTCTGCTACAACTTGTTTCATCTGTAAAAGAATCTTCAGGCAGTGACAATATCGAAAGGGATGACCGCTTATTTATAGGCTTTCTGCCGGAAAGTGGGGGCGTATGTGGGGGACAAAGCATGAGGTCATGGCTTTGTTTGCGTTGGTTACGCGAAATTTATTACGATGACGACACTGTGAAATTATTTCCGCTCTTTTGTTGAGTAAACTATTCTTATTTTTTTCTTTTAAAATACAAAATTTTTCTTCTAAACATAAATTGCATCGTTTTGATCCTCCTGTGTACGAAATAGAATGTTTTAGAATTTGCCAATTAATACTGAAATCTTTATTGTTTTCTTTCAATGTCCAAATATATTTCGAAAGTTCGGTGTCATTTTCATGCTTTTTATGTTGAAAAGATTTAGTGTGGTTGGCCAATCGCTCTTTGAATGTGGTTGCAGTCATACCAATGTAGTGTTTTATTTCGTTTGTGATGTTTACTGTCACTGTTGCTTTGTATACTATGTCTCTAGTCATGCATTGTTCTTGAAGCGGGCAAATGGTGTTCTCTCTACAACTGCAATTAGTAGCGTCCCTATCCTGCGGTTTGATGTTCCTAGCTATGCGTGCATTGTGCTTAGTGATTATTGACTTAACATTGTTCATGCAGCTGTAACTTACTTTAACTGTATTTCTGTTGAAAATCTTATGGAGCTTGTGGTGCGGAGGGAAATGTTTGTCAATTAGGCTAAGGAAATTACGTCCTATGTTAGTGCTGACACTCTTGCTAAATGGTGGGTTGAACCAAATGATATTGCGTTGCCTATTCCTACGTGGTCGTTGCGGTGTATCATGAGTGTAGCTAAGTTCATGATTAAAGTTGCTGTGCCTAAGCGCGTTCTGATATAAGGGTGCAGATTCCTGAAAAGTTTGCTCATCTGACGAAAGGAGTTTAATGCGTTTGTTAATTGATGCAGGTAGTTGCCTTGTTATGCTTGGTGGATGGTTAAGCGGTCATCCCTTTCGATATTGTCACTGCCTGAAGATTCTTTTACAGATGAAACAAGTTGTAGCAGACCAGTTTTGAGGTAAGCGAAAATCTATATATATAAGTATATATATATATATATATATATATATATATATATATATATATATATATATATATATATATATATATAATATATATATATATATATATATATATATATATATATATATATATATATATATATATATATATATATATATATATATATATATATATATATAATATATATATATATATATATATATATATATAATATATATATATATATATATATATATATATATATATATATATATATATATATATATATATATATATATATATATATATATATATATATATATATATATATATATATATATATATATATATATATATATATATATATATATATATAGGCTACTTTTGTGATCATTGAAACGCATTCTAAACGACGTGACAGTGCTTTCAACGTTTTGTTTACAACACTTCTTACACTTAATAAGATAAACAACACAGTCAAAATCGTAATTAACATAAAACTCTCTATTATTCAAATTATTATGAAAGCTTCTTCCCTCTTTGACAAATTTACAAATCTGGCGACGACATTTACCACACCTCTTCATTCCTTCACCGACAGATCTCTGAATTCTACTCCTTACTAATTCTCCCTTAAGATTTTTAGGCCTCCGAAAACTAACCAAAGGTGCTTCCTCAAAAACACGTTTCATGTCATCCGAAGCATATAAGATGGGAATCAACTCACGGATCTTCTTTCCAATCCCCGATATAGAGCCGGTTGAAAATTTAATACCAAAGGGACCCTATTTTCCAATTTATATTTATTCTTATACCCCTGATCAAGCAAGGACGTTCTACTTACATCTCTGGCGTTCTGCAATTGACCATCGATAACCTCTGTCTTAAACCCTCTTTTTAATAGATACCCACGCAATTCTCCTAACCTTTGTTCAAAAACCTCGTCTGACTCACAAATACGTCTAAGTCTAAGGGCTTGTCCATATGGAATTCCCATCTTAACATGCTTCGGATGACACGATCTATAATCCAAATGTTGATGTGTATCCGTTTCTTTGCAATAAACATCAGTTATTATCTTACTTTCTTTTATCTCCACTTTAACGTCTAAATACGAAATTTCCTTAAGCGAAAATGACCATGTATATTTTATATTTTGATGGAACGAATTTACATACTCTAAAAAATTAATTAGAGTTCATCCAAAAATCTCCACCAGAACCATGGCTTTAAAATGCATTCAGTTAGCATTTTTCTTTCCAACTTAGGCATGAAAATATTCGCAAAAGCCGGTGCAAACTTGGTAACCAAACTTAGGGAACCGACGGCGAGAGTAAACAATTGCATTTCACGAAAAACAAAAATGTCCTCGGAAATATCGTTACATGTCTCAAGTAACTTGAATATAGTTTAACCGCTTACCTGGCAAGGAGTTCTCCTCAACTGGATTAGTTTCATTAACGTTCTCCTGGATCTGCAAAATAACAATAATCTTCAGTCGCTTTTGGTCAACTGAAGGCCAACTCGAGTCTGTCAAAATGCCAATCAAATGACACTTTTACACGCTCGAGTTAAAACATTTACAACAAAGAAAAGGCAAATTAATATTTACCACATGTGAGATCTAAGTCGTAAGAAATTTGTAGTTACCTCCATGATTTCAAGATAGTTAAATGCTTTGTCTTTTACCAAGTTTTCTGGTTGAAGGGATTTAGTGGCGTTGTTCAGTTGACATTTATGCCTGGAGCGAGGGCACATCTCTTCTTTGATCTCATAGTTGATAGATTTACACAAAGGATAACCAGCCAAGCATTGATGAGCGCATTCAATCTCACTGTAAGTTTCACTTTCTTTCATTACATTATTCTCAAGTCGAGCACCTTGTGAAATTACAGAAGAGATGGTGAATTTGAGCGATGTGACCAGATAATCAAACAGTTGAGCTACTTAAAGAGTGAGCGTCAACCGTACGGTCGGCCATTTTCGAAGCACGAATTCCCTTGGTGAACTTATCCTAACTATCTGCTCATCCTTGATATAAATTATTCATTTTGACTTTTAATTGAAAAAAGACAAACCTTAGAAAGTAATTATTTGTGCATTTTTCACAAAACTCAACGTTTTCTTGACTTTCGTTTCAAATTATGTCAGCATTCCAGACTGACGTGCAAATTGTGGAAGAGTGGACGTATTTGGATTGTACGTCCACTGTCAGTCAAGGCTAACATAATTTGAAATGACAGTCAACAAAGGAGACTGGGATGGTTTTAGGTTATACATGCAAGATTTCTAACTCCAGTACCCAGAGTGGGAGGACAATGTTGAATGCTCTTGGCAGTCATTTATTTGCTACCTGAAAAAGGGAATAAGCAAATTTATTCCAACCAAGATTGCAAGGAATAGAAACAACCTGCCGTGGATGCACGACGATTTTGTGGATTTCATGTGAATTACCTGACGAGATTCCTACCCAAACTCAGCGACGTTATGGAACCCATTAGACTCCGAAAGATACAGCATGGAACTGAGAGCATCAACAAGAAGCCACTTTCAACCAAATAGACGATGCATGGTCACCACTGCACTATTACTCAAGTACTGAGATCCCCACAGACGAACTAAAGATACAGTGCGATAAGCCAGCGAGAAAGTACTTGGTGCAGCCATTACTCAGATAGGATAACCCGTAGTATTTGCAAGTCGCACATTGATGAACGCTGCATGAAACGCGCTAGGCATGAATCTAAAAGGAAATGTTGGTAGTCGTCTTTGCCCTGCAGAAGTTCGAACAGTACGCTTGCAGTAGACCTATCACAGTAGAGAGTGACCACAATCTTTTGGAAGCAATTGACAAGAAATAGCTGAGAACCGCATTGAACAGACTGCAGGGAATGCTGTTAAAGATCCAAAGGTTTGTCATCACCATCGTATAAAAGCCAGGATCACAGATGTATCTGGTCGATACACTATGAAATGAGAGAACAGATCACACAATCGACGGCCGAAGAAGAAGTGATTCAACGACTGTGTTGGCACCATATTTCAGTTACATGCAGAGACGTGCTAACCATTCATTTTCAAATGGGAGCGCCTCGTAATACCGAATAGCATCCGACCGGATATGAAGAAAATGCTTCACGGCTCATATTTTAGAATACATGGATGTCTGCGTAGAGCCCGTGAGTGCATATTCTAGCCAAACATGAACGCAGCACATAGCACAATGCGAGACATGCAATCAACATGGAGCCTTTTAATCAAATAAACCCTGATGCCTCATGAAGCAAGCGAGAGGCTCTGCATGGGAGCCAATATCAGAGCGAAAAGTTGGAGCCGATCTCTATACCTGCATGCAAGGCAAAAAATACCTTATCCTTGTTGACTTATCCTTTCCAACTTCTGGAAGATTGACTACCTCATGCAGAGACACCAGAGCAACGACTGAAATGAAGAAGATCAAAATCACTTTACAAGAAACTGGATTCCAGATACGCGCTCATAATTTCGACAATGGCCAACAGTTTACCTCTGACAAGTTTTCCACATTTTCCAAAGAGTGAGGATTTGAGCACAGGACTAGCAGTCCAGGTCACCAACAAGCCAATGGTAAAGCTGAGACACCAGTTAAGGCAGCAAAGAACATTCTCCGTAAAGCTTCAGAAAGTGTCTATGGCCATTATTTGGCCATTCTCGCACAGAGAAACACACCCACAGAGGAGATGGACTCAAGCCCTGCACAAAGACTACTAGGAAGACGCCAACAAAAACTCTCCTACCCAAGACGAAAGAACTACTGAAACCCAAAGAGATCAACCTCGAAAGAGTCACCAAGCAAGTTGCAAGCGTCCAATGGAGGCAAGATGGAGGAAGGTGATAATGAGGCCATTAAAGTGCCCCTAACCTCAACATTTTTTATTGTCTTATTTGGAAGAACTTTTAAAATGATAAAGTAACTTCTTTTGAAGATTTTAGTAGTATAGAAAGTGGGGCTACCGGCGCATTTTTCCATTTTTTCATGCTTCGCAATCAAAATGTGAAAAAGTTCGCCGTTAGCCCCACTTTCGAGACTACTAACAGTGACGTGTCACAGGTTTGGAAGCGTAGAAACGCGTCTCACGGACTCCAAACCACGTGGTATATCGCTTGGTATGGTGTTGTTACGAGCGGTATCTTCGTTTACAGCAGCACCACATCAATACGTGTTATTATTAGTAGTCTAGAAGTATAGTCACTTTTTTGTAGTCTCACAGACTCCAAACCACGTGGTTTATCGCTGTTGTCTCCACTCTTGAGACTACTAACAGTGGTGTGTCGCGTGTTTTAGACGTGTGGAAACACGTCTCACGGACTCCAAATCGTGTGGTATATCGCCATTGTCCCAACTTTCGAGACTACTAAAACGGGGTGAAATAAGATTCGTTAGAGTGAGACGTGTATCAGCTAGTAGGCTACAGAGTGAGGTGTCTGGACGTGGGGCTGCTGCGGGTGAGGATGTCACTCATAACGAGACTGTGTCAAGCAATATTGTGAGTGGTCCTGATATGAACTTTATTTCGAGTCACGAGTCGAGTAGAGCTCGTGGTTCGAAAAGGTCTAAGGACTTAGCTATATTAAATAATAAAACGACTCGTGTGAAAATGTCTGAGAGTAAACGTAACTCTATTATGGATGGTAATATCGCTCGTAGTGGTACACTATCGAGTGGTGGTGCGCGTGGTCCTGATATGGGTTCTGGTAACTTAGTTATACCGAATATTAAGATGAGTTTTCTAGATAGGATGTCTAGCTATCTAGCTGATGCTAAAGTATTGGGGTATAAGTGGATGGATCTTATTAGAAGAGTATCTAGAGAGAACGTCATTAGTAGAGTCACCAGATTTAGGGAGGTCAGAGAAGTTCGAAAGGCTAGACGCGATCTTAAACGATACGTGAGGAGGTCACGACTAAGTCAGGAGGCCTCAGACAAAGAGTACAAGAGAATCACTAGTCTTATTGCTGAGGTGAGACGTCCTACTGTAGTACAAATGAGAGTTGCTCTCAAAGGGTATACCAAGTCGTATAGTGTCAAGGTAATCGACAATAAGGATTCACTAAAACAACTAGTCAGGACTAGAGGAGTAGTAGGCTCAACTTTACAGAAAGAGCTAGAGAGACTGAAAGGTTTGAAGTTTTCCGAGACATTGGAAGTGACTCTAGAGAAACAAATTGGTGACAAGGAGTCTTTGTTTAAGACAGCCTTCTTCAATAGTGTGGTCAAAACAGTGGTTAGTAGTGTTGATATTAGTGGGACTACGAGACAAGCTAGTGAGGAGATATTAAATCGTATAGCTGTGTGGTTGTCAGAAGGGTCTGGGTGGGTTGTAGATAGTGTTAATTATCACTATATTAATGTGGTAGTGTACAAGCCTCTTAAAGGATCGAGTTATATTAAGCTACCAGAAGAGTTGAGGAACGCGTCGAAAGGTTTGATTAATATAAAGAATGAAGATGACAAGTGTTTCATGTGGTGTCACGTGTTACACAAGTGTCCTGTGAGGAAGGATCCGCAGAGAGTGTCAAAACACAAGAAGAACGTAGGTTCTGTCAATTATGAGGGAGTGAGATTTCCAGTGGATACGAAACAGTACAAAAAGATAGAGAGGCAGAATGATATTAGCATCAGTGTGTTTGGGTATGAGGACAAGCAACCATTTCCTATCTACGTTTCTGAGGAGAAGTGTGAGGATCATATGGACCTGCTGCTAATAACGAATGGTGTTAAGCGACACTACGTGTACATCAAAGACTTTGGTAGGTTTATGTTCGGTCAGTCTAATCATAAGTGTCGCAAGAATATCTGTAGATACTGTCTTCAATGTTTTACTACCAATGAGATTCTAGAGAATCATAAGGAGGTTTGTATGGTGGTAAATGGTAAGCAAGCGATCAAGATGCCAGTAGAAGAAGACAGCACTCTTGAGTATGAAAATTACCACAAACAATTAGAAGTACCATTCGTGATATATGCAGACTTCGAGGCTATTACAGAGAAGGTCGACAACGTGACACCACTCGTAGGATCGTACACTAGTGAGTACCAAAGACACACGGACTGTGGGTATGGATACAAAGTAGTGTGCTGTTACGATGATAAATATAGTAAACCAGTAGAGATGTTTCGAGGCCCGAAAGCGGTTAAGAAGTTCATGAAAAAGATGCTAGAGGAGGTCAAGTACTGCAAGAAAGTCAGAAAGGAGCATTTTAGTAAGGACATGGTAATGACCATAGCTGACAAGGTTAACTTCAAGGAAGCGACTAAATGTCATATTTGTGATAGGAAATATATACGTAGAAGCGTGAGAGTTAGAGATCATTGTCATGTCACTGGTAAGTATAGAGGTTCGGCACATCAGTTATGCAACAGAAACTATAGACTGACTGATAAGATACCTGTCATATTCCATAATCTAAGAGGGTATGATAGTCACTTCATAATGCAAGAGGTAGGCAAGCTAGGTCAGAAAATCAACGTCATACCAAATAATATGGAGAAATATATGGCATTCATGTTAGGTAAACATCTAGTGTTTCTAGATAGTTTCCAGTTCATGAGCTCTAGTCTAGCCAACCTAGTGAACAACCTACCAAAGGACTGTCTCAAGTATACGTCTGAACTATTTCAAGGCGAGGAGCTAGAGTTGGTGTCGCGAAAAGGTGTGTACCCATATGACTATATGGATAGTTTTGATAAGTTTAATGAACTTGAGTTGCCATCAAAGGAGAGTTTCTACAGCATCCTAAACGACGAGCATGTGTCAGACACAGACTACGAGCACGCTCAAGAAGTGTGGGAGACAATGGGCGTGGAGAATATGGGCGAGTACCACGACCTATACCTAAAGTCTGACGTATTACTACTGGCTGACGTGTTCGAGAACTTTAGAAGAACGTGTAAACAGTACTACCAGTTAGATCCTTGTCATTACTTCACATCACCTGGACTATCGTGGGACGCTGCTCTAAAGATGACAGGAGTGGAACTAAAGTTAATGACTAACATTGACATGTTTCAGTTCATCGAGAAAGGAATGCGGGGTGGTGTCTCCTGCATAACACATAGGCACGGAGAAGCTAATAACAAATACATGAAGGGGTATGATAGTAGTAAACCATCGAAACACATCGTGTACCTAGATGCGAATAACCTTTACGGTTGGGCTATGTGTCAGTATCTACCGACTGGTGGGTTTGAATGGGTCGAGGGTTTTGACATCAACAATTTAGACAAATATAACAACGACTCAGACAAGGGGTTGATACTTGAGGTTGACTTAGAGTATCCAGAGGAGTTGCACGATCTTCACAACGACTATCCTTTAGCCCCCGAGAGGATGAAAGTAAGTAGTGATATGTTGTCAAACTATTGTAAGACGATCCAAAACAAGTTTAAGATATCTGTTGGAGAGGTTGCAAAACTTATACCTAACCTAAGTGATAAGAGTAAGTATGTCGTTCATTATAGAAACCTACAGTTGTACAAAAGTTTGGGAATGAAGGTTAAAAAGATACATAGAGTACTTCAGTTCGATCAGTCACCATGGCTCAAGCAGTATATCGACTTTAACACAGTTAAGAGAACCCAAGCAAAGAATGATTTTGAGAAGGATTTTTTCAAGCTCATGAATAATAGTGTGTTTGGAAAGACTATGGAGAACCTACGAAAACGTGTGAGCGTGGAGTTAGTAACAGACAAGGAAAAACTGAAGAAACTAACGTCAAAACCAACCTTTGTAAGCAGTAAGATATTTGACAATAACTTGGTAGCAGTTCACAAGATCAAAGAGACACTAACTCTAAATAGACCAGCATACGTGGGTATGTGTATTCTAGACTTGTCAAAGACATTAATGTATGACTTCCACTACAATAACATCAAAAAGGAGTATGACAACAAAGCCAAACTACTATTCACAGACACGGATAGTCTAATGTATGAGATTGAGACGGAGGATGTGTACAAAGATATGTACGCTAACAAAGAAGTGTTTGACTTTAGTGGATATGATAAGTCATCTCCTTACTTCGACCCAACTAACAAGAAGGTTATTGGTAAAATGAAGGATGAGACGTTAGGAGTCCCCATCGTTGAGTTTGTTGGTTTAAGGTCGAAAATGTATAGCTACATAAAAGAGGACGGAAAAGGTGGGAAGACTGCTAAAGGTATCAAGAAGAGTACCATTAGAAATAATATAAGACATGACAACTATAAAAGTGTCCTGACAAATGGTGAGCAAATGTCTCACATAATTAAAACTATTCGGAGCAAGAGCCACAGACTAGGAAGCTACGAAATAAATAAGATATCGTTGAGCTGCTTTGACGACAAGCGACATATACTATCAGACGGTGTGTCTAGCTATGCGTATGGACATTACGAAATAGTCAAGAACTAGCTGCTTAGGTTTCTCAAATGTTTTCTAGTCTTGACGTGTTTAGATTTAGAGGTCACGTGGTATGACCGATCACACGTCTCACACACCCACTTATGAGTTCTAATCCACTCTTTGGTTTGAGCTCTGGATGCTATCAAAGCTTCTTCTTTGGTTTGGTAAATTTTTGGTCTTGCCATTATATATTACCATATATTTTATTTATCCACTCGTTGTAGTATGGATCTCCTCTCCCATCCCAACATAGATCCTTGTATACTACGCTATACAGGTTATACTCGAATCGCACCTTAACCTTACCAGGTTTGAGGTCGTTAAGACTACCTCTCAACTCTATACCTCTTCTAGAGCATATTCTTATGACATAGAAAATATATTTCGATATGTTCTTGACAATCAGTTTGTTTCTTTTAAGAGACCACACTATCTCTATAAAATCACTGACAACTGTTGGTATGTCACTCTCGCTAACTAGTCCAGTCAACATTCTATCTAGCCACTTACTATAACTATGAGCCGATTTCTTGTACATCCAAATGTTAGGTACAAAGTTTCTCACGCGTCCGTAGGTAGTCTCTCCACACTTGTTACAACTAAATACACCATCTTCGATTTGGGTTCTGTAGTTACTACACTCATAACAGTACGTGGTGTCGTGCCACTTTTTTGGTGTTGCGTCCTTACTTCCGTTCTTGATCTCGTCCAATGTATACCCTAATGTAGTACCACTCCACTTTTTTGATGTAATCTCATCTAACGTATACCCAGCGTAGAACATTCTCATTGTACGTTCGTCAACCATCTAAGTTACTATACTATATGTGTCTTTAGACTATAGTATAGTAATTTTGTTGTTGAGTGTCTCCAACTCACACTTTATTGTTATGACCTGTTTTAGAGCGTCTGATAGTAGTTGTTCCAACTCTTCTATCTGACGAGTTTGGTAAGAGAGTGTATCTGTCAAGTTACGCTTTTTATCGAATTCCATAGCCATCTCCTTCAAAGTTTTAGTGCTCATTTCTATAACACTCTATATATTAAGTAACCTAAAGGTAGTCCAACGACTCCAACGAATACTGTTTGGTATTCTTTCATCTCGTCCGAGGGTTTGTAATAGTCTGACAACTCAGGCTCTTTACTAAATGTCTTCCCATCATACTGTATCGTAAGTACTTGTCTTAGTTGATCCAGAGCGTGGTTCGTGTCGTTTATGTCTGCATTAGCATCTGACAACTGTTGTCTTAATTCCTGGACTTTATCTCTCTGACGAATCTCGTTCTCATAGAACTTTTCTTTAGCTCTTGCAAGACTCTCCAATGCTTTGTTGTGTCTCTTTATCTCTGTCTCGTAACCTGTATGGTTTAGCTTGCTGAATAGAAACCCAGCTCCTGCGAATGCTATGGCGTTGAACAACCCACCTGCTACCGCACTAGCCATTATATATTACGCTGTGTTATTTCGAGAACGGGTCAATAGGTAAGTATTTCTTGCTCTGCGCCCACTTAACGAGTAGCGTCGAAACGCCTACAGCAGTCGCTAACTTGAGGGTGCCCTTCACTGATTCGGGAGTGCCTAACGGTTCTTTTAGTACTTTCTTTGATGCCATGGATACGGCTACGGCTCCAGCAGTCACAAGGGCTGCGTCGTATAGCTCGTTCATCAGTTCTTTTCTGTCTATTGATGCCATATATTATACGACATGTTTTAATCGAGGCTGTCGAGTTTACGTGGTGGTTTTATAACGACGGTCTTAGGCTCCACTACTTGTTTGTCTTGCCTAATCGTGTAGTACAGCGAACCAGCGGCTATTACCACTCCTATAGTGCCTATGATGTATCCGTAGTTAAAACTATCGTCCTCACTTGTGACTCTTTCTCTCATCTTCCTCTCTTTGGCTGCTTTAGATATAGCAGCCAAGCGTTTGCCTGCCTCTACTCTCTTAGGGTCTTTAACCCTTGTTGTAGACGTTATAATAGGTACATGTACGGACTCACTGTCAGTCATCTTATACTATACGTGGTGTCTTGTTACAGATGACCTCACAGTCATCTCACAGATTATCTCACAGATAGAGTATTCGGTGAAAGTATTTTTGGTGATTAGACAGTGTGGTTTCGCTCTTAAATCTTCTATTGCAGTACTCGCACAGAACTCTAGAGTCTATCATATATGTTTCTATGAAATGTATTATCTCATGTTGGTCTGAGGATAGTAACGTGTTGTACCCTTGTGATCTTAGTCTCCTTAATACCCTCAACTGGTTATTCCTAATAACCCCATTACCTTTCGGTGTTTTGAGCTCTATAGCAAAACCATTGTATCTCTTGTGTAGTTGCGGAACTACCAAGTCTGGTTGTCCACCACTGTAACCTTTCTTCCATCCATCTATTCTTTTAGTAGATGTGTCTTGGTACTCACCCAACCCTGGGATGACTATTGTTGGGTGGTACTCTCTAATGTACTTCACGATGTCGTAGTGTAAATCTGTCTCATTCATGATTGACAGTTGGTTATACTGCGTGTAAACACCTGTTTTTCTAATAGATGGTAGGACTTCTGAGAATACCCATTTTCTAAAGTTTTCTGCCGACTCTAGTTTAGACGAGAATATTAGTCTGTATAGACCACTCTCGTTTATTTGCCAAACTTGTCTATTCTGAATTTGTCTATTTTGACACTCTAAATCTCGGGTCCCAAATTGGGACCTGAGATTTTGAACCTTTCTTTTCTCATCATCTTTCACACGCTGTTGTATCGCTTTGGAAGGTCTTTTATATCCTAAGATTTCAGCTACCTCTTTTCCGTAGAACCAAATATTATCTCCATCTTTTGTAGTAGTGACTGACGTATCGTTATTTCTAAATATTTTAGTGATACTCATCACCTATAATATACCACATGTTTTGTTTTTATGTCAGAACAAACTCCTAATTGGTGATACTTCTGATCACCTACTCTTGGAACTTGTCAACTGACACATCACTGGTTCTTACGTGTAGACCTGTGTTTAAAGGGAGGTCGGAATCGGACCCCCCTTGTGTCTCGTATATTTTATTGTACCTTTTCACCATTCCATTGATTGGTGGGCATAAGTCAGTCACATTATCGTCCAACACTTTAACGTCTGAGAGAAACATTGACTCGTTGTAAGGAAGACCTCTAAGATACGATCTTAGTTGTGTCAATATCTTTTTGTAGCTAGTGTACGCAAACTTGCAATGCTCCACTCTACTCGTCAGATTGGATTTAGCCAAGTAGCCTTGGATGATCACACCAGGACCACTAATACAAGCAATGATTAGAGGGTTAGCGGTTATCGATCCAGCTACAATACCTACTGTCGTTAACCCTATGCTAGTCATGTTTAACGATAGTTTAATTTTCTTCAACCTCTTGTATTTCCATTTGTAACAGGCTTCTAGTTTGTGGTAGTACGCGTACAAGCGTTTTAGCTCTAGCACCTCTTCCTCTGAGATATTCTTTGATATGTGATTGAAAACAACAACTGACTTCTTCCTCATATATCTTAGCTCACATCATATTCCTTCATCATATCTCTACCAACTAATATTATGTCTCGGCTCGTCATGTAGCCAGAGACAATACTAACACCGTAGAACTCTATCATAGACGGGTACTTATACGGTGCTAGTGGTACTCTTTGTCGATGAACTCCAAAGATCGTTACGTAAGGAGACCCTATCTCTTCATGATTAGCTGTGAAGTCTGAGTCTGTTGATCTTATGTTGTTCACCTTGACGTAGGAGTTACCCATCCGCCAATGTATTGATATCATATGTCTCTTGGTGGTGTCGATGTTATTTGGGATTGTACACGTGTACTCCCTTACTGGAGAGCCACCACCGTATGATAATTTATCATTTTCACCTCCTTTGTATCCTATGTATTTGTCCCACGATCCATCATCGTTTGAGATAATCGCCTCCCAATCTTTCGTATTTACCCTCATGGCTAACCTCACTACCATAAAAACGGATATGTCACAGTATTGCATACGTGGACAGTTAAAATGCACTCCAGCTTCAAACGGAATTGGAGTTAGCTCGGGGGATAGGAAGCTATGACCGTTGTTAACACCAATAATAGGACCATACGTTGGATCGTATTGAACTAACATGTTCGTTTTATCTCTAATGGTTTTCACTTTATTTGTTCCACTGTGGTATTCCACCATACTCACAGCATGGTTTGTGACGTTAAAGTCAAATAGAACGTTATAGGACTGCGTTCTAAAGTATTGTGATAAGTATACAGACTCCAACACTTTTTTATTGATAGCATCCCAATCGTCTTCTGGATCTGCTACGTTTTTGAGTGCCCTGAACGCCATATCTATATTCCCAGACATCCTCCCACCGCTAACGCTTAACTTAGGGTCACTGTCTAGATGTCTCTTCGCTCTTCTTAATATTTTGTCACTCTCGTAGTCTCTGTCCTCAAATCCATAACTTAGACTCATTATGTTATAACATATATTTACTTACTAAATAGCCAGACGCAGCCGAGACCCCTAAGACTAGCCACAACTCTGTCGTGTTGTCACCTGGTGTCACTTCTAGACGACGTTCTTGATGTGTCACCTTTGGTTTGTCAAGTGTCTCCAGATGCTCTCCACCTTCCTGGTGTGCCACGTTTGATGTCACCAGACGATTCGTCACCTTTGGTTTGTCGAGTGTCTCCAGATGCTCTCCACCTTCCTGGTGTGCCACGTTTGATGTCACCAGACGATTCGTCACCTTTGGTTTGTCAAGTGTCTCCAGGTGCTCTCCACCTTCTTGGTGTACTTTCTTAACCTCAGTCGTTTTCGCGTAGTTTAACCCAGTGTTTACCCCAAACTTCATACTCTGTGTAGCAGTCTTCAATAGGTTGTTGTACCCAGCGATTTTGTTCTTTAGGATTACAACGTTACTTGGCATTAACCACGTAGACGGTGACAGCGCAAGATTTTGAACAACATTAGTGTCTCTAATCGACTTGTTCATATTGAGAATCCACGTTGACACGTCGTAGTTTATAACACTATCCTCCACCAACTTTCGGAACTCTTGTTGAGTCTCTAGACTGCCTGCAGAATCACCAACGACTGACACACGTGTTCTTGCTTGTGCACCAAGTGTGGAGTAAACAAAGGCTTCTATGGACTGATTTAGATATTGTCGCCCAATGTTGGTGAAACCATTCGACACCATAGGAACGTATCGTTTGTAGTCGTTATTAACGTCGTTAATCGTGAAGACTCTCTCCTCACCTGTTGTACCATCAGCAAGGACTTTACCCTGGTAGTAATGTTTTCTAGGAATCTTGTCTGTCTTACCATACAATTCTCCAGCGTCAAACTCTCTACTTATCGATCTCATACTCTCACCACCTTCCATCCTTCTGAGAAGTCTTCTAACAGTAAAGTACAGATGAAACCTCATTACACTCGTGATAACAGGGTGAACTTCTTGCGATGGTGACAAGTGTTGTAACGACACTCCACAACAGAAACTCGCACAATACGTTGCAAACACTACCCTATAGTAGCTCTCATTATCGTCCCACTTTGACTTTGTCTTTGACGTGGTGATTTGTAATATTGGTAACTTTGAGAGAAAGTAGTTCTTCTGATTAACGAAGACTCTAAAGTTATTCACTGAGTAGTTCAACACGTTTTCCGTTGGATAGCCATCCCAAAGTCCCCAGTGGTTCTTGCGACCTTTTGATAGTGGTTGGATAGTTCCACCAGATAGCCATATTTTTGGAAACTTATCGTCGTGACCTTTTGGAGACTTGTTGTTGTGTAACCAAATCCACATACTCTTGTCGTTTTTGAAGGTATCACTAGTTATGTTAGTGCTTATGATGTCGTTGTTTCTAAAATATATGTCAACGCCATTAACCTCACCATCTTGTGAGACAGTTGGATCGAACTCAAACTTACTCAAAGTGACGTGAGGGTACTTTTTAACTAGATTCAGCTTAGCCACGCGTATGGCGTTAGCTATCTCTTTTTGGTCAACTATCATTGGTTTGTTTATAGTTAGATACTTAGTGTACTCCGGGTTACTCTTAAACCTACTTGAGTCTACACTAACGTCACCAATATTAGTTTTCGTCACGAAGAATATATGTCTATGCATATTGTCGTCAACATCAAGAAAAAACCTATTCTTATCAGCATAAGGATACTTTATTTTGAACTCATCCATCATAACATACCGTACGTTATATGAGAGTGGTAGTATTGATTAGTGGTTCAACGAAAACTATAGACCTACCAGAGTCAACTCTAGCAACTAACTCAGACCCTCACTTACTAGTGGAGAAGGCAACCATCTTTTGGAACTACGTTAACGTAACCACAGCTAACAACAAGATAACTTATAACAGTAACAACCACGTTTTTAGTCCTGGATACCACACCTTTAAAACGATTGCCGACTACTTGAGAGAGTTAGGAGACGTCAAGCTAGTGGCTAACAGATATGACTCGACGTGTACGATAACAACTGATCAACAAATAGAACTGTTTAAATTTGGACAACTTCTAGGGTTTGACGAAAACACTACAATAACCACCACAAAAACCAGTCCTAACGTTGTGAACGTTAACAGAGGACTGAAATACATACAAGTAACATCTAATATTGTGGACAGGTCTAATAACATAGTTAATGGTAGCAAAAGTGGTTGTATCGCAGTACTGCCAATAACTAGCACACAGACATTAAAGGGCTCTGTACAACATTTTGGTGTTGGGTCGAAAATCCCAATAAACAAAGGAGTCATCAACCAACTAGAGTTCAAGATAACAGATCAGGACGATAACAGTATTAACGTTGGCGAGGTGTTGTTAGATTTACACATCACGTAGTGTATATGGAGCAAGAACTAAGAGATATTTACTACAACCCATCAACTGGTTACCAATCTGCCGAGAGGCTGTACCAAAAGGCACAGGAAGGCGGTCTAAACGTTAGTAGGGTAAAGATAAAGGACTGGTTAAAATCTCAAGACACGTACACCAGGTACAAACCAGTTGTTAAGAAACACAAGTTTAGACAAACATTTGTTGACTATCTGGGTGAGCAGATACAGATGGACTTGGTTGATATGGGCAAGTACAAGCATAAGAACAACGGGTACTACTGGATACTAACAGCCACTGAGATCCTTAGTAGGTATGCTTTCGCAATACCCGTCTATAGGAAAGACACGAAAAACATGACTAAGGCTGTCACAGAGTTACTAGAGATGGCTAAGGTTAGATTTGGCGAGTACCCAAAGCTGGCTCAGTTTGACGACGGTAAGGAATTCTATAACGTTGGTGTGAAGGATCTATTGGATAAACACGATATTAAGTACTTCAGCACGAACTCTGATAAAAAGGCAGCAGTCGTGGAACGGTTTAACAGAACACTCAAGACGTCTATGTGGAAATACAGTACTGCTCAGAAATAACCTAACCAAAAACGCGTTCCGAACGCGTTCCGAACGCGTTCCAGAACGCGTTCCGGATGCGTTCCAGAACGCGTTCCGAACGCGTTCCAGAACGCGTTCCGAACGCGTTCCAAATTGCGTTCGGAACGCGTTCCGGTTTTCAGGCTATACATGTCGTGATCAGTTCGGCCATATCCGGAAATTGTCGTCACTTTCCGATTCGTAGCGTCATCTTGTTTCATATCGTCGCTCCGCCATATTTACTGAATATAAGAGATATTTTACGATGAGAAAGCTTTCATTATATGCAAGAAAAAGAGTAATTTCTTTGAGATCTGCTGAAGTAAAGATTCCAAAAATAAAAGATACTCTAATCGAGGAAGGAATTAAAATCTCAAGATCAGCAATATCGAATGAGTGGTCAATTGAACGATGCTCCTCGCAGTGGTCGAAGGCCAAAAGTGACAGAAGAACATATCAAATTTATAGACGAATATGACTCGCCGGTTATATATAGATATTATAATATAGATCGCCGGTTATCCAGGCGAAACAAATTATGGACAAAACGTCTTGGTTCACGAGCTCTTGCGCATTGCTGACCGCCACAGCTTGTGATACGAGTAGTTTAGTTCGCTACAACCTTAAGTCGTTTCGCTACACCATCGTATACGCGAGTCTAATATGAATTTATATCTACGGATTATGTTTTGCTTCGTCCGAACATAAGCATGTAAACATGTCAATCAAAAACGACCTTCGAACATGAAATACCCGGCCGACGATATCACGATAGTATAAAGTTAAAAAGTAGAGTGCGCGTAGACAGGGTTTTGGATATATAGCAAAGTGAAAAGGTGGTAAAGGGTATCAAGATTTAGTGACGAAATACTGACGTTTCGAGCGGAGCCCTTCATCAGAGTAAAACGTCCGCTCGAAACGTCAGTATTTCGTTACTAAAAATCATGGCAGTTGAGTGAAAACAATAAGTGATGATTCATAAAGATGTTGCCGCGTGCCCATTATAAACTTTACCCGCGCTTGCCAATAGTCTATTCGCTCTCAATTTCTATGAGATGATAGATGACTCTGCCTTCGCCATCGTCATTTATCACATCATGATAGAAATCTCGAGCTCATAATCTTTAAATATAAATTCGCCATCGACAATCATAAAGGAACGCAGGCTCTGGGTACGAGATTGATTACATATTTATCAGAGCATATTTCAAGATCAAAATTCAGAATAATTTCCAACTGACATGAAACCAAAACGAAACATAAACGTATAGATGTAGGAAACGACTTACCAATAAACCATTAAAACGAAATCGTTTGTTGGTAAGTCGACACATACAGTTGTTACGCTGGAAGCGAAACCACTTTGTGTTACATACTGTAGCAAAACGACTTCTGGTTGTAGCGAAACGACTTGTAGCGAAACGACATGTCATTGCACACATTACAATGTGCATGCATGCGAAGCATGGCAGTCACGAATTTTTATAGCGGTCGTTTTAATTCACAGATGAATAAAATAAAGATTTGATGAGTGTTTTTTTAATAAACACAGAGCGTTCATATAAAAAGGTACCAACCATCCGTCCACAACACTGATGTTTTTAAAAAATATATGGCGCCGCGTGATAATCAAACACGGAGTAAAATTTATATTAAGCCTGTGTCTGAACTACTGACTCAGTTATTACTTATGCGCAACTCTCATTCACTCTCATCATTGATTGATCCAAGCCACAAGTCTCAAGTTCATACATTCTTCGTATAAATGTGATTTGTTACATTGGTTAATCATTCGGAGTTTTCCGAACTCGGCAATAGCTTCCGACAAAATTGCCATCTCAATCGAACGCGTTCAGGAACGCGTTCCGGAACGGCTCCGGAACGCGTTCCGGTACGCGTTCGGAACGCGTTCTGGAACGCGTTCGGAACGCGTTCTGGAACGCGAAGGGAACGCGTTCTGGACGAGAACGCAGCGTTAGGTTACTTCTGAGCAGTACTGTACTTCTACAGTAAAGGAACGTACAAGTGGATTGACGTTTTAGATCAGCTCGTTGATAATTACAACAATACCAAACACAGTACTGTTCTAATGAAACCTAAAGACGGTAGTAAGAAAAACGAAAACGAAGTATGGACGACGTTGTTTGGGTACCATTTCGGTGACTACCCACTACCAAAGTTTAAAGTAGGTGATACTGTCAGGATATCAAAGTACAAGAGCATATTTGCGAAAGGGTATGAGGCTAACTTCACTGAGGAGCTATTCAAAGTTGCAAAGGTCATACGTGGTGACCCAACCGTGTACGAGATAGAGGACCATGAAGGGGAACCTATCGTTGGTAAGTTCTACGAGGAAGAGTTGTCAGCTGTCGATAAAAAAGACGATGTATATAAAGTTGAGAAGATAGTGAAGAGAAAGAAGGTGGGAGGTAAAGAAAATGGTTTTAGTCAAGTGGCTTGGCTACGATAGTAAGCACAACTCATGGATACCAGAAAGTGATATTCAAAATATCGAGTAGTATATAATGGCTGAAGGAGGATTCGATGACATTGAAATGAAAAACCGTAAGGAAGAACGTGACAAGTTTAAATCATATGATGACGAAGAACTAAACGATGAACTTTCTGATACTTTTGAGCATTATGTTGATATTCGCAATGAGTACGCTAATAATAATATGCCGAGTGAAGTCCGTGTCAAATACGACAAAGTTAGTGACAGGATAACTGAGATAAAAAGAGAGATAAATAGGAGACAACAACCTAAGGAGAGTGAGACATCATTCATAGATAGTGATGGTGGAAAAACGGTGACAATCACCAATAAGGTCAGTGGTGACGCCATGAAGGTTCCTTCAACTGAAAACCTACCAATCACCGATGTACCTAACCACCCTGAAAACGACTTGCGTACGGCTTTAGGTAAATTTATGATGGATACGTATAGTATGGATCTTAATATGTACGACGATAATGTACTCGAGCTAGTCAAAAACTCAAGCATAAGGACAGGGACCAATAATGTTGAGTACAAACCTATTTTAAAAAATAGTGAGAGAGGTGTACCACACGTCGTCTTAAAGCGAGATGATGATGGTAGTTTAACTATTAACAGAACAAAGAAAAAACGATAAGGCGTTAACACAGTTCCTAAGTCTTATCGGTAGAATCGTTGAAAGGAACAAGACAAGTAGAGGACAGCCGATGATTGACACAACCCCTAACGACTCACTAATAAGAGGTCTAACAGATAGCGAGAACCGTGAGCTACAAGGTGTGGTAAACTCGTCAAATACTATAGACCCACAATCAAGAGTTGGTGATGACGGCGCTTTACAAGTTCAGGCAGATCACTATCAAGAAACAGTAAACAAAACACTAGAGCAATTAGATACGACTGAAGATGTTGATAAAATAAGTGAGCTAGAAGTAAGAATCAACGGTTTAAGAGAAGCGAGAGACAGAACAACTAATCAAAGAGAGGTGGAGGAGGTTAGGGAGCGACAAGAAGAGGACCTCACTCGGTTACAAAAAATAAAGGAGTGGTTTAGAGAAAATTGGTTAGGCGCTTCAGCTTTAGGAATAACCATAGCCTCTTTCATCACCACGATTATAATATCCGCTAGAAGCGTAGTCTTCAAAGGTGGTCAAGCACTTGGAAAACTAGGAAAAGCTATAACTAACCTAGCCACAAAGGCTGGCCCTCTACTGGCTGGACTGCTAAACGTGGTGGCAACTGCGCTAAAGTGGGGAGCTGCAGGTATATCTTGGTTAGCGTCTAATTTGTGGATCCTAGCGATAGCACTAGCTTGGTTCGTCTACGACCAGTACAAACAGAGGAAATAAAACACGTGTTATAATATATAGTATGAATACTAGTGAGAAAGAGTTGCTTCCCGGATATAGACGTCGTGAAATATCTGCTATCAAAGGCACAAGGACCCGTCACGTTGTGACACTGAACCCTAACAAAGCCAATCCAGAGGAGGAGTTATACATTGATATCCCAAAGACAAAGGGTAACACTTGCTTGGTACCCTCCAGTTTCCATCTCCTATTCGACTTCAAAAGTGCGAACGCGAAATCATGGTTTCTTAATAACCTCTCGAGACTACTCTCTGAAAAACTGGTTATAAAACTAGCAGGTGAGACTGTGTACGACAACTGTGGTGAGAGTGTTATCGGTACGTACAGAGATTTATGGAGACCTAAAACAGAGCGAACGGCTATGATTGAATACGGCCTAGCAAACGAGAACCTTCGAAAGTTAATCTCGAAGGACGACAGCGGCGCGGCCAGTGGAAACGTACAAAAAGTTAGCGATGGTCTGATGTTCTCTATTCATGGTACCAAACAAAAGATTCAACTTGACAAGATTCTAGAAGATCACGGTTTATACGCGCCGTATAATATGAACAATAATCTCAGGTACATAATCACACTCCCCAAAGCAACTGATATTATGGTGGCTCAATCTGGATCAGCTGTAGCTGGATACACGTTGGAGAACCTCGAATTGGAGTACGAAACTATCGAGAGTCAAGAGATCGCTGATGAAGTATCATCTCTATACGCATCCGGTAGGTCTCTATCATACGAGCACGTCACGCTAATGAAGACTGTGGAGTGGGATAAAGGAATCACACTTATGAACGAAAACATTAACCTACCAAGAAAATCAATGAAAGCTATCGTTCTACTCTTCACAAATAAGACAAGAACTGACAGTGAGGAGTTCGTCTACCCAAACATAGAGTCAGTCAAACTTACTATTGAAGGCGTGCCAAACATGGTATACAGTCAAGGAATACCAAAATCAAGACTATGGGTAGAAGCGAGACGACTATTTGGACGAAAACTAGACTGTGACCAGCACATGACTGTCCAAAAGTTTTTACAAAGACGGTTTCGCTTTGGTTGTTGACCTTAGATCTATCGAAGATAACGCGAAAGTAGCCACTGGAAAAAAGATCGTGAACACTCAGTCAGGAATACTGATGGAAATCATTAAAAAAGTCACAACAGCGAACGTCATGTGTAGAATATTCATACTCTCCGACGGACTCGTAAACCTTATCAACAACGATCTACAATCAATCCAATACTAAAACATATAGTATTCTATATGAAAACACCTTTTAACATGCTAATTGTTGGTATGACAGCCTGTGGTAAAACACAATACCTATTGGATACGATAGAGAAAGAATACACGAATCACTTCGAGTATATCATTCTTATATGTCCAACATTTGAATGGAACAAAACGTACACAGAGTGGAAATACTTGAGAGACCCAGACTTTATCACTATTCAGTGTGAGCAAGATAAGGTTAACGTAGTCCTTAAACACGTGACTGATACTTATAAAGGTACCAATTCACTAATAATATTAGACGATTGTGCTGGTGGGCAGGACGTTAAAAACAGAACAAGCGAACTAGTGAAACTAGCCTTTAGCGCTAGACACTACAACCTATCCACAATAGTCATAACACAACAACTAACCTCAATTAGTAAACCATATCGCGAGAACATCTCGAAGTTAGTAACATTCTACAACCCTAACAGAAACGATATGAAAATTATCGTAGACGATTATCTCAACGGAGTCGATAAAAAGGAAATTCAGAAAATAATAAAACAGTTGAAAGACAACGAGTACGCAAGATTGGAGATACTTCTAAGACATCCATACTCATACGAAATAGTTATTCCGCAAAAACAAAACACACCGTATAATATAGGACATGCCAAAACGTAAGACAAAAAATCTTGAGACAATTGACGAACTCATTGGAGACATACAAGAAGCAGAACAGGAAGTGATTGACGAACCACAAATCGACACGTCACAAGTTGACGACACTCCTCAAACTGATGTAGACAAGAAACGAGACGAACTAAGAAGACTCTCAGAGGACGGTGAGATAGACAAATCCATCACTTATCTCAAAAAGGCCTCGGATAAAGCTATCAACAAGATCTACGAAGAATGGGAGGCAAAAAGAATGGAGAAAGCGAACGTGTTTCTCTGCGACCTTTTAATAAGCAAGTTCGCCCACGCGTTAGGAGGGTTCAACGCTATCGAATCACCTGAAAAGCTAGAAAAAGAGTTGATTACTGACCAGCTACTTAAAAGAGATGTAGAGAAGTTTATATCATACATATCCCCCTACCTCCCTTGTTTAGGGTTGTTATCAGGTGGGCTGACAACTAGTAAACACGTATTTAGCCACATGGCTAGAGGGGAAATCCCCGAGGGGGAACCCCCGAATAAAGGAGACAATTCTACCTAATTATAACAATTTACAAAACGACCTAAAGACATGAGTATATACTAACTTAATGAGAAGTGTAGAACGTCAGGAGTCAGTGGAGGAAAAGACAGCGAGACTCAACAAAGAGTTGTTATTTATCTACCAGGTAAGAGAGATGAAACGACAACTATTCACTAATAGTAGTCTAGAGCGGAAGAAACTAGACGAGAGGTTTAAACATACTGTACTTGGGAAAAGGATGACCAGTCGTAAAAGAGAGTTGCGGTCTCTACGTACTAACACTTGAAAAACTATTTCTGGAAACGCGTGACGGCTTTCGAGTCTAACTTATTTTTGTCTCATTTAACGAATTTTATTTCGTCTCGTTTTAGTAGTCTCGAAAGTGGGGACAATGGCAATATACCACACGATTTGGAGTCCGTGAGACGTGTTTCCACACGTTCAAAACACGCGACACACCACTGTTAGTAGTCTCAAGAGTGGAGACAACAGCGATAAACCACGTGGTTTGGAGTCTGTGAGACTACAAAAAAGTGACTATACTTCTAGACTACTAATAATAACACGTATTGATGTGGTGCTGCTGTAAACGAAGATACCGCTCGTAACAACACCATACCAAGCGATATACCACGTGGTTTGGAGTCCGTGAGACGCGTTTCTACGCTTCCAAACCTGTGACACGTCACTGTTAGTAGTCTCGAAAGTGGGGCTAACGGCGAACTTTTTCACATTTTGATTGCGAAGCATGAAAAAATGGAAAAATGCGCCGGTAGCCCCACTTTCTATACTACTGATTTTCGTTTCTTTGCTTTCTTTTTGAGATATATCAGTTAGTTTGATATGCAAATGTCTGGAATTTCGTCACACATGCATAATGACTTATTGGAGAAATGTGTATATCTCTTTCATTCTCGAACGAAATCCTTTAAAATCAAGACGTTTGGTGTTGTGGGAGAAACACGTACACGTGTTATTCACACTTTAGTGATTTTATTTCATGAACGCAAAGATATATAACATTCTCTGATGACTCATTATGCATGTGTGACGAAATTTCAGATATTTGCATATCAAACAAACTGATACAGGTATATCTCAAAAAGAAAGCGAAGAAGTCAAAATCTTCAAAAGAAGTTACTTTGTCATTTTAAAAGTTTTTTCAAATAAGACAATAACAAATGTTGAGGTTAGGGGCACTTTAAACTAAACCACAACGTGAGCCATCTGGAACAAGGCAGTCGTCACTCGAAGACTCGACGAAGGATCATACGCAGTTGAGACAGACAGAAGAGGAATTAACGTATTTTCTCAAAGAGAAATAAAAATATCTTGATGGGAGAAACAATGAATGTACAAAACCTCGCTTTGTAAAAAGGAAAATCGTCACTGTTTTTTAAGGATAATAAATTTGTTTTAAGAGTTAACATTTAAGCTTTTACTTGAGGAGAGTTATTTGAGCGGCAAGAAAATTGACATGTCAGAGCTAAAATTGATTTGACAAGTCATCTTGACAGGCGATCAGCCAGCCGTTATTTCGAACGCTGCAATACATCTCCGTTAAGAGTTACATCTCCGGTATTTATGCATTTGTGCCACTCGAAAAATTGTCGGAATTATCTTGACCTGCATTATGTAGTTAATCTCATGCAGGTAATACAATTTTTCTCTGAAAGTTCATTTATACGTATAACGCACATGTACAGTACCTTTAGCTACGAGAATGAACACTTTACTTATGAAGGACCCCTCGGTATTGAAAGCGAGATAACCCAACAGGGCGAAGAGAAACAGAAGGTTGTAGAGTGAACGTGTTGTAAAAACACTTTGGTACACTGTTGTCTTGGCGGTGCTGAGGTATTCTTTGACAGACATGATCACTTCGTGACTTCTCCTCTAGAATTATAATTCAATGGAAAATATTTTCAGTTTAGTTAGAAATTAGAAAGTATAAAATAATATATTTCGTAGCAATATGATCTATACTGAAATACTCTCATGAATATTATTTTACCTTGCTGCTTCAGAAAAACTTGGCTATATTAATGTCTTTTGCTGCCCTTCCGTTTTAAAGGGACGTCTAACCGAAACTACTCTTTTTGCTACGAACACTTAAATTTAAATAGTTGGTCATTCATAAATATTTAAAACAAGTAGCTTGTGCCACGAAAATCCTATTATCACATAAGGTAAATAACGAAAAGCTATAGACTAAAATTCCGAAATGATGTTTGAAATTAAGCTAGTCTGCTTAAGGCATCAAACAATTATTCCTGTTTATTAAGATGGCCATTTTATGATGATAAAGCAACAAAAGTCAAACAGTTACCTACATTATACGTGGTCAGTATAGCAGTTTTAATATCTTCAATATTTTTATAATAAGTCAAGCTGTTATTTTTTAATCAGATGATAACTTTTACTGAACTCCCGTGTGCGCGTGTTTATATACTGTTGGTCTGAAACGTTTCTCTGTATAAATACTTAAACAAGGTCAGTGGTATTCGTTTGAAAAACCCATTAAGAAAAACATTCACAAAAACAGCCAAAGAAATAACACATGTACTCTAGTACATTACAAAACTAAAAAATTATTTTAGAAACCGTCTGTTAATTTAGATGGGTCTCAACTTCAAAGAAAATTGATTCCCAGTTTAATTTACTAGTATAACACTTAAGTAAGAATTTATAAATTGTTGCAGTGCATGATATTCGTCACTTCTAGCTCTTGATGAATTATGCACGATCAGCAAGGCTCTGCCAAAAGTACAGACAAACTGCAAAGTTAAAATTGTCTTTAATAATCAGTCGAAAATATTGTTTAAAAACACCTCGATACACCTAGATATCCACTTCATATAAATCGCAAACCATGATCCTTACAAAAAAACATACTTATTCCATGACTTAAATAATTCTTCACATACTTTACTATTGCTGTGGTACCATTCTTTTTTGCTTCCTTTGTGTTTTAAAAGGACGTCTAACCGAAACTACTCTATTTGCTCGGAACACTTGAAGTAGTCAGTTGATCATTCATAAATATTTAAAACAGGTGCTGGCTTGTGCCTCGAAAATTCTATTATCACATAATGTAAGGCAACGTAAATAACCCAATGCTGTAGTAGAAGTAACTACCGAACTCAGAACTCTAATGCATGCAAGTCTAAATAAAAGAAACTGAATAGATAGCTTTAAAATCAAATAAAATAATATTACAGTAATTTTCAGCTTCGGCATGTAAAATGACGACATGTTGTGGATGCAAACGTAACGAGGGCCGCCGAGAGCGAAGATAGGCCCAGGGAAGGTGGGCTTATGGTCTTTCATGGACCCCTAAATGCCCTAGAAGCTTCATTCTATGGGTAGGATTTGTATGATGGTTATCGTTTCGGGCCCCTTATTTCGCCCAGGCCCCTGGGGCAGTTGCGCTGAACGTAATGCTGCATGAAGATTTAAAACACGATCCTTTGAACAATCAAAAGCAAAATTCCCGTGATCAGCTATAACAACGATGTGAGATATAACAGATATCAAGAAATATTAACACAATCGTTTTAATTTCGAACAAACATGCTATTTGTTTGAAAAGTATATTTACGAATGAATTTTGTCCAGGATTGTCTGAAAAGTGATTTGAAAACAAAATCGTTATTTTATGGGCTATTTAATTTTAACACACGTATATATACAATATAACGAAGAAAAAGCCGCGTTATTCAACATATAATTTAAATAAATCATACGGGACGGTGCATTTCATTCCGCAATCACCAGTTAAGATAAGTACATGCTTGACCATTGGAAGGAAGAATCTCTAACATGTGTGAAGTATCCCTAACACGGCTAGAAATAGACTGAACCACAACTTTACAGTATTTTTCAACGAAAAAAGACAAATTTTCCATGGGAGTACCACAACCGGATGTAATAACTCTAGCTGGGTTATTGGTTTTATGTGTTTTAATTAAGGGATAATTCACACCTGGATGAACATTACTATTGTTGGTAATATATCTAATCCACTTCATCTCACAAACCCTGAGCTTTCCAATTGTCGACCCAATCATTAATCTCTGCAACCGTTTATAACGTGGGATCTTTATCCAAGACCTCAAAATCACCCCTGTCCATTTGCTCTTTCACTTTACATTGACCTAAATCTTTATCCAAGATAAAGATATTTCCTTTGTCCTGTAGTCGAGTAACTAAATTACGTTCATCCACACGTATAGCTCTGTATTTCTTCAATATACTTCTTTCATCTGATGGTAGATTATCCTTCACGTTTTTAAAAACGGCCGGTTTCTTGAATAAATCTTGCTCTACACGTTCCAAAAATACTTCAATCGCTGGCACCCCAGCCAGTGGGGGATCCTTTGTCGATTTCTCATAGGGGGCATCCAAACAGCCCACTTCCCATGTCCTGCCAACATCCTGAGAGGAATGGAAAAACGATCGCCATCTCACTTTTCTTTTAAATGCGTGTGAGTATTGTGTGTTTAAATGAGGGTGGGTATTGTGTAATCCCAGAGCGCCTGATATTCAAAAAATTTTTAAGAAACATCGATCTATTATTGATGGTGATACACGCTGGCCAAGTCTATTTTACCTGAAAAGGCGATTCGGTTTACGTATAAACGGAATGCTACCTTAAAAGAGCTTTTAGCACCTTCTAATCCGTATAAGAACACCAATAATCAAGATGCGCTGGGCTGCTAAGCTAAGCGTTGTGATTGCTGTAATAACAGTTTCTTATTACCGGTAGCACTTTTCGTTCAGCCAATACTGGGAAAGTTTACCCTTTCATGTAGTTCGGCTGATGTGGTATATCTCGCAGAATGTGTGGCTTGTGGTTTGCAGGGGATAGGTTCTACTGTCAATTTTAATAGCTGACTTGCAAATTACAAATCGCACATAAAGCATAAACGTAGAACTTGCAGTACTGTTAATCACTTTTTGGACTGTCATGGTGTTGATCATTCGGCATTAAAATTTATGTTTTTGTCAGAGGCATGACAGTCTTAGGCTGCGTTTACACTAGAGCAAAAGTAATCGGATTCGTATTGTTTTATATTCCCATGAGGATGCAAAACAATATGAATCCGGATACTTTTGCTCTAGTGTAAACGCAGCCTTAGAGAATGCGAGAATTTTTGGATTGGTGCTTTGTTGACCAATCGGGGAGGTCTTAACTGCGATCATGATTTTGTACAACAATAGTTTTCTTTATACTGTTTAGTACTATTGTTGGTATTTGTTCTATTCACGCATAATTAATATTAGTTAGTTTAATTTATTCAAGATTATGTTTAGTTCAAAAAACCGAACCAAAACTCGAGTTTAAAACATAAATATAATTCAAATAAAACTCTCAACTTTAAAAACTTTATTGCAGACCAACATTTCGGGGTCTTGCCCCTTTATCAAGGTAGTATTACAGAAAATAGTAAACCTACCTAAATACAATTCTAAAAGTTTATTAAAAATTCTAATTAAGTAAAATAATTTAAGTTGAGTCCATGCGGAACGAATGAATTCAGTTTGTATGCCCAAAATCCTTCTCTTTCTACAGGTTTACTTACATCTGTCTTATCAATTATCATAACTATTACATCTTCCAATCCCCTATGGCCATCCTCAAAGAAATGCGCATACAAATGCTCTCCTGGTATTCCCCTTTGACCCTTCCCATAGCTCATTAGGCTACTTTTGTGATTGTTTAAACGCATTCTAAACGACGTGACTGTGCTTCCAACGTTTTGTTTACAACACTTCTTACACTTAATAAGATAAACAACACCCTTGGAATCACAGTCAAAATCGTAATTAACATAAAACTCTCTATTATTCAAATTATTATGAAAGCTTCTTCCCTCTTTGACAAATTTACAAATCTGGCAACGACTTTTACCACACCTCTTCATTCATTCACCGTCAGATCTCTGAATTCTACTCCTTACTAATTCTCCCTTAATATTTTTAGGCCTCCGAAAACTAACCAAAGGTGCTTCCTCAAAAACACGTTTCATGTCATCCGAAGCATATAAGATGGGAATCAACTCACGGATCTTCTTTCCAATCCCCGATAAAGCCGGGTGAAAATCTAATACCAAAGGGACCCTATTTTCTAATTTATCGTTCTTCTTATACCCCTGATCAAGCAAGGACGTTCTACTTACATATCTGGCCTTCTGCAATTGACCATCGATAACCTCTGTCTTAAAGTGCATATAATGTCTGTGGGGATTTAACATACTTGTAATCAATGGATTCTCCTGAGATAAATTGTAATATATCTTGTCAGCTGAAAATTTCATCTTACTAGACTTTTTTGCTGTTAAAGTTGACGGAAATGATGTCATAGCGGGCATCTGTCTATATGAAAACCTCTTTACAGATTCCCGCTATGACGTCATTTCCGTCAACTTTAACAGCAAAAAGTCTATGAAGATGAAATTTTCAGCTGACAAGATATCTTTTTCTCAGGAGAATCGATAGATTACATATATGTTAAATTCCCACAGACGTTATATGCACTTTAAACCCTCTTTTTAATAGATACCTACGCAATTCTCCTAACCTTTAACTTCTATTTTACTTAGTCTTTTTATTTAGTACTTACCATTCGGAATTCAGCTAATGTTTTACTTAAAGGGGAACTGTACCGAAAAAATAAATTACTTTTAAATAAAAGGCCTTGAAGTATAATGTTTGGAAATGTTCATAGCTTTACGGTATCTGCTCTTGTACTCGAGAAATAACGTTTTCATTCTCGTATTTTATGCTTCTGGACGCCGCCATTTTCGAGTTTGCACGACGGCTCAAGATTGATGTACAGCGGTGGTTTTCTTTTCAATTTTGATTGCACTCAAGTGACGATGAGCTGAAATGTTCTGGAGTGAATGTCGCGGGTTCAAAACTATTACAAAAGTATTACACCAGTTGTCTACAATTTCATTTATATCTGACAGCGAGTCTACAAAGGACCAATTTAGTTTTTCTAAATCTTCATTAAACTGTTTTTTTATCGTAATTTTTATAGAGCGGTAGTTGATATTAGTGCGATGATAACCACCAGATTTTGGGATACCGGCTTTGATAACGCAAAAAATAAGGGAATAATCACTCAGAGATAACGAGATGACTCCACTCGCGGTGACACGTCATGAATTGTTTAAAAATATTCAGTCAATTGTCGACTGCGTATTTTCGGTGATTCTTGTTGGTGACGGCAATAATTTGATCAAATGAGTTTACACGCGCAAATGTATGCAAGCGTTATCCATCGACCGAGCAGCATATAATCATATAAGCAGCATATAATCATATCCACGTTGAAGTCTCATATCGCACATCAATAATTGCTGTCCCCCACCAGATTTATCTTGGCGATCTTGTCGAGTAATAAAAATAGGTCCGCAATGCGAACATGTGGTTACCGACCGCATGGAACAGTGATGTCTGGGTCTGCCTTGTCAATTAGTAATGAGCATGGGATTTGGGTGTGACCAAGGGAGGCCCATTTTTATGAAACAAATTACAAAAAGATTATGTTATCTAAACTTTAGAACGATAAATCCAAATCTGTAATACTAACTGAAATATTAGTATTATTCATTTATACTGGGGCATTTATCCCCACTATGGGATCACTGCCATGGAGGCTCTTTATCATTATATTGATGTGGTGCCTTTAAAGTGTCTATGAAATGAAAATTCGCCCCAGTTTGATTGTATTTGAAACTCTTAAAATAATAAAAAATGGCTTTTACACGCTTTTTATGTTATCTCGTTCTTGAATGATTACGCTTTATAGCTACATAGGCGTAGGAACCGGGGGCTCAGACCACTCACATTTTAAATGGGGGTTGAGTCCCCCCCCAAATCAGGACAAGTGTTGCTAAATTTAACGTGTTTTTTTCCCCAGTTGTATTAGTATGACTATAGAGGCTAAGAGAGAAGCTACTCAATTGTATCTCCCTACGGGCTTCATCTACACGATATTTTACAAACAGGTGTAGCCTGAAGTGTTGGCCAACCCCTAAACCCTTGCCACACAAGTGTTATATTGGTCCCAGACCCTTCTTTCAGTATCAGGTATGCTCACTGTAGAATTAGATGAAAAAGTTTGCTCAAATTGCTGCAAATTGTCTTTCCGAGCTTCTAGATTTCACAAATTTGCGGGGGAGGACCCCCTAAAAACGCGGTCATTGATTACATCAGCCCCCCCCACTTTAAATCCATTCCTACAGCTCTGGCTTTACATAATTTGATCTGTGATGTCATAAAATGGACACAGCATTAACAACAAAACTGAAAACAGACTAGTTCAACTAGATAGATTCAAACCTTGCTGACAGTCAAGAAAACTAAACATTGTCATGGTTCTAATGTGGTTGCTATGGTAACACATTAGTTTCCAGATCACTCTCCATTATAATAATTCTTTGTTTTCAGCAACTTATTTAGTTTTAAGGAAATTGACATCCTTTTTCCAATGTAACAATGCTGTTTAAAAAGTAGAAAACTTTGTTTCTATACAAAGTAGCCGGGAACAAAATATGTTACCATTGGCACCTAATAACAACAATCTCAATGCCGAGTCTTGTTGACTCAGTAAGTCTGCATGGTTTGACCCGGTTTTGTCAAACCAATCCTATGATATGCCTGATTTTGAGTTTTGATGTAAGCTGTGTCCATCTTGTGATGTCACAGCTCAAGTTACATGAAATGTAATAACTCGAGAATGACATAAGATACGAAAGTCATGTAAAAGCTATTTTTCATTATTAATATACAATCATGAAAAGTTGGGGTGAATTTTCATTTCAAAGACATTTGCACCGATAGATTGACCAAGGACAAACATCACAATATTTGTTATAGACTAAGGGGGTATTGAAATTTTCTCATGGTGGATTACTATAGACGGTGCTATTGGTAAGTTAACAGTAGATTTAACTAAATCAGCAGAGAATACATTTATAAAAGGCATTTTTTAAGACAAACATATATTCCATTATTACATGCCATTGATAATTCACTGGTTAATGATTGACTATAGGTTAAGGCACAAGTTTTCTCATCTAATAATACCATGTTAGGAACATCTGTCAACAACAATAAACTTTTTTCACAAAAACTTTAATACAATTAATGCAGAGAGGAACTATTCTATAATGCTGAAATCGCCTTGTTCGTAATCTTGGCACAGATTACTTGGGAGCTTTTGACCATTGACTTTATTTTAATTATTATCAACTGGCCAAAGTGACTGAGACTCTTTTTATTGTATTCCAATGGAATACAACTTTTCAGTGGTGAAATTATTTGAACATTTTTTTTTAGATCAGAAAGCAAAACACATCTAGCAGAAAAATATGGCATTCCATGGTCCCTTGAGTGTGAATCAAATATCTTGAAATAATTCTCTGACATTGTGAACACTGAAACACTGTTACAATCAATTGTTATGCATCAGTCAATTCCAGCAATGCCCATCCCCCTGGCATTTGCATATTTTTTCTTTTAATGAACAATCCCCAAGGCCTGGCAAAAAAGGCATAGCAATGCCCCACCCCCAGTCCAAAAATTGTTGACAAATGCCCGGCCCCGGGACAGGCTAACAAGTAGATTTTGTCAGAATGTTATGAGGAAAAGGCAAAATGTTGAGGGGACTTGCAGCAACCAAAACACACTGCCACAGTGTGTAAAATGCAAATATAGGAAACTTTAACTCATTGAATGTGGATAATAAAAAGTTTACAACACTAACATTCCTGAACGATGTATTTTATTAAACACAGTTCTTGTTTTTTCACAGTTAATTGTTTTGCCAATATAAAACAGCACTAAAGGGGTGTAAAATGTTGCGTTTTGTATGCATGCTAACCACAATCCTTTTCGGTCGTGACAAATAACCAGCCCAATACCTGAAAGTACAATGCCCGGCCCCGGGTACATATTGAAAGAACTAATGGCCGGCCCCGGGCATAAAAAGCTTGCAAATGGGGGGTGGGCATTGCTGAAATTGACTGATGCGTTAACAAGCGACACTAAACCAAAAAAAATAATTTGTAAATGCATTTTGACAAACATAAGGGCCAGTATCATCACATGTCATGGATAATTCTCCAGTTAATGATTCACTATAAGTATAGGTAATCGTATGATAGCGAGTGCAATTAAGGATTAATACCACGAGTGATATTTGAAAATTGTGCCAAAATTGCACGATCCGATAGGCGAGTGCAATTTGGCACAATTTTCAAATATCACGAGTAGTGTAAATCCTTAATTGCACGAGCAAAATCATACGATTACTCATTTATTATATGCATGACAAAATTACGACACGTACCGCTTCATCTTCTTCCAAGTCTTTAAAAACGTCTTGTTTCATTAGTTGACAACAAACATTTTCACTCTTGGTGTTCTTTGTACTCATTTCAAAATACCTACATGGAATTTTTAATTCATAGTGTACCACAAGTCGTTGGAAAAGTGAAAACTTTCCATTGCAGAATAGGCCACCATTTTGAATTTTATTGTCAAACTTGTTCCCAGTGTCTTCTCTCTTTTCATTTATTGCGCAATAAATAATTTTATTGCACTCCTCTCAGCCAATCAGAATCCAGTAATTTTGTCATGTATATAATAAGTTATGAAAGCAGATGTTTTGTCATTTATTGATACAATGACAGGAACAAAATTAACAACAAAAAATATTTATTTACAGAACCTTTAATGCAACCATACAAACAATTCCCATGAAACAAAATACATGTATTGTTCAAGCCAGACAAATTCCAATTATAAATATGTTTACAATGAATTTAAAAATTATAGTGATTTTGATATACACTGTTTACCAGCATTGTCGCCAAATTTAGACTGACTTCCTCACCTGAAACAGATGGTATACTGTATAACATTTGAATTTGACGAAGAAATATAAAACAAAAACAGTCACTACTCAGAGGTGCGAAGCTAAGCACATCATTTTATGAGAAAAGAAATACAGTAAATATCTGAAAACGAGAAAGATACAACTTACCTTTAATGTAAACTACACGCAAGCCTTGTCAAGAAAGACAAGACTTTTTGAGGATTGTCGAAAACGTCTCCGATATAAAGCCAAAAACGTACTCGAAGACACGCCACGAGGAAGAGGGAATTATTAAGCCAAAAATCATAACGCTGTAACGCACGCGATCAGAAGACACCACGAAGATCACGAGCATTCCCGACTTACACGACACGACTTTTGTACGTTGCATGTACTTGTCGACAAGTTAAGGTTTTTCGAGATTTTCTACCGTAGCTAGTCTGTACACACAAGACACGATGAGGAATTGATATGATTTAGGACCCGATGCATGGACGACATTTTCCGATGAATTCCGAATGAGTATCAAAAATTACATAAATGTTGTTAAAAATTGCATCAATAGCAACGTGCTTTCAATGCTTAATTTTCACTAGATTCATAGCAAAGGGAAACAGAAAGTTTTTGGTTTACTCTAAAACAATGATAGAATCATTTTTCTAATAATAACATTCTAATGTGGGCTGAATTATACATTGTGCACTTTTAATTCAAGGCCTCGTATTTCTTAATGATGCATGCGGACCTGAATTAATCAACGAAAAAACGACGTTGATTAAAATGTTCATTCTTTTAACGATATATTTAAATTAGCAAAGAAAGTAATACAAATTGAGTGTTTGTTATATGCATTACCTGCATGGAAGCGACCCAATATTACAAAGTGAACCAGACAGTTTCTCAAACGATGTGTTCAGATACGTGTTCCAACTAAAAACAAATGATCATGTCTAGATACAAGATTTATGACAAAAGAAATTGAAAGTTTCCTAAACTTTATCTTTGAAACAAAGATAAATTCACATGCAGGATCATTGTTTACAACTTTTAGTTAATGAGTAATTCCATTTCAAATCAACACAGACAGCCAGTACACCCACCTCTCCCAAATTTCTTGAAATTTTGCATGAACCTTACATACCACAAGAGTGATAAACATTCAAAATTTCAGCTTTCTATCCTAAATCGTTTTTGAGATATCGTAATTTGAAATATGGCTAAAAAACACAAAAGGGCGTGGTCGGCATTAAATTTGGCCATCTTCGCATTTACATTTTAGTCAATATTTGGAAGGCCATAAACGGTATAGTCCTATAAATTTGCACAGATACAGATTTTTACTTGGAGATTTCAAAAATAACACTTTCATTGCTGCTACTAAAGTCTGGGATGTGATATTGCGTACCAAAAAGCAGAGTAACGTTATTCTGTTAAACAGCAATATCTACTGTCATTGTTGCCGAGATTTTTTAGGAAGCAGTCAAGATACATGCCTGAAATCTTTTCTACATCTGCTTCATATATCACTTTAGTTTGAGCTTAAATTTGGAGATGGTAAGTTGTCTGCTTAAAAAGTTAGGGGCTTTTGAAACTTAACATTTTTCAAGCAAGGCTTTTTGCATATATTTGGTGAAACACTGAAACCTTGTCAAAAATGTTAATGTAAGTTAATGTTTTGCAATTTCGCTGTGGGTATTTTACATATTCGTAATCTTTGGGTTCTCCCCAAAAAGAAATGTAATATATCTTGTCGTTCGAAAATTTCATCTTCATGCCTTTTGACCCTGCTAAATTTCACAGGAAGTGACGTCAACCCAGGGACATGCGATATTTTACGGAGTGATTCAGCAATGAAATCCTGTTTAGATAAAATTCACTCAATTCATAAACATTCACTGTTGAATAACGCCGCAAAATATAGTTTTTGGTACGCAATATCACATCCCAGACTTTAGTAGCAGCCATGAAAGTGTTATTTTTGAAATCTCCAAGTAAAAATCTGTATCTGTGCAAATTTATAGGATTATACCGTTTATGGCCTTGAAAATATTGATTAAAATGTAAATGCGAAGATGGCCAAATGTAATGCCGACCACGCCCATTTTGTGTTTTTTTAGCCATATTTCAAATTACGATATCTCAAAAACGATTTAGGATAGAAAGCTGAAATTTTGAATGTTTATCATTCTTATGGTATATAAGCTTCATGCAAAATTTCAATACATTTGAAAACTGTTGGTGTAATTTTATTTTTTCTGTGTTGAAATGACATGGAATTACTCTAATATCAATTAAAACAATCGGATGTAAACTAAAACATTCCAACTAAAACAAATTATCATGTTCAGACACTAGATTTCTAACAAAGAAAAATTGAAAGTTTCTTTAACTTTATGTTTAAAACAAAGATAAGATCACATGCAATATCCTTCTTTTACAACGTATCATTAATAACAATTAAAACAATCGGATGTAAACCAATCATTCAAACTAAAGCAAATTATCTCCTTTAAACACTAGATTTATAACAAAAACAAAAGCTCAGGCACTATATAAATATTATCCTAAAAATGTTTTAATGTATACAACGAAACGTTAGATCTTATTAACACTTTAGTATGCCTTTTCTTCGTGTTTTATGCTGAGCTTTAATATTTCTAACAAAGCTTGACCAAGCTCTATGGCTAATGTTCTAAATGGCAAATTTCTTTAAAATGAACGTCACTTGGATGTAAACTGAAACATTCAGACTAATTAAAAAAAAGAGGACGGAATTTCATCTCAGTCTTCTTTAACGAGTATTCCAATCCTTTCCAGTGATTCCAGGTTACTCCTTCATCACCGTTACTGATGTTAGGATCAGCTCGATATCGACCATTTAGGTTGGAGTCACCACATGAGTCGTTGAACCACCAGGCGCCATGGTAACGCTCAGCACACTTTGTACCCGACAGGTCATTATCCTGGTCTTTAGTTGTAAATTTCATTCCATTGTGTACCTTAAGTGAGTCGCCAGCATTGCCTGCAATAAAATATCAAATAATTATGACTAAAAGAGTAAAAAAACACAAAATTTGCTAATTAACATAAAAATATAATAACACAAGTCAATTAGGAATACAGTGTGTAGGTCAACGATTCAAAGTCCATGTTTTTGTAACCGGCATAGAAAAATGGTTATGGCTATATTTCTTGATCAACAATCCAATACAAATAGCACCTGTACCTTTTACAATGATGCTTTGCGAACCTAGTAGCCATGTCAACATACATGTTAACGTGAGTCAGATAGCAAAAATAGTCAGATACAGTAAAATCCTGGGGTGAATTGATGCATTAAGACAAAATAAGTCTGTTTAGATTCTTAAATAGGTTCTTATTTTTTCAGAGTGGTGCAGGTCTAAAATTTTAAATACAATTTAAATTATTTTACATCAGTTTCTATGCAGTACTGTACTGCTTAACACTGACATTTGTTTTGTTGACAATTTTATTATACCAGTAGAAGTTGAAAGTATAAGTGCTGTTTCATATAAAGTCTGAAACACTTTCATGAAAGTAAATTTTGCAGTCTAGGTGTTTAATACCCTGAAACACATTTATCTGGAACTGTATAAATCACTGCCAAGTCTTATTTCTCATTCCATAACTATTACATGCCTACCAAATAAGAATCTTTTCCAAATTTCAGGCTGAATTGGTTCTTATAAAAATGGGTGTCTAAATGGCAAATTTCAGGCTGTAGGTTCTTAATCCACTAGGTTCTTATACGCGGGATTTTACTGTAGCAGTTATGTCAACATAAATTGATTAGATAACAACTAGACCAATTTTCCTGCTTCACAGGACTGTCTTCTGCAGATATTTTTAAAGATAAAATGATTTCTTCGGTTTTAGATTTTTATTTCTCACAAGAACTGGATATAATATGAAAAGGAGAAATAAGAGAACTTCAATGTGTCTAAAAATACTTAAGTAAGAGTACGTTTCGGACGATGTGTCCTTCGATCTGACCTGAAGAAGGACACATCGTCCGAAACGTCGTCCATGAATATACGTACTAAGTATTCTTACTTAGTATTTTTCGACACATTGAAGTTCTCTTACAGTATTTCTCCCAAACAACTTTATTGACAGCATCGTTCACAATTAGCATCACAACATTGTTTACGGTTGTTGATAACTTGCAACGCGTTGTACGTTTTTTACTTGTGTAACTGGACGCATGACTCCTATTTGTTGGCTGGAGAAAAATTGGAACCGGCAAAGATGGCGGACATGGGAGTTTTGTGCTTCAGTTTTAGTCCTCTACTCGGCCTTGTACGTCAATTTCATTTACAAAATAACATGTATGCTAAGCTGGTTCTGATTGGTCAATACCCGTGTTTGGATCAGGCCATCCAAACACGGAAATTTCCCACCAAAAATTTCCTTAAGTTTTGTTGCTCGTTCTCTTGTATTATTTTATAAAATAAATACCTAATGGTTTTCCGTGTTTGTATACTGTTATCCAAATACTTGGGAAGTTGCTCGACTTTCGAAAAGCTCCAGTCTTGCAACTTCCCGCGTGTTTGGATCACAGTATCCAAACACGGAAACCATTAGGTATTTCTTTATTACCACACAATTACGTTCATTTTGAAAACACAAACGAAACATACCATTAAAAGTAAAAAATGAAACAATAGTTTTATAATTATACTAGAAATACGTATACGCAACAACCCCTCGCCGGTTTACTGTTTGAAACTTTATAGCGTAGTTACTTACAGTACTTCTTTTAGTCCTTTTACTTGAATTAGATAATAGCCCATTCATTTGCGAAACTGAATAGATTTTCAGTGGACAATATCTCTGATAGCTTTGTGTTGTCTGAATTTAATTGTTTCATAGGACATCAAAATAAATAACTAAATATCCCAAACTTTTTAATTTTTGGGTTGCAGCAACAGTCTACTGCTGTTTCTACAATCAATCACTAAGAAAGAAATTACTTCTCTCACTTGATGATTCATGAAATAATCAACTCAGTAGTTAGTATAAACATACCCTAAAGGCTGTTGAAGGAAGAAAGTGCATCTTTATCATAGGGGTACATATTAGGCCTTTATAGATTCTGCTACTAAATTGAGTGAAAGTTGCTCAAAATCACGGGAAAATGTTGCTCAAAATTTGCCAAAAATTGAAAAAGTTGCTCCCAAATTTCAAAAAGTTGCTAGCTATAGGTTGCCATTTTATTATGGATAATCAACACAACATAAGCTTAATTTCGACTCGAGTCTTCGAGTGTTAGTAATACAACATAATTTCACAATATTGATACGTAATAATGAAAATCCGGTAGACCGACCGGCACCATTACTACTCAATAAGCTCAATATGTTCTATATTAGTCTCTTATAAGTTTATAACAGCATATCAGCTTTCAGCCACTTGGCAGTTGGGACTGCTTACTGCCTCTTCCGTTGAATGCATTGTTCATAAGGTTGAAAGCTCTTTCGGCAGTCCTGCCATGGATAAAATAAACTTTATTTCATCCTATTAAACAAAGAAACAAAATGGCGGCTCCAGCAGCCCTTATTGAATAACCGCTGGAAATTTCGAGCGTTGTTCGCAGGCTTCTTTAAATTAATAACTGTTGTCCGATAGCATTCGTAGGGCGTGGCAATAAACAATGATCGTCTAGACGTCTACAGTATTTTTATTGTCATCTAAATAAATTACCAATTTGATTTAGTCTTTTTACATCTCTTAATGCTCATTTGGTGTTTAAAAACCGTTAAACGTTGCTCATTTGGTGTTTAAAAACCGTTAAACGTTGTTCTGGAAGGTAAGCTGCTCCTTGAGGTTCCTCGAATGACAAAAAGTTGCTCAGAACTCCAAAAGTTGTAAAACATATATAGTGCAAATCAAATGTATAGGGTCCATTCAAATTTGGTTTACAAAGACGTATTAGAGATTCCACCCCGATTGTTGGTGTGGATAGATTATATACAGTAATTTCATAATTCTACACACATTGAACTATTGCTATGTGGAGCTGGCAGGGATGTGGATAACTTAATATTGATTTTCTCGAGAGGTCTCGAGAAACTGATCTTTCCTAACTCGGGACTTGAAACTGATCGGTTCATAGAAACCCTTAGCCTGCGAAAGCAGCCGCGTACTTTGTGCTCGTACCTCCCCCAAAGGAGCGTCTGCGACTCGACTGGGAAAATTCCATACTGAATATGCCCCAATCGATTCTGATTGGCTACTTCATTATTATGCGCATAAATTAAATACGGCTTTCGAAATTCAATTACTGTGTTTTGAAATTCAATATGTCTTCGGATGTTCAAATTCAAAAGCTAATTTGCATGATATGCTCAAATGATACGATAGAAGGGAAAAGGTACATTATCAACAAAGAACGTCAGAACGTCAACAATGCTTCAAGGCTTTTTAATAATCTACCGAACTACATGAGGAATGCCTTCTCGAAGCAATTTTATAGTGATGTCATGTGCAAGTCATGCTTAAAACTTTTGGAAAAGAGAGACCGTATATCATCCAACTTGCAGGAATTAGATACGAAAATGCAAGGATATTTGTCCAAAAAAAGAGGAAACGATACTGAGCTTGCATATCCCTCAAAGTTTATTGCATTCGATGATCCTGTATTCCAAAGCACTCCGATTAAAGTTGTACCTTATACCCGTGATCGAGTCCGTGATTGCACCACATCGTATTCAAAACCTTTAGTTAAGGACGAGTTAGGTGTAAAGGTGAGAATTCCTTTAAATTGTTTCCCACAAAATATTCGAAAATTTGTATATTGACTTTTTATATATATGTTGTCTATTTCACCATGCCCCTTCCCCTTTGATTTACTTACATGTTGCTGTGTTCGAGGATGTGGTAAACGTCAGAGTTCTCCAACAAGTATGTATGATAAGTATTTTTTATAGGTTATAGTTTCATGGCCATCTCAGACTAGGCAACGTAAACTTCAACCTGACCTAGAACCCTTAGGCCGAGCACTCCTCAGGGGAACATGGAAAGAAATTGCTTCAGCATCATTCCGCATAAAGCAAATTCGGACAGAACTTATTAAATGTCTGTTGAAACAACTGTCACGAGAATGCTGCAATATTGTCTCATCTAAAGAAACATCATTGTTAAGGAGATCTAGTGCAAATGACATCCGTAGGCTGTCACTTAGTAGCATTTGCCTGGAACTGAAGGACCGCACTCCACTATTATATTCAATTTTGATGACTATAGCCACTCCTAACAGCCAGAATAAGAGTACTGTAGAATGGTTAACAAGTGTTGCTGTTGCAGTGGCTATTCTTTTAAAACAAAGATGTCGGATGATGAATAATGTACAACTGTTACTGATGATTATAATAAAGTACTGTGGATTTCAGGTTTGTTTTATCTACTGTATTTGTGTTAATTAATAGGCATTGAAACAAACCAAATTCTGGAACTATCTATTTTATGATTCTAGAAAATATACATGTTAACCCTCCAATTTGTCTGGATTTACTCTGCATCTAAATACATACACCCCCTCCCCCAACACACATACATATACACACTCACTTCAAGAGGCCAAATTTTAAAAAAGAAGAATTATGTACAATCAACAGTCTAATTTGTTGTATCATAACAGTAAAATATAAGTATTCCTTTTAAATCAAACAGATACAATGCATATTTTCCAAATTAATAGTAGTATAAATAAATACTTCTCTTTTCTTGGTTTCTTGCGGCTTTGTGTGGCTTTTTCTCAACCATGAAGATTGGCGTATCTGCATCATATTTCAATAAGAAATGTGACGATTTTGGGTGTATCTTCAATGAAAAGCTTTGTAAAGATAAGGAATCTGATGAGAAGACACTTGGTCGTTTACAAGGTGATGCTAATTGTAGCGAGAAAATAATGCCAGAGCAGGTACATGTAGCTAATCGTGATTCAAGTACACCCATATCATGTGGACATACCGGTACTCCATCACAAATGAGTGAAGCGACAAACCAAACAGCATGTGGTCTTGATAATCCTACTCCTGTCAATGGAATAAATCATAGTTCCGGACAACAAATAGATGCCTTGTCACCTGGCTGCAAGTATGTGATAGACAATTATGACATGTTTCAAAAGGTTAGGTCAATGACAGAGGATAATCAGAATAAAGATATTCACTGGGTCAATCATAATAGAGTAGTAAATAGGGTTTCTGGCAACCATCTTCAAGATGACACACCTATTTGTGATATTTTGGAGTTGGAAAATACCAAGATTACCCCTTCTGCAATTGAACACATATTGCAAAGAAATAATTACATTATCCTTGTTGAAAGAATCCTGGTGTCCTCCATTCCTTGTCTTCAATTTTGTAATGATGTTGTGAATCATCATATTCCACACAAGCATTCCACAGAATCTGGAACAAAATCAAGCAAGGTATATAATATATATTTCTAAATCCGACATAACTCCTTATAATTATTTACATGCAATTAAAGACTAATAATTTATATAACTGTCATCTTTTAAAGGAATGTCTTGGGATTATTTTTGAAGACGAAAACTCCACAGATGGTATTTCAAAGGTCCTTAAACAACTACATGGGTATATAGCAAAAACAACATCAGAAATGGGAACCATTTACCATGAAGCTGGGGTGGTGGGTGATCAATTGACAGTAGAAAGGGTAGTAAACTGCCTACTATCAATATCAAATGGGTTTACTTCAGAGAAAAGATTGGAAGGAATACATTGTGAGATAGCAGACTGGCATACAGAGCTTAAATTGCTCTCTGTGAGTACAGTTATTTCCCATGAAAATTGTGTAAATATTGTGCATGTACAAAATAAATAATTTGATGTTGATGTGATATTAATCATTAATCAACCCACTATTTACTTGTACTTTCAGTTGATCTTCACAAGGTTGTATTCGACAAATGCAGCTGATGAAAAATGCACCCTATTCGCTGACAGAAATTTAATAAATAGAAGAAATGTTTCCTGTGATACCAGTCATGCATATGCCCAAAACAAGCAAATGTTTCTATTAGCTCTGAAAGCTAGAATAATTGCCTCAGGAATGAAGGTCCTTGGTCTGAATAAAGTGAATGGAAACCCAACAAAATACAAGTATCCTGTTGATGCTTCAAGGCATGACCAGAGAGCCAAACATCTTCATCTTAGAAAAATAGCTTCAACAATTGTAGATGAACATATTATTGACAGCAAAACAACAGATAAGATAATTAATTCAGTCCTTCTCCAGGAAGAACAAGAAATAGCATTGGTAAACCAACGGGTGACACCAGATGGCAGATTCTTATGTCGATTTGCTGGATGTGAAAAAACATTCAAGTTAATAACACTAATATACTGTAACACAACATATCTGTTGCAATTTTTGTTTTTGATAGGTTTTAGTATTTCCTCCTCATAATCAAGACATATGTTTATTTATATAATTTATGTTAATTTCATTAAAGGCATGATGGTAAAAGAAGAAAGAGTCATGAGCTAGCTATCCACAACTTTATCTATGAAGAACAACTCCCATCTTCATCAGCTTTCCCAGAACCCAGCAAGGAAGAAAAGGTATGAACAAGATGACATGTACAATTATCAGTGCAATTTGATGGACCATGGGATGCTGTACTTGAATTTCACAGATGCAATTGCTGAGGGAGATGGAGACAGAATTGTTAGATGCTGGAAATTTCTATTGCTTCATTTTTTTGTTGATGGTAACAAAAGTGTTAAATATGCATTGGAAGCACTTTTTCTGCAGTTCCAACAACAATCTCATCCTTTCTCCTCGTCAGGCATACTGCCAAAAGTGGAACCGTACCATCAACAATCATAATGCCAAAGGTAGAAATGTCCCCTTGATCTAGATTTAGAACATGACAACAACTACCTAAAGGAAGCTATGAGAAAGATGGGTCCAGGAATTACCAAGCAGTCAGTCACAAGAATATGCAGGACTCTAAAGATATCAAGAGAAGTCATCGAGAATGTGTCAAGAGAATGCCAAGTTATGAAGAGATCAGGAACACATTTCATTACAAGTAATGAAAAAGATCTAATGAAGATTGTCAATAATCTTGTACAACAAGAAGCTCTATCAGAGACCAAAGGGAGGAGATATAAGACATTTACATACTGCTTAAGGTCACATCTCCAATTAATTCAAATGGGAGATTTTTGTAAGTGGATAGATAAGCATAAAGATGGAATAATTATAGGTAGAAAAGCACGCTGATTTGGCAAGTAACTCAAATCCAAAAGTACATGCTACAGTAACTGTTTCAATTATATACATAATTTAAGTTTGTATTATTTGCAGAACATAATTAAGTACATATATCAGGTTTTGAAAATGTAAAAATCACCTGTAATACAAAATGTTTTGCAAATTGTATTTATGCAAACAAAAAAGACTATTAAACAACAATAATTTTACCTTTTTAATTTCATTGGTTATGAAGCAGATAAGGTGACTAATTGCTCCCATCCTGGATGTTTTCTATTACACTTTCTATAACTTGTGGATAAATTGACTGTTCCAATGAGCTGTTTTGCCCTGATTCTTCAAATGACTCCACATGCCAGTCTGTTTCATTCATCAGACACAAGAAAGAAGAATCTTGAATGATTTGCTCCCAGTCAGTTATCTCATCCTCATCAGAATCTTCATCATCAGACTGGTCATCCTCTCTTGTTAGCACAATGTCATGGAAAATGGAAGAAAAAACTTCCATCACCAACAGTGCATGTTTTTTTTGCCAAATGTCTACATATTTCATGACATCATTGGTATTGAAAATAAGATGTGCATACTCTACTACCTGATCTATTTCTTTCACCCCAAACTCCATAACACTGATTGGGCAAGAAATAGCTATAACATTTCCAGTTATCAATTTCATGAGGAGTTGTTTCATTAACATGTTAAGTTTTAACCTTAACTCTTGCTTTTCTTCATCGGATACATCTCGTACTTTGTCTGGTTTGTTATTTTGAGTACCAAATGGCAGGGTATAGATCTACATTGCACGAACCATTGTTGCACATACAGTTGTTTGCACAAATATCACAACACATATGTCCCTGGGGCATTTCACTTCCAACAGGACTGTTAAAATGCTGCAGCAGGAACTGGCGTCTACAATTATTTGAATGTATGTACTGTTTCATGTCATTATCTGATACACGAGTTGTGATACCAGTAAACAACAAAATGGCAATGCTCTGCTCACCATTTCTTCCACATCGACTACTTTCTTGCATATATGCTTCAACAGATTTTGATGGACCAAAGTGAATCACTCTCTGTACATTTCTACAATTTACTCCCATTCCATACGCGATTGTTGCAATCAATACTCTTAGATGTCCTTTACTATGGGAAAATTGCTCCAGAACATGATTCTTTATACTCTCAGGGCTGGAAGAATGCATCATGTCACAAAGCCTCATTCTTGGATCATTTGTACCATCACAAAACATGTTACTGCCTAACTCAACCTTAAAAATATTAAATAAGACAGCATATTGTTTAATTGTTTGACAATATATGATTGTTCTTGTTGTTTCTTTTCCATGTTGTTTCAACTCATCAATCAGGAACGAGAAATGATCTGCTATTTTCATACTATTGTCCATCTTTTGGACAACAAAAGTAATGTTAGGGCGGTTAGGATCTTCTACAATTTCAAATGGACTTTTAAGTTCCAGCATATCAAATATCTGTTGTTTCGTCTTCTTTGTCGCGGTAGCAGTTAATGCCAAAAACGCTACCCCATTTCCTACCAATGACCTTAACTCGTTCAGTCGTGAATACCAAATTCGGAAAGCAGTATTCTTTCTGTTATTTAATGAAGTACCCCACTCGATAATACAGTGGGCTTCGTCTACAGCTATGCCAACTAACCTCTCTTGGTAAGGCTTTTTATCAAGCATGAACCGCCATCGTACATTCGAAAGACTTGATTCTGGGGACATAAAGACATACGTGAACTCGCCATTCTCTATACCTCTATCTGTCTCATCGTCACATCCAACGTAGGCCGCTTTTAGTCCGATATTCTTTAAACGTTTAATCTGATCTTTCATGAGGGCAACTAATGGACTTATGACGATAATGATGGCATTCTTTTTCGAAACACTTGAATCAGGAGCGTGTGAAGACATCCACATTTCTACCAAAGGCGCGAGTTGAAACACCAGTGATTTGCCTGAACCAGTTGGCATGTTTACGAATACATCTTTTCCTTTCATGAAATTATAGAGAGCTTTAAATTGACTTTCAGTAAGAGTTTCCACATTAAATTTGGGACCTATCTCACTCAGACAATCGTTTAACATATCGACATTTACTTCTCTTAAATCTCTTTTCCATTTAGACGCCATGTTGAATATTGAATTTCGAAAGCCGTATTTAATTTATGCGCATAATAATGAAGTAGCCAATCAGAATCGATGCCCCAATTCAGGGCATATTGACGTCATCAGTATGGAATTTTCCCAGTCGAGTCGCAGACGCTCCTTTGGGGGAGGTACGAGCACAAAGTACGCGGCTGCTTTCGCAGGCTAAGAAACCCTAGGGTTGGTACCTCTTGTAATTAGAAGAAAGTTACATACATTGCAAATGCTAGTTAAGAATTTCCGTGAAGGCATTTTCACATCATATATTCATATATCTAAGGAACTAATTTCATCTCAATGAATCTGTTTATACATACATGTTGTACTGACAGCACCTTATCGATTGCCTTAATTGACAAAGGATATACAACTTTTGAGTTAAAATTAGTTTTTTATATAACATTATACTGTACAAATATGAATATGTGTTTATATTTGTAATAACTGTAATTTGTTAGGAAACAAGACCGCCATTGACACCAGCATTGAAGGGGTTATCATGTATAAATATTATTGTTTTATTATTATTATTATTAATAATAATGCCTAATGCAGATATATTTCGATGGTTATTAATACAAAAGCCATTTACCTGCAACAAAGTATGGCATTGTGTACAATAGTATCTAAATTATATCATCATACACATATATAACCTATATATTCAGGATGACATGCCTACCCTTCTTGTTGACAATGATCTAGCTGACACAGTACTAATGATTTAATGATTTAATGATTACAAAATTTACAAAGAAAAATTAAACATTGCATTACCTGCTAGTAGTCAAGCTAATCGTGGCAGGCAATGAATTTAAATGTATATTAATGTAAGTTTAAAAAATATTTTTACAAACCAAAGGAGGAAAGTATATAAAGTTAATTGATTATGAAATATATTGTAAATTAAATACAGTATTACAGATGTAGCATTACAGAGAAAAGACTAAGCGACTGAAACATCCCCATTGAGACAATACACAATCTAGTATACTATCTCAATAGAGATGTTCATATCGACTCTAAAGGATCTAAGGTAATTTAAACCAACATAGTTATAATTGGTAATCTTGCTATTATCATGGGTACATCAACATAGTCATTCTCAGTTATAAGAATTGTAAAGAGGGCCTGGCGCATTTTATATTTAAATATCTTTTTACTTTTTGAGCGAAGGCTCTGATCAATGCTATTCCAAATTTCCGCACCAAATCGAGAAAACGAACGTTTCTGAAGCTCTAGGCGAGAATATTTGATATAAAAATGATCTTTCTTCGCCGCTCTTGTATTATAATTATGAACCGTAGATGTTTTTTTGAAAAGTTCTTGTAGAGCTGCTGGTGAGTCTCCGGTTGATATATCGTATAACACGTTAACAGATTCTTTGATATACATCATATTAATAGGAAGAGAATTTGAAGAAACAAATAAGGGAATTGCGTGATCATCAAATGACTTAAAATACATCAGACGTAAAGCGCGTTTTTGTAATATAAGAAGTTTCTTAATGTGAACCTTGCCAGCATTTCCCCATGCAGCCAATCCATACGAAAGATAAGGTAAAATTAAAGACCTATATATATCTAGTAAGGTATGATTTGGAATAAAATGTCGCAATTTTGAGATAATCCCAACGTTTTTACTAATCTTTAATGCAATATAGTCAATGTGATGCTTCCAACTTAAGTTACAATCAATAATGATACCAAGATACTTTATATATTCTTTGCATTCGAGAGGTGTGTATTGTTTAGAATTATTATCATACATGTTAATTACTGGACGATAATTTACTGATTTCTGATGTGGGCGAAAAATAACAAAATTTGATTTTTTTATATTAAGCGTGAGTTTACTAACATTAAGCCAGTTGCAAACATTATTCAGTTCAGAATTTACAACAGATTCAAGTGTTTTCAAGTTATTATTAGCATATAGTAGATTGGTATCATCCGCAAAAAGAAAAAAATTTAAAACGTTGGATGACTCAGAAATATCGTTTATGTATATTAAGAAAAGTAGAGGCCCGAGGACTAATCCTTGAGGTACTCCACATAAAGTGGTTTCTCTATCAGATACACAGTTTTCAATCAGAGTTGTTTGAGAGCGATGTTTTAAGTAGGAAGAGAACCAGTCATTTACCACTCCCCTAATACCATAATGACTTAGTTTACCCAACAGTATATCGTGATCTACCGTATCAAAGGCTTTCTTCAAGTCTATAAATATACCGCAGGAATAAAGTTTATTGTCCATGTTAGTTTGGATTTTATTAACAATATCGAGAATGGCATGCTGTGTAGAATGTTGTTGACGGAAACCATATTGTGAGGGACACAAAATATTTTTCATATTTAGGTATTTGTCTAAACGTTTGTACATAATCTTTTCAAAAATTGTATTAAATACCGATAAAAGAGATATGGGTCGGTAATTGTTCGGTTCAGTTTCGTCCTCCGTTTTGTAAATTGGAATAATTTTAGCAATTTTGAGTTTATTAGGATAAATTCCAGTTTCAATCGACCGATTAAAAATATCTGCCAAAGGTTTGCTCAGAATGTGTTTTGCACATTTAATAATCCTCGAAGGGCATGAATATAGACCCTCAGCCTTTTTTGTTGGTAGTGTGATGATTTCGAGTTCAATATCTCTTTCAGTTATCGGAATGAAAACAAATGAATCTGGTTGAGATGTGTAGTTAGGGCTATTAGTTTGTTGGAGGTAGTCAGAATAATGTTTTTCAGAATGTGGCATTTTGGCGGCTAATCGTTGACCACATGTAGCAAAATGTTTATTCAAGATATTAGATATATTTTTAGGATCAAATGTTAATCGAGAAGTAGGATCTTGACGCATGGCACCAATATTATTTTTATTATTGCGGCTACGTCCCAAAATTTACCTTATTCTTTCCCATTTCTTACTCATATTTGTGTAATTCAAGTTGAAGTATTTTTCATAGTATAATTTTTTGCTGGCTCGGAGTAAAGTAACAATATAGTTTCTATATATTTTGTACTGAGTTAAACTATTTGTGTGAAATAATTTATTTTTAACTTTTATAGATGCCCTTATTCCTCTAGTTACCCATGGTTTGGATAGTTGTTTCGCTTTACGCTTAGAAATGGTCTTGATAGGAGCATGTTTATTTACTAATTTATTTACTTTATTAAAAAAAGTCGAAAATAACTTGTTAGGATTATTCTCTGGTTCCGTTACGACAAAATCCCAGTTTATCTCTGAAAGTTCTTGGTTAAATAGAATATCAGAGAATGATGAATAGTCACGATATTTACGTTTTTGGATGTTTTGTCTGACGGTAATAGAATCTAGGATACAGAATTGTGAAAAATGATCACTTACATCAGATGTTATGTTTCCACTAACTAACACATTGGAAGGGTTATTAATAAATATGTTATCAATTAGTGTGGCTGATACTTGTCCAATCCCTAACAATTTCTACTGACATAGTGAGTATCAACATACCCAATGTCAACATAATCCTATATAAGCTGTATTTTACATTGCAAACCTAGGACCAGCATTCTCCAAGCCTATTAACAGACACAATAAGTTATGGCCCACTGGGCCAGCTACTGTAGGCCTGACATGTTCCATAATGGATGGAGTAAGCACAGATTGTTTATGGAATATAGACCAGTATACGATACATGGACGATCGCCAAGCTCAGAAAAATTATTCCAGGTTGAAAAAAATTACAACCTTCTGATTGTAGGTGACTCTAACCATTGAGCCATCGAGACTCAGATGGAGAGAGAAGGTAACAATGATGTACTGGTTCAAATGATATATGTGCCTATGTGGCAGTTACTATATAATGCTTGGATGTATTATAATATTATATACACTGCAGTTGTAGTGAATGCGAGCCGAGCCGCATAGGACATATATCAATAGAATCAGTACATCATTGTAAGTCTTGTACCTTAACTCTCCATCTGAGTCTCGGTAGCTCAATATGGTACGAGCATCTAACAGGCGATCAGAAAGTTACAGGTTCAATCCCTTTCCTGGACTCTTGTCCTGGACTCTTGTCCTGGACTCTTGTCGTGGACTCCGATCCTGTCCGGGACATTTTTCTGAGGGTATGAGCTTGACAATCGTCCATGTATTGTCTGTCTACTCCGAGCTCTCCCACATTCACTACAGCAGTGTATATATTAACACTGAGCAATAAACAGCAATGCTTGTTTGTAGGCCAGGCTCAGGTCGTATAATCACAGCTATAGTTTGCACGTTTTTGCACCCTAAACTACCAGCACTGTACAGTATATAGGCTAATTATCAAGCATAGTATTTATAATTTTAATAAAATAATAAACATACTGTACATGCAATCTCAAAATTTGTACTAACATTTACTATTCTGCAATGTTATAAAACACAAATGGTATATATTTTAAACTTCATAAATTTAATTCCAATTTCATCAAACGATGTGTCAAAATTATATCCTTTTGAAAATTCTAAACATTCAAAAATATATCACACACTTTTAAACTTGTTCTACTTCATATTTACACAACATTGTGGTGGTTCAAGGGCTTTCCAATGGAATATAGTACAACTCTCTCCGCTGTAAGTATTTCAAAATTTGTCAAAAGATTTCTGAGTAATATACAAAAATTATATTTTTCGAAAATTGTGAACATTTAAAACAATATATAACACACTTTCAAATGTTTAAAGTGTTCCATGATAGCTACAAACTTATTGGTATATAGCATAAATCTTTCTATTAAGTATTTCAAAATGTGCATGTCTGAGCAATATATACAGTACAACTAACATGGTTGTTTTATTGAAGAGTACAAAAAATGTTGTTCTGCGTACCGTGTAGGCACTAGGCAGTGTAGAAATGCAGATCTCTTAAAGTTGTGCACTGCCGAAATAAGAGTAAGAAATAAGAGTAGTGTGTAAGAGGTCTATTCAACGTTTCGAGCGAAAGCCCATCAACGCTTCGCATCAACAAATTTCGTGATTGACAGATTTGCGTTTTTTTTCTCCAACCCGATACCTTTTGAAGTAGTACCCTAAGAACGCATTCTACATATCTAATGAAACCTGATTAACCGCCTCCGACATACCTACAAAAATATTTTTGTAACTGATTGCTATAATAACAGCTTTAAAAAGCGAACACGATGCTAGGATTGGATTCACGAACTCCGATAAATATATTAGATATTCCCATATATTAGATATTCTTTTGAACTACTAACTCTAACAACTCATGTTATACATCAAATGAAAGCCTGAATAACACACTTCAAAACTATCTTTGTAACTGATTACTAACAGATTTAAAAATGGAAAAACGGATTTACCTTTGGACGCCATGTAAAATTTACGAACTTCAGACATTTTCCGACGACGATATATTTTGAACACTGCAGTTTATGAACTGCTTGAACACAAATTTTCATTCACTGCACTTTTCGTGTTTAAATGTCGGCAGCCATGGCGATTTCTCACGCTGATGTCAATTTAAATTTAATTATATTACATTTAATTATATTATATTTAATTATATTATATTTAATTATATTATATTTAATTATGTTATATTTAATTATATTTAATAATAACGCCAAATTTAACCAACCATAAAAAAACACGTTGCAAATTCAAGAACATAACCATTAACTGCGTCCTAATCCTAACCTAACCCCTTCGACTGCCAATTATCCCAAGGCACCAAAAAAAGACCGTTCATCATACACACACATGGTTTAAACGTATTTTAAAGATTTGTTCATATATATATATAATATATATATATGATAAAATAAACGGTTTGAATCTGATCTAAAAACTTTATTACTAAATTTTCAGTCAATTACTATGACCTTCACCAGAGTTAAAAATATAAAATATAAAATATGTACAATGCAAGTTGTTAAAATTGTTAAAATAGTTGTTAAAGTTGTTAAAATAGAGTCTATATATACAATTATGAGTTAAAGATTGAATAAAGGAGTGGTATACATTGGGGAATTCGCTTCTTTCATTAACACTATTGTTGTCTAAACTTGAGTGCAACGACTCTGAAAATAAACGTTCTTATTGTTTACTCCCCGTTCTAAAATTTGCACATATAGTTAGGATGTATGTCATGCCCCGTAGATTTTGCATGATGTCTAATTGCAGATTCATTTTGTGATCTTGTGCCAGGTTTATGTTCTGCTCCCCGAGAAATCCACGATCTTTTGCTCTGGCCCACGTACGAAAAAGGACAGGAATTACACTGTACTTCATATATAATACCTTTTACTATCGGTGTGTGTCGGTTTGCGGTTTACTTTCACATCTATGGTGCCATTGGGTTGTACTATTATGTTTGTATCAAGAAAAGGTATGCTAGTTGTAGTCCCGGAAATTTCTGGCATTTCCAACGTAAATTGGATAAGAGGATTCATAGAAATTAAATGTTGAATATCATCGTTCTTCAGGAAAGCGTTCGAATCATCAACATATCTACGCCACCAACGTGGTTTGATAGAATTTATTAATGCAGTGTTTTCTATTTCTTGCATGACTATTTCCGCAATGACAGCACTGACAATGACAGCACTGACACAGACATCCCATGGCACATGCAAATACCTGGTGGTAATACTTATTATCGTGTGTAAAATAACTGTTTTTTAAAACAAATTCAACGGTAGGGAAATGATTTGACTCTCATATCCAATTTACGTTGGAGATGCCAGCAATTTCCGGAACTACAACTACCATACCTTTTCTTGATACAAACATAATAGTACAACCCAATGGCACCATAGATGTGAAAGTATACCGCAAACCGACACACACCGATAAATATTTGGATTTTTGATCACACAAGCAAGCAGTTGTTAAGACCCTACTACATCGGGCAAAAACACTACCACACAGCACACAGCTTCAAGAAAAAGAAGAATTTTTTAAATCTAGACTCTCCGAAAGGGCATTTCCTGCATTTTGGAGAGCAATTTTACAAAATCCCCAACGCAAGATTTGCAACAAGTATCGAAATAACTGCTGACCATTGGAAGTTAGGAGTAAGGAGAACTTTTAATTCAAGTAATCCTCGAAGGTCAAAACGGCTAATGGTGTATTGGTTATGAAATGGGAGGGGTGTAAGTAATAATTAACAATTAAACACGAATCTTGCACAGCTGACTGTTCGATCAAAGGACCAACATTTAGTCTTAAGTTTTACCTCTATCCCAATGCTCCATCATTTGTGTTACATTACAAAAACATGGTCGTACATTACAAAAACATTAATTTGAAATAACAGTAAGTTATAACTTCTTAGTAAAGTAGTACTGGTGTTTTCAAATGGAGAATACGCCGAAATTTCTTTTCCGATTTTCGTTTTGTGCCACAAATTCAAAAAAAATAATAAATAAATAAAATAAAATAAAAAATAAATTAATTAAAAAAAAAAAAAAAAAAAAAAAAAAAAAATTCATTTGCCACCGAGACAAGCGTTTTCAATGAACAGCTGAATGCACGAACTTTTTTCATTGTTGATGTCCAGTTTTTGGATGTGCCTCTATACCGTTTGTTGCAAACAAATAGTGCGTGGCCCAATTTTTTGTATCATGTTTCTACCAACCAACAACACTGTCAACTTAAGATAAAGAGAAATATGATAACGACATATTTTCAAACTGTAGTATGAATGTCATTGTTTGACATTTTATTCACATTACAATCGAACTTGTCAAGGAAAACACTTAAGTTCTTAACTTGGTCCTGTGTTAGTTTCGAAATTGATACGTTCCCAACTTGTTAAATATTTTTAATTATATATTGTATTGAACTGAACTTGTATTTAGTACTGAACACGGTACTAAATTAATAAAGTTTTAATGTGTATTGATCAGTTATATTCACAATTAGTTTGAGGAATTATTGATATTCAATGGAATTAATTAGAGAAAAAAGTGGGTGGGCACGTGGCCCTCCGCCCTCCCCCCACGCCCCCCCCCCCCCCCGCTTCCCCGGTCCCTGCACTGCTAAATTCATCCAAGATTCTCGCGATTCAACCCTCAAAAGTCCTGACATCCAAACAATTCCTCGACATTTTACGGCCATTCCCTACATTAAAAGTGTTTCGGAGAAGGTACGCCGTATTCTCACCAGATTTTACATAGTGACGGCATTCAAACCTGTACAAACTCTGTCTAAACTTTTCAAGAAGTCTAGAGATCGCCCTGATGAAACTCAAGTAAAAGGTATTATATAAAAAGTACAGTGTAATTCGTGTCCTTTTTCGTACGTGGGCCAGAGCTAAAGATCATGGATTTCTCGAACCTGGCACAAGATCACAAAATGAATCTGCAATTAGACATCATGCATAATCTACGGGGCATGACATACATCCTAACTATGTGCAGATTTTAGAACGGGGAGTAAACAATAATAACGTTCATTTTTAGAGTCATTGCACTCCAGTTTAGACAACAATAGTGTTAATGAAAGAAGCGAATTCCCCAATGTATACCACCCTTTATTCAATCTTTTAAGAATAATTAACTCATAATTGTATATACATAGGCTCTATTTTAACAACTTGGTATTGTACATATTTAATATATTTTTTTTTACTCTGATGAATTGTCATAGTAATTGACTGAAAATTTAGTAATAAAGTTTTTAAATCAGATTCAAACCGTTTATTTTATCATGTTAAATACTGATCGCCTTCCGTAATTGTAGGAATGTAAGTTTTATCTCATTTTTTTATTTTTTTATTTTTTTTATTTTACAAAATTCTCCATACTACACAAAACAAAACAAACAAATAAACAAAACTAACTGGCAGGGATTACCCACATAGCTCCAATGTAAGCACATAAATAGCTCCAATTTAAGCTCTCGTGTAAGGGCATTGAGATTTTTAAATGCGCATAAGAACATTAAATTATTATTATTATTATTATTGATATTTATTATATTTATAAGCCAATCCCAGTCATATAGTAAATTTGTAAATAATAATAAATTCCAAATAATTTCCAAATAAATAAATTCCAGAAATAACAAAAAATTAGTAGAAACATTATTCTTGCGAATAACAGTCTAGCGAACGTTTTCTTTTTACTGATTTTTCAATTTTCGGATCAAATGACATTACTGAATTACTTTTAAATGTACCTATACAGCCAGTACAATCTGGAGAATAGGACTGGAACTGGCGTACGAAGGACCGCGAAAAGTACAGAAACGGAGATACAAAATCTGCCTCCATATACGTCAAGTTTGGTTAAAATAATTGTAACTAACCTGAATAATTTCCAACGGATAACTCGTATTTTTTTTTCTGACTAGCCACTGCAAATGTTGAGTACTCAGCATAACGTGTCTCATTTTCAAAATCCTCCATATCAATTCTCAAAATATATTGACCACTCTTTGACAAGACATGGAGATCATGTAGACCGAGCCAGTACTCGCCATTTAAGTCTCCAAAGCCATTGATATATTTATTCCATCCAAGATAAAAGTCAACACTTCCATCCACCCTTCTTTGAAAGACAGTCCAACCTCCTCCACTTGTTGTCATATCACATCTAACTTTGAAGGCTTTACTATCATGGTCAATTGTGTAAACACCATCTTTTCTTTCTCCTTTTTTGTACAAATCAGAACAACTCTTTGGCATGACTAAAGAAATACAACGAAGCTTTCATTATATTATTATTATTATTATTATTATTTTTATACGTTACTAAAAGTTACTAAAATATTAAAAAAAATAAAAAAATATTATATTATTATTATTATTATTATTCGCAGTATAAAGCTTCTGAATTCTCAGGTACAGATACATGAAACAGGAATGCAAGAAAATTGCTTTGGCTTGAAAATCTTGGTCGTCGCTACATAAGCGGCGAAGACGCAAGGATTGAGAATAAGGGCTGGATTGCTAAGTGTGGTTGGGATGAGAGGATGAAAATAGAAGATAACTATGGGAGTCAGTAAGCTTGTACCAGACCGACGATGGTGAATTGAGTTTATACTGTCGGTAGAGTGTTCAATGCATTCATTTGCAGAGGGTAATTAATTGTAGATGAATTAAAGACAAGACATCACTTTGCTGTTACTCCGAGTTTCACGCTTATACGCGATCGTAAGACAGACTTTAATGAGGAATACACGTACTCCAACCTATATATATATATATACCTTACTCTAATTTATTTACATGTGACGTTATTTGCTTAATTATTCTGTGTCTATTATTATGGGGTTTATGGATTTCCGGGTCTATTCATATTATGTAACGATATGACGTTATGTCATGTTATTCGGTTATTAAAGTTTTTTATATAGAACTTGTTCTCGTGACGGCATTTTGAAATTAATTCTGATTTTTTGTTTAGAAGGTTGACTTTATCGGCTTTAATGATGTAAAGTTTTTCAGCTAAGCAAAGGTTGCATCTTTTGGATTTGTTGTTGTATGGGCTTGCTGAGGTGATGATTGACCAGTTGATTGTATAGTTTTTCCTGTTGTCTTTGAGTTTCCAGATATGTTTTGAGAGTTCAGTGCTATTGGCGTATTTTCTGTTTTGGAGCGATAGTTTGTGTTGTGTGTATCGTTGTTTGAATGTACCCTCTGTTAATCCTATGTAGTTCTTTCCTGTTGTGTCTTCATCTGTTGTTACGCGCGCGTTGTAGAATAGGTTAGTTGAAAGACAGTTGTTGGCTTGTAGTATTGTTGCTTGTTATTTTTTTGTTGTGCTTATCGATTATGGATGCCATGTTTTCCGTGCAGCTGTAACTGACTTTGACGTTGTTTTTGTTGAATATGGAGTGGAATTTGTGGTTTGGGGGGAAGTGCTTCTGGATAAGGTTTAAGAAATCTTTGCCGACGTTGGTTTGGACGTTTTTGCTGTAAGGAGGGTTGAACCAGGTTACGTTTATTCTTCTATTCTTTTTTGTGGGTGTAGATCTGTTGTGGCTGGTGTATATCAGGTTTTCGGTGAATCCGCTGGATTTTAGAGCTTTTACGTAGGGAGGCTTGGCTTTGTCAAATGCTTCTTTGTTGCACGAGATATCTGATATTCTACGGTTGATGGCGGCGGGTAGTTGTTTGATTATGGCAGGTGGGTGGGTGGATTTCGTGTTGATATATAATGGTTCGTCGTTTGGTTTTCTGTAGGGGCAGTATGATCCGTTTGCTAGGTTAAATGTGACATCTAGGTAGTTTACTGATTTCAGGTTGGATTGGATGGTGATTTTCAGGCTGTATTCTTTGAAGCATCTCGTTATGTCCTTCTTTATTCTTTCAGCTTTTGGCCAGTGGTGCAGTTCCTGAAGATTGCGAGCCCGCGTCATCCCTGTATAATCCTATATTATTCTTTCCGTACCTATCACATAGGTTGTTTAGAATAAATAGTCCAACTAGCTCGCATACTTCAGCTCCGTCGTGACTTCCCATCGTAACGTCAAACATGTTGTCGATATCTTTTTTTATCCAGGCGGTCAAATAGGAGGGATTTTCTGGAGTGCATGATTATGTCGATGTCTTGGTCGGTGATGTTAGAATGTTTTTTTGCGAAGTGGATGGCGTTGGTTAATAGATCTTCGGTTATGGATGGGTAGAAATTTTCAATGTCGAATATGGCGAAGATGTGTTGTTGTTTATCAGGTATGTTCGTGAACCAGTTGATTACGGATGCTGAGTTTTTCCATTGGTTGAGTGCTGTTTTGTTTCTCACGTCGGTGTTAATTTTCTCGAGGATTTGCTTGCTTACGCGTCCTATTTCACTCTTGGCAAGATTGATTAATCTGCAGGTCGGGCTGCTTAAGAAGTTCTCTTTGTGATCCTTTAGTGTTATGAAGGCTTGTCGTTCTGCCATTCGCTCTGTTCTGTCTTGAATGCCAAGTTTGGCCTCGCTATTTTCTTTGCTTCTAGGTTGATGGTGTTGGTGTCGTCTTGGCTTGCTTTCTTGTATAGGTTGCGGTTATACTGTTTTGTAGTAGTTTGATGTGTTGGGTCTTGCTAAGTTCGTAGAGATTTGTTGTTTTGTCAGCGGGGATGAAGGCTTTCGTCGAGTTTTTTATCCTATTCACGTCCTTGTTTAGTTGGTTTTGAAATTCGTCTTGCGTGTTTCTGAATTGTATGTTCTTTACAATATCTAATAGGTCTGCCTCAAACTTCACTAGATCTTCATTTTGCGGCGGGCATATTCTGGATTTGAATCCGAATTTGTTGTCGGTTCGCTCGTTTTTATCCGCGTTGTTTTTCTCGTGGAAGAAGGCTTTCCATCTCATTCTTTTTATGACGCTTTCGGTTTTTTCAATTAGACTTTCAGGTAGGTATTTCTAGGCGGTATAGGTATATTCTTCATAGAGTAGTTGAATCTTATCTGTTCCATCTTTTGATTGTTGCAGTTTCGACTAAATATATATATATATATATATATATATATATATATATATATATATATATATATTATATATAATATATATATATATATATATATATATATATATATATATATATATATAATATATATATATATATATATATATATATATATATATATATATATATATATATATATATATATATATATATATATATATATATATATATATATATATATATATATATATATGTATATAATATATATATATATATATTGAAAGGATTTATGATGAAGGAAAATTTCGAGTGTTGGAATACATACATTTTAAGACCAAACCGGGACCAGTTGCGAAAAATGCAACTTTAAGGCCTTCCGGCTGGGAATTGAACCCGCGACTCTGCGATGCTAGTGCAGTGCTCTGACCACTCATGAGCTACGGAAGCCGTTGCCGAGAGCCTAGTCACGAGTTCTGTATATATGGTGGTAATGCCGGGATAAGATTCTGGTATATATATATATATATAGGTAATATTTGGCATTTCACTCGATCAACTACATGTTGAAAGGATTTATGGTGAAGGAAAATTTCGAGTGTTGGAATACATACATTTTAAGACCAAACCGGGACCAGTTGCGAAAAATGCAACTTGTCCCGGTTTTGTCTTAAAATGTATGTATTCCAACCCTCGAAATTTTCCTTCACCATAAATCCTTTCAACATGTACATTTAGTTTGATCGAGTGAAATGCCAAATATTACCTATATATATATATATATATATATATATATATATATATATATATATATATATATATATATATATATATATATATATATATATATATATATATATATATATATATATATATATATATATATATATATATATATATACCAGAATCTTATCCCGGCATTACCACCATATATACAGAACTCGTGACTAGGCTCTCGGCAACGGCTTCCGTAGCTCAGTGGTCAGAGCACTGCACTAGCAGTTCAATTCCCAGCCGGAAGGCCTTAAAGTTGCATTTTTCGCAACTGGTCCCGGTTTGGTCTTAAAATGTATATGTATTCCAACACTCGAAATTTTCCGTCACCATAAATCCTTTCAACATGTAGTTTGATCGAGTGAAATGCCAAATATTACCTATATATATATATATATATATATATATATATACCAGAATCTTATCCCGGTATTACCACCATATATACAGAACTCGTGACTAGGCTCTCGTCAACGGCTTCCGTAGCTCAGTGGTCAGAGCACTGCACTAGCATCGCAGAGACGCGGGTTCAATTCCCAGCCGGAAGGCCTTAAAGTTGCATTTTTCGCAACTGGTCCCGGTTTGGTCTTAAAATGTATGTATTCCAACACTAGAAATTTTCCTTCACCATAAATCCTTTCAACATGTAGTTTTGATCGAGTGAAATGCCAAATATTACCTATATATATATATATATTTATATATATATATATATATATATATAGTGAAAGTGGTTGTTGTAGTGGATGTTGTTCACGGAACGTTGAAAGTGCTCAATACCATAAAGGTAGAGCGAATATATAGTGAAAGTGGTCTTACCTCAAAATGATAAAAGCCGCAACTGTCAGTTTCACGCAAGGCGATCTTCAGGCGAATGAAAAATTTCGATACTGATGGCCGCTTAAGTAGCTTTGGTCGAAAGGTGGGTGTAATGGGCGCGTGGGCGTGTGGTCGGTGCCGAAACAATGCATGCATTCCTCACATTTTTGCGTTGCTAATTTTAAATTTGTTTTTATGACGGCATGTCGAAATTATTTCTGATCTTTTGTTGAGTAGGAAATGTTTGTCTGCTTTCATTATACAAAGTTTTTCTTCCAAACATAAATTGCATCTTTTTGATCCTCCCGAATACGAAGCCGCCTTTTTCAAAATAGACCAGGTTATATTGAAATCTTGTTTCTTTTCTTTTGAACTCCAAATATGTTTCGAAAGTTCTGTTTCGTTTAAATATATTTTGTTTTGAAATGACTTAGTGTGGTTTCTGTATCGCTCTATAAAACTATACTTGCTGTCATGCCTATGTAGTGTTTGGTGCTGTTTGTGTCATTTGTGGAAACTGTTGCCTTGTATACTATGTTGTTTGTCAAGCACTGCCCAGGAAGTGGGCACTTACTCTTGTCTCTGCAGTTACAACTATTTGCGTTTTCATGTTGTGGCTTGTTTTTCCTGAGTATGTGTGAATTGTGTCTCATGATTGAGGATTTGACGTGTTTCTATTGAAAATTTTGTGTAGTTTGTTTTCTGGTGTAACATGCAATCAAACCACCCACCTAGCATTTTGAAACAATTACCAACATCTATAAATAAACGCATTTCGCTTCTTTCATCAGACAACACAACATTCGAAGAATCTGCACCACTATACCAAGAAGCATTAAGGCACAGCAATTTTAACCAAAATCTAAGTTACAGACCGCAAACCTCACAACAAACACCACGCAGAAACCGACAACGGAATATTATTTGGTTTAATCCACCATACAGTAAAAATGTCAAAACAAACATAGGACGCAATTTCCTTAATCTTATAGACAAGCATTTTCCACCAGAAAACAAACTACACAAAATTTTCAATAGAAACACGCTAAAAGTAAGTTATAGTTGCATGAACAACGTCAAATCCTCAATCATGAGACACAATTCACACATACTCAGGAAAAACAAGCCACAACATGAAAACGCAAATAGTTGTAACTCATGCAGAGACAAGAGTAAGTGCCCACTTCCTGGGCAGTGCTTGACAAACAACATAGTATACAAGGCAACAGTTTCCACAAATGAGACAAACAGCACCAAACACTACATAAGCATGACAGCAAGTAGTTTTAAAGAGCGATACAGAAACCACACTAAGTCATTTCAAAAGAAAATATATTTAAACGAAACAGAACTTTCGAAACATATTTGGAGTTTAAAAGAAAAGAAACAAGATTTCAATATAACCTGGTCTATTTTGAAAAAAGCGGCTTCGTATTCGGGAGGATCAAAAAGATGCAATTTATGTTTGGAAGAAAAACTTTGTATAATGAAAGCAGACAAACATTTCCTACTCAACAAAAGATCAGAAATAATTTCGACATGCCGTCATAAAAACAAATTTAAAATTAGCAACGCAAAAATTTGAGGAATGCATGCATTGTTTCGGCACCGACCACACGCCCACGCGCCCATTACGCCCACCTTTCGACCAAAGCTACTTAAGCGGCCATGAATATCGAAATTTTTCATTCGCCTGAAGATCGCCTTGCGTGAAACTGACAGTTGCGGCTTTTATCATTTTGAGGTAAGACCACTTTCACTATATATTCGCTCTACCTTTATTGGTATTGAGCACTTTCAACGTTCCGTGAACAACATCACATTCGTTTTAGTATATATATATATATATATATATATATATATATATATATATATATATATATATATATATATATATATATATATATATATATATATATATATATATATATATATATATATATATATATATATATATATATATATATATATATATATATATATATATATATATATATATATATATATATATATATATATATATATATATATATATATATATATATATATATATATATATATATATACATATATATACATATATATACATATATATACATATATATACATATATATATATATACATATATATACATATATATATATATATATACATATATATATATATATATATATATATATATATATATATATATATATATATATATATATATATATATATATATATATATATATATATATATATATATATATATATATATATATATATATATATATATATATATATATATATATATATATATATATATATATATATATATATATATACATATATATATTATACATATATATTATATACATATATATATTATACATATATATTATATACATACATATATATATATATATAAATATACATATATATATACATATACATATACATATACACACATACGTGTGTACCACATATTGTGGGGACATGGTTTTTACACTAGCGTTCTGGGGACATACATATTAAAAACTGACAAACCTTGTTATGTGGACCTCTGTTGTGGTCAAATATACACACAACGTTCTTGGTACTTGTGTATAACGGATATATCGACATATTGCAATATACATGTAAAACGTAGTTTTACAAGCTGATTTTCAAGTATACTATATGCAGTAGTTTTCATTTCGTTTTACTCAAACGTTCTGCTAAAAAAGATTTGAACGATATAACAGCATTGTATATTTTGAGGAGTTCCTTGAGAATAAAGCTATTTCCTTATTTGTCAGTATGGGACTACATTATAGTCAGTTTGTTCACATGTCGGTACGGAAAAAAAACCCAGCAGAATTGCGTTATACTTTCACTCATGTTTCGATTTTTTGCGGTTTGAACATAAGCACTTTTGAAACTTATTAAACGGCAACAAGGGTTTTTTACACTAGCGTTCTGGGGACTTATTAAAAACTCACAAACTTTGTTATGTGGACCTCTGTTGTGGTCAAATATACACATAAATCGACATATTGCAATATACATGTAAAACGTAGTTTTACAAGCTGATTTTCCAGTATACTATACAGAGGCGTAGGAAGATGTTTTTGGTTAAGGAGGCTTAAGGTCGTCGCGACGAACCTCTAGGGCGTTTCCAGGAGCATGCTCCCACGGAAAATTTTGAATTTTAGAGTCTCTGAAATAGCATTTCCTGCATTTTGAGGGGAGAGTTAAGAGATTTCTGAAGGCTATAAAATGTCAATTCATGATACATCTTTGCTCTAAAAAGGGCTCTCGATCGCCAATAACAAAGCAAAAGATGCGAGGTCTCCATAAGTGCGGAGCCCTGTGCCTAGCAAAGCGCGCGAATTTGCAGGGGTCTGGTGCATTATTTCCTCGAGAAATCTTGAATAGATAGAAAAGATAAGAGATAGAAAATATGCTGTATTTAATATAATATAAAGATTAAAACTGTCCGAAATAGTTTTGCCTGCGGCTGTTTGCAGTCGAGAATTCTTGGGCAATTGACAGCAGCCCCCAACCACCCTGCTTCCTTGCTATATGCAGTTTTCATTTCGTTTTACTCAAACGTTCTGCTAAAAAAATTAAACGATATAATAGCATTGTATATTTTAATGTTTTGATTTTTTGCGGTTTGAACATGCGCACTTTAGAAATTTATTAAACGGCAACAGAAGAAACTGACACGGTATATACCAGTTTTTAGTGTTAGCGGCATGCTCAAAGTCAAAGGAATTTGTGAAAACACTTTGTTTTTTATACGATTCGGCTTGAAATTTTTAAAAAATTTAATTAAATTAATTTTAATACAAAAACTTTTTTAATCTCGTGTACTGTTTAAAAAATCATGCAAAATGTATTGTTTTCAACTGCAGGTATGGCATTTGGGCAACATGTGCATAATCTAAGACTATAGAATTATTTGTATCTTCTGTGAATTTCAGAGGCAGAGCAAAGCAAAACAATACAATACAAAACAAAACAAAAAGTCAATCTTATATTTCTCATTCAACTCTTTAGTTATTGCCTAGATGTAACTCTCATCCCGAATAAACAAATTTGTCAAATTGTCAAAAATATATTTGTAGGTTAAGCACCTTACCCAAAGTTTATTAGCGATATGTAATGCCGAGGGCGAAGCCACCAGAGGGATCTATTTCGCAAATAAACTGAGGGTTAGATGCTCAAGTTATTTATAACATGATCAAGAAGGTTTTCTGAACAATTCAATGGGGAGAGAGCTTGTGACGTACGAGGTCCTTTATTGCGAAGTTTATATAAGCAATTGGAGGTTTATAACCTTTATATGAACCGCGGTGCATCAAATATAAAGTATAGAGTTGCGGTTGTATTCAAAGTTACTGAAATAACATTGCCATGCATGCAAAGTTACAAATATTTAACAAATATTGTTGGATCTATATTGATCAAAGTATGCCAAAACATGTTTTAAATATGGGCAGGAACGTGCGTACACATCAACCTGGCTCGAAGCAGACCTTGGGGACGAGGTTGCGTACAGATAGCGTATAGAAACACACACGGGCTATTCTAGTATTCTATATTTATTATTCTATATCTATTATTATAGTTACTTCTTGTAACTATTTTCGACTTTTTAGTAAAAATTCATATGCAAAAATTAAGAGCAATGATATTCACAGATATAGGAGGTACTGATATTATGTATTAATTGGCCATTTCCCAAAAGAGTTGAAGACTGGTGACAGGTTAGGAACACTAGGGTACTTGGGATCGTTTGGTGGCGAATTAGCACAATGAAACAACACCGCTGCCAAACGTTTCGCGCCTGCGCGACATCCAAACTCGTATCTCAAAAAAGAGATTGGAAAAAACACTGAAATTTTTGGACTGGTCCAAGAGCCTGACACAAAAGTTAAAATTATAAGCATACTACCAAAAAGATATGGTAGGTAATTTGTGCATGGCTTCCTTGTCAATATAGTAACATATTCTGAAATGCCCTGCTCGTTATTTTCATGCCCCTTTTTTTGAAACACAAATTAATGGTCCAGTAATACTTAGTTTTCACTGTCTGGTTGTTGTTGCCACGGCTAGTTCACACTTCTCTTGCAATGTTTACTCTAGCAAATTCACGTATGCGCAAACGTTTGGCAGCGGTGTTCAATAAAACTGTGCCGACTTGAAATGATCCGCAAGAACACCAGCACTCACTGCTCTTCATCGTTAGTCTTCGACACTTCTGGAGTCGGTTGTTCAAAGCCTGGATAACTTATCCAGTGGATAAATCCTATCCAGTGAACATATTTTCTATCCATTGAATGGCCTTCTGAGGAAAATAGCAAGTGAATTTTATCACTCATATTTACCTGCTATTTTTGCTCAGATAACTATTTGATGGATAGAAAATGACTCAATTGGATAGGATTTATCCTGCACTGGATAAGCTATCCATGCTTTGAACAACCGGCCCCTGGTCTCTAAAAATAGAATGCCTAGTATAAAACGTGAGAAAATTATTTGTTCTTTGTTTCTATTCACAATTAATTCTGCAAATTTAGCAAACCATGAAGAGACTATAAGTGGTTTTCAGTGACGTCACAGGTTTTTTCAAACTTACGTAATTTAGCGTGATGTTTATAATGCTTATGCCTATGCACGAGCATTATAAACATCACGCTAAATTATGTAAGCTTGAAAAAACCTGTGACGTTGAAAAAACCTGTGAAAAAACTTGTGACGTTTAAAACCATGGGAGCAATAAAGCGTCTGGTTGCTCAACTACTTTGGTCACAAGTATGGATGCTGAAAATCTACCTTAATTTTAAATCAAGTGGTTTGGTTTAAGATCAGAAAGGCTTAAAAATATTTTGTAAAGCTTAATCAAGTCTAAGACGTCGAACTGTGTGAAAAATAGAGTACACGAACGAACTGCTGCCGTCACCATTATAAAAATGCCCGATCTAAAATCTTCCAAAACTCACAATGATCTGCAAAACACGACAAACAATCAGCTTTGTAGGTTCTATAATTTACATTATGAAATGTTGATGACGTCGCATGAAAACCACCTATATATAGACCCCTTACTCCTTGGTAAGACACATTTTTATACCCAAGTTTCGAACGCAATCTTTTACAACCGTCCATGATCTGTTTCCGACTATGCTTGTATTTTTCTGGATGAAATCCATACAGGCCTTCTTTCCTGGTGCCTTGCCGTTTTTTATGTCCTCCATAAATGTATCAAACACGGCCTTTTTCTCCTCCACTGTCCATTTGACAGATTGTGTATGCCTTTTCCTTCTTGCAGGTAGTTCTATAGTATATATATATATTTATATAATTACAATTACAATTATTGATGTTGTCTGCTATTTATTTAGATGAGTACAAGTACAATTATTTATCAAACAATCGGGACATTTTCTTATTAATTAATTTATTGATCGGTTGGTTGATTAATTGGTTGGTTTATTGATGGTTGATTGATTGATTGATTAGATAATTAATTAATTAATTAATTAATTAATTAATATAAGTTGTATTTTTCTGTTCTTTCCCTTTCATATTTTATTTATTTTCTTGTTTATTTAATGCACTTCCACCTCATGCATATATTTATATATACTCTTTTGTAACGGAGTAAGTTCCCTTGATGAGCTCTTGGAGCAAACTTCAATTATTTATTTAATAAAATATATTTAAAGAAATATATATATATATATATATATATATATATATATATATATATATATATATATATATATATATATATATATATAACGCAACGCCCACTACCCTTGTGGTAGTTTGAGCACTCTGGCCCTATACCGCTTCACGCTCTCTGGATGTGCGCATGACCGCTGTTTATCCCACAAGCGGTTGTCACTGGCAATCGTTTGTGTATAATTAGTACTCATGTCCATATCTAGATTGTACCAAGCTACACTGATGAGCTGTGGAACAGCGAAACACGTGTCTGTAGATATTGTACTATTACGCTCCTTCACTTCGGTGTTGTTGAGCACTCTGTGAAGTTGGTGTAGGTGTCCTTTAGCGATAACGCAACGCCCACTACCCTTGTGGTAGTTTGAGCACTCTGGCCCTATACCGCTTCACGCTCTCTGGATGTGCGCATGACCGCTGTTTATCCCACAAGCGGTTGTCACTGGCAATCGTTTGTGTATAATTAGTACTCATGTCCATATCTAGATTGTACCAAGCTACACTGATGAGCTGTGGAACAGCGAAACACGTGTCTGTAGATATTGTACTATATATATATATATATATATATATATATATATATATATATATATATATATATATATATATATATATATATATATATATATATATATATATATATATATATATATATATATATATATATATATATATATATATATATATATATATAATTTTCTAATTTTCGGTTCGAGATTGTGCATAGATAATTTGCAACTTGTGCAGTGTTATACATATTATGTAATATAATGTACGTTACCTTCATCGCTGTAACATTCATTCTCCTTATCAGGGTGATATGACTCATCTAAAGAAATAGCAGACAACATAAGCAATAGCAACGACAACGTATTTTCGTAAATAATTTGTAATAAAAATATGGCGACATGTAAATTTTACCATAACCCTTTACGGGCCGAAAAAGCTTTATAGGTTGAAAAATATCAGCATTTTAGTATCTTACTAAAATTGTTAAGAAATTATTGCTGCATGTTAAACTATCTTCAGTTATCGTTGTAGCTCTCTCATGATAATTCACTTTCAAGCTATAAATTTTTCTATGCACCGAAAAGGGTTATAACACATTCGACGTGCCATTATCTCTTTTATTATCGTTCATTTCGATCCATATTCCAAAAACGGCAATTCTTTCCGAAGCTGTTTGCGGAAAATGCCACATAATACTATCCTGGTCCACGGATACGAGAGTATTTCATTTTTCTTGTCCAATTTCTTGTCTATACTACCCAAAATTGTTGTTTATAATTTTTTAAATTAACTAATGTGAAATAAGTGAGCGATGTAAAAAAGCCTAGAAGCACCAAGGGCGACGTGGAATTCATTATAAATCACATCAACCGTGGTATATATATATATATATATATATATATATATATATATATATATATATATATACGTGTAGGTTTTGGTCTACGAAATGCAAAGAGTGCTCAACAACATATAGTTAGAGCAAATAATAGATTTTCTCTTACCTCAAAACTGGTCTGCTACAACTTGTTTCATCAAAAGATTCTTTTACAGATGAAACAAGTTGTAGCAGACCAGTTTTGAGGTAAGAGAAAATCTCTCTCTCTCTCTCTATATATATATATATATATATATATATATATATATATATATATATATATATATATATTATATGTATATATGTATATATGTATATATGTATATATGTATATATGTATATATGTATATATGTATATATGTATATATGTATATATGTATATATGTATATATGTATATATGTATATATGTATATATGTATATATGTATATATGTATATATGTATATATGTATATATGTATATATGTATATATGTATATATGTATATATGTATATATGTATATATATGTATATGTTGAATTTAAAAAAGGACAGGCAGACCAAAACGATGATGCTCCTAGTAGAAGGATCCACAAACATGGATACAGGTTATGCTCTTGGATATTATTATATTATTTTATTAGAATTGAAGAGAATGACAAAGAGCAAGAAACTTCTGACCAGTCCAGATAAATTTAATAAGATTAAATTTATCTGGACTGGTCAGAAGTTTCTTGCTCTTTGTCATTCTCTTCAATTCTAATATATATATATATATATATATATATATATATATATATATATATATATATATATATATATATATATATATATATATATATATATATATATATATATATATATACATATATATATATATATATATATATACATATATATATATATACATATATATATACATATATATATATATACATATATATATACATATATATATATATACATATATATATACATATATATATATATACATATATATATACATATATATATATATACATATATATATATATATACATATATATATATACATATATATATATATACATATATATATATATATACATATATATATATATATATATATATATATATATTTATATATATATATATATATATATATAATATATATATATATATATATATATATATATATATATATATATATATATATATTATATATATATATATATATATATATATATATATTATATATATATATATATATATATATATATATATATATATTCATAGAGTGTATAGACCCAGAGACGCCACACGTTCCTGTTCATATTTGATTTCTGGCCAAACCTCTGCCCCAAATGTAATTTAAAATTTGAAATCAAGTTATGCAGCTATATATAATGCCGCAAAAAACCGCGGACACGACAATAATGGAGTTGGAGACTTGGCCTTACTTATCAAATACAATCAATATATGAATTGAACAACTATTAATTATTTCAATGCAACAATGTCTCTACCTGTTTTTTTAGATAAACTGCCTTCATTCCTCTTTCTTTTATTTGATTGAACGCATGATCCTTTTTTCAATGCTTTTCTTGTTCCTTTGTCCCTGTCTACATTCATTAAAATATTATTTTGAGTCAAAATTTTGAAAAAGGCAATAAATATAGACATAATATTGAGCACAAGATAAAGAAATATCCAGTGGTAAGGACAAGTTAGCAAAGAAATACAGCCATGCAGGAAGTTTTTATTTTCTGACATCCTAGCTATAGCTAGATTAGTTTAAATAATAATAATAATAATATTAGAGCAAAAATTATGGTAGGTAATGTAATGACATTGAAACCAAAAATTAAGGTAGGTAGTCGTACGGATGCGACCTCTAAACTATATATCAGCCATACACAAGGGGCGTAGCGGTCCGGGATGGGGGTGGGTGGGGATGTAACACCCCACTTTTTACTGAACTAGTCGGTTAAAACGCCGAGTCGGTCGGTAATGGCCGGAGCCGTCGGTAAAACCGATCGGTTTAAACTGGAAGTTTTCAAGTTTGAAAATCTTGTGGTAAATAGACCTTTGCCTGTCGGTAAACTGTTCGTCTACATTAAAATTGTTAAATTGGTTGTCGGTAAAAATGACTTTTATTCACAGTTTAAAGTTTTCCAGTTGTAAAAATGTTTAATTTAACTAAATGTGTTCGTCTGTAAAACTTCACGGTCACGTGTTTACTGAACTAGTCGGTAAAACGCGGAGTCGGTCGCTAATGCCCGGAGCCGTCGGTAAAACCGATAGGTTAAACTGGACGTTTTCAAGTTTGAAAATCTTGTGGTAAATAGACCTTCGCCTGTCAGTAAACTGTTCGTCTACATTAAAATTGTTAAATTGGTTGTTGGTAAAATGACTTTTATTCACAGTTTAAAGTTTCTAGTTGTAAAAACTTCAAGGCCACATGTTCGTCGGTAAAACTTCGACGTTACACACCCACCCCAGTCAAAATGGTCACGCTACGCCCCTGGCCATACATATTGATGCAGGTATGGGCGTAGGGCGCGACACCTCCCCCCCCCACACACGCACGCACGAAAAACTTGTAAAACAGAGATTTTGATCCTAAAATTCAGTTGATCAGTAATGTGAGGAGGCAATAGAGGTACATCCCCCACTCGGGAAAGATCACCCTACGACACTGGATACAGGTACATTTATAATTAAAGTATATAATGCTTTTAGAAGCAAAAGTCGTGTTACTATATGCTGCATCTTTCACACCTTCTCTTGCCGTTGATGGATTTCCTTCAGATGCGGACTCATTGAACAAATCTTCACTCTCATCTGTTAAGACAAATTTTATTTGTTTTTGCTGATTGGATTTTATTCATGCGAATCATTCTTTATTACTGAGTATATCGCTACTGCCAGCTACGCAGGCTAAACTCAAACGAGACGAAAGCGACTCAAACAAAGCGACGCGGAAAGCATAGCTAATAATTTAATTTGAAAGTATCATAAACCGTATTGTATATGGAATATAAACACAGTGTCAGTGATACCGTGCGTTCTTTCTCATATTACTCCGTCTCAGAAGTTATTTAAAACGGGAAATATATATATGCGACTTATATATATGCGACTTACACATGAATTATATATATGAATTATATATATGCGACTTTGGCGACTTCAAATACAATCAATATGAGTTGAACAACTATTATTTGGTCTATTAATTATTTCATTGCAGCTACGTCTCTACTTGTTTTTTAAGATATACCTTCATTCCTTTTTCTTTTATTTGACTGAACTGTTTGAACGTTCTGTCTGCGGGATCCTTTTTTCGAGACTTTTTTTGTTCCTTTGTCCTTGTCTACACACATTAATGAAAATATTACATGAGTCAAAATTTTTAAACAAGGGCAATAAATATGAACATTATTTTGAGCACAAGATAAAGAAAACCAAGCGATTCGGCGAGGAAGTCTCTTTGCATTTTTTTTAAAAAATGTATTGTTTCGAGTACAAGTATAATAAAGAGTAGGCAAAAGAAGCTTAATCTTCAATAAGGTTGTTTTTTTTTGTAAATAAAGTTGTAAACATTAGTTTTCTACATGCGCGTAATGGGCTAGCTTTTAGAAGCCAAAGGACGTCATGTAATAATTTCATAGTTACTATATATGTAGCCTGCAATGCAGGCGTTTCTACGGGTTCAGGACTGGGTAGAGAAGAGAAGAGATGCCTGCCGCCAAGGTATCTTTTGGCCAAACGCCCCCTGGTCATCAATCACGAAGTTGTCAAAATATAGCCAATGAAAATAAAGCAAACGGTTTTTCACAAAAAATGTTAGTGGATTTATTGTAATAACTCAGCTATATTGTGTGCATGTTACAAGTTGATTGACAGATGTCAATCAAAAGTGACCATGCGCTCCAATCAGAAACCCCGTTCGTGGGCTAACGGGTTTTTCAAAAAGTGAGACCTTTGGCAGCAGGAGTTATTTCAACCGGCTCACTTCTCCCCAATCCTCCGATAACCGGACACTGCAGACTACTAATTAAGTATATACGCTGCATATTTCACACCTTCTCTTGCCGTTGGTGGACTGCCTTCAGATGACTCGTTCAACAAATCGTCACTCTCATCTGTTAAGACAAATGTCACTTAGTTGTTTTATACTTCACAAAATTGTGATAAATGTATTCTTGGCAATGCATGCATTGTTGACAAAAATCATTAAATATATGCTTGACAAAAATACTTGACAAAAATACTTGGGGCCTTTGAGATACGTTTATCCCTTTCAAAAAAGAAAGCGCAAACAATTAAATCAACGTTTACGTATACTTGAGGATAGGAAAACCCGTCAATCCGAAACTTACGGTAAAAAACAGCATTTTTACTCAGTAGAGGCCCATGCCTCAGTGAGGACTTCTTTTCCAAAAATCTTCTTTTTGCTTTAGAATAATTATAGAGTGTACTTTGAAAAAGGATTTCTATTTTGTATTTCAATGATTTAAAAAAAAATATGAACTACCATATTTATTACATTAAACACTCCCTATGCAGACCTTTAGCTTTTGTTAAATTCGTCTCTCCAAATTGTAGGGAATTCATGCCATTTCAGAGGTCTCAGGATTTCAAAATGTCCTGCGGGAGAAGCCCCCAGACCCCTAAAATAATGTTGTCACACCAATTGTGACAATTTGCAAACGTAAAATTTTGCCTCCCCCAGGTGAAATTTCGTTCCTATGGCACTGATATAGTTCGTTTCTTGTTTATTTTCTGTCACTGTTAATTTTGTTTTCTATTTTGTGTGTCTTCGAAGCATTCTAAACGTATCCATTGTCTGTTTTTGCTTGCTTGTTGCCTCTATTTGTGTTATAGAGTTTGAACTAATATAGAGTTTGAACTTGAAAACCCCTCTGTACAAAATGTCGTTCACTTCAACCCAACTGCAGTGCGATATCGCAAAGCATTGTGGTATTTGAGTGCGAGTGACGTCGGGTGGCGATTTTCCCCGGGCGTACAGAGAGGCTGAGCCTACAATGCTACAGCGGTCTAGCCCAAGAATGTTGGTGAATACTAAATCGTATATTTCAGAAGGCGTCGTGCTAATATTGAATATTCAAATTAATCTGGCGGGAAATATGGTAAACATGAGTTAGGGACCCTAAGGTCAGAGTTAGGGACCCTAAGGTCAGAGTTAGGGTTAGGTATATACAAGCAGACACAAAAATACAAGCTGGTTGGAACCTAGGAGTATCAATATATATAACCGAATATCAGTATATGAAATGTGATCGTTATGAGGTTATTCTAGTTCGAGTAGCACAAACGAGCAACAAAACATCGAGACAAAACCAACATTGCCGATCGCGGGCAGATCAAACACAACGACTAGGACTCGGCAGAATCCATTACTTTATACTTTAAACTACAAACAACGTATTTACACTACAAGTGAAATAAACAGTGAAATAGATGTAGTGTGCAGCGGCGTTGGCAGTGTTACGAAAATATATAAAAATTTAAAATATATCTAAAATCCAAAATATAGGAAAAGGTTGAAGTGTACTGCTGATACGGATAGTAAAGCCTAAACGTTTAAGCATAGGCCCTTCATCAGATAATACTTCACATGATCACAAAGTTTATGATAAATCCTAAAACACTATTACAAATCCCTACGACTGAGAACGAACCAGTTGTATTTGATGAATTTTTAGTTAGTTTGTCGCTAGTATTGCTCCTTATTAATTAGCAGTAGTCGAAAAGGGGCGATATTTTACAATAATTCAACAGTTAAAATTTACCTGTTGTATGAGTTTCTTTGCCTTGTTTCTTTGCCTTAAGAAACCTTAAGAGATGTGTTACGAAGAAAGATGTAAACTATTACAATGGTCTACATTGGAGCAACGACGACAATACTTGTCTCTAGTAGAATGTTTCAAAATATTATTTGGATTGAATGGGTTAACTTTCACTGAATATTTTGAATTCACTAAATACAAGTCGACAAGAGCTAATCATCAATACAAAATTCAAACTAAATTGGCAAAATGTAATTGCTACAAGTACTCCTTCTTCGTACGGATCATCCGTCCATGGAATGATTTACCAAATTATCTATTACACGGAGACATTAACCTCAGTAAATGTAAGTTACGTTTGAAGAACATATGAATATTCATTAGTTTTAAGAAATCATGGTAAAAACTTATCAGATGAACATTTTACATTTTATATAGAATATCTTATAAAAAAATTTTTTTTTTACTATTGATAAATAGCTTTTGGATTATTATACATCATTTATTTAGGTGATCTGTACATAGGGTTAACCTCAAGATTCACCTTTTCTATCACTTAATAATTTGAATAAAGTATTATTATTAGTAGTAGTAGTATTAACCTCCGACCATCGAAACAAGTTTAATTCCTATGACCCCACAGCGAAACGTGAAATCTATGTATATGTCCCCAGAACGTACGGTTTAATTTCGTCAAATTTTAGATACGTTACATTTTTCGTTTATCTGAGTTTTTGGGACATGCAGTATGGTGAAACACGGTTTTATTCAACTTTCTGCATTCCTCGATTAAAATAAAACAAATTCATTCTGCGGTCCCCAGAACGCTAGGAAAAGAAGTTTAGATGATTAAGTCCCCGCAGCGAAATAGTACATTGTGTAAGTCCCCAGAAAGTTAGGTTGAATTGTGTAAAATATTTTACACACATTTTTCATTTATCGTAGTTGTGGGGCCATGTGGTAAAAAGCCATTTTAATGCCTCTTTTGTATACCTCGATTGAAATTGGAGAAATTCGGCCCGGGGACCATAAAAAGGTCCCCGCACCGCACATAGTCCTCGCAACGTATGTCCACTACGTGCACAGGTCCCCGTTAGGATTGGCATACACGTACATATACACACATATACACATATACACATATTCACATATACACATATATACATGTGTACATATACAGATATATACATATATACATATATACATATATACATATATACATATATACATATATACATATATACATATATACATATATACATATACATATATACATATATATATATACATATATATATATATATATATATATATATATATATATATATATATATATATATATATATATATATATATATATATACAGGTATATATATCCAAAGTTAAGTCTTCTTTAGATTTCTAGAGTGCTCAATGGCCGTGTTGGTCAGAGCTTAATACTAATAATAAAATAGACTACACGTTCATACAAACATTTTACTTTAAGTTTCTGGAGGTGTTCCTCCGTCTTCAGAAAGTTTGTAGTGTTTTAATTATTCACATAATATCCCTAATGTATTAAAATGCTAATTATAATTATAAAAATGCTAATTATAAAATGCTAATTATGATGTTCATACAAGGTTCGGCTTAAAAATGCAATATTGTTCATAGTTTATATTTTAAAATTCTTAAAAAGGAATGGTGCTTTGTGTCTACACGCGGAGGCTAATTCGTTCCGTTTATTTAGGGTTCCTAATTCTGGTCTGTAAATGATGTAGACTTTTTCGAGATTGCATAGTTGGCACCTTTTTGTCTTGTTGCTGCATGCTTTTGCTTCGCGCAGGATGTCCCATTCTATTTTGTATTCTTTCTGTTGATCTTTCAGACTCCAAATATACTTGCTGAGCTCTCTGTTGTTGCGTTTGTTCCTGTTTTTGAATGTCGTTTTGTGTCCATTAAATCTTTCTTTGAACGTATTCTTTGTCAGGCCGATGTAGGTCTCTTTGGGGTCACTTTCGCGTGTTATCACTGTTGCCTGGTAGATGATTGATTCCCTAAGGCATTGGCCTTTCAGGGGGCATTTTTCCGGATTTCTGCAGTTGCACGCTTTCTTGTTGTTGTTGCTTTTCTCTTTCATTCTGTTTTCTTCTAAGATTTTCTTGTTATGCCCGTCGACGATGTTCTTCACGTTCGGCATGCAGCTGTAGCTCAGTTTCACTGTATTGGTGTTGAATATTTTGTGTAACTTGTGCTCTGGTGGAAATTGCTCTTTTATTATCTTGAGGAATGATTGACCGATGTTGGACTGTACGTTGCTCGAGTATGGCGGGTTGTACCACGTGATGTTCCTTGCTCTATTTCTCCGGTTTGACTTTTTATGTTGCTCGTATTTTAATTCATGCTGGTATCCGCTTTTTTTTAACGCTTCCTGGTATGGGAGATATATGAGAGAACCAAGAAGAGCATTTGTAAAATCTTTAAAGACAATGGACTAAAAATTACAATCGAAGCTAATTTAATCACTGTCAACTTCCTCGACGTAACCTTCGACCTCTCTAGAAACACCTTTGCGCCATACACGAAACCTAACAACATGCCAATGTACGTCCACGCCAAGTCAAACCATCCACCAATAATCATCAAGAACCTACCCCTCGCCATCGACAAGAGACTGTCAGATATTTCCAGCAACGAACACGTCTTTAACAATGCAAAACCACCATACCAGGAAGCGTTAAAAAAAAGCGGATACCAGCATGAATTAAAATACGAGCAACATAAAAAGTCAAACCGGAGAAATAGAGCAAGGAACATCACGTGGTACAACCCGCCATACTCGAGCAACGTACAGTCCAACATCGGTCAATCATTCCTCAAGATAATAAAAGAGCAATTTCCACCAGAGCACAAGTTACACAAAATATTCAACACCAATACAGTGAAACTGAGCTACAGCTGCATGCCGAACGTGAAGAACATCGTCGACGGGCATAACAAGAAAATCTTAGAAGAAAACAGAATGAAAGAGAAAAGCAACAACAACAAGAAAGCGTGCAACTGCAGAAATCCGGAAAAATGCCCCCTGAAAGGCCAATGCCTTAGGGAATCAATCATCTACCAGGCAACAGTGATAACACGCGAAAGTGACCCCAAAGAGACCTACATCGGCCTGACAAAGAATACGTTCAAAGAAAGATTTAATGGACACAAAACGACATTCAAAAACAGGAACAAACGCAACAACACAGAGCTCAGCAAGTATATTTGGAGTCTGAAAGATCAACAGAAAGAATACAAAATAGAATGGGACATCCTGCGCGAAGCAAAAGCATACAGCAACAAGACAAAATGGTGCCAACTATGCAATCTCGAAAAAGTCTACATCATTTACAGACCAGAATTAGGAACCCTAAATAAACGGAACGAATTAGCCTCCGCGTGTAGACACAAAGCACCATTCCTTTTTAAGAATTTTAAAATATAAACTATGAACAATATTGCATTTTTAAGCCGAACCTTGTATGAACATCATAATTAGCATTTTATAATTAGCATTTTTATAATTATAATTAGCATTTTAATACATTAGGGATATTATGTGAATAATTAAAACACTACAAACTTTCTGAAGACGGAGGAACACCTCCAGAAACTTAAAGTAAAATGTTTGTATGAACGTGTAGTCTATTTTATATATATATATATATATATATATATAGCTTGTATAGGGTATAATCGGCAGATGGACAGCAAACTTCTTATAGTCCTTTATTAAAAAAACGTTTCGGCCGTTCGGCCTTCTTCAGTTTAAAAATTACAAAAAATGTGCGACTATAATGGCTAAATACAGGTTATTTATACTAGTACCCCGTTAGTAAATATACATAAATTATAATTAAAAAATATTTTAAAAATTTTTTCACGCCCAACTATTTAAATGAAGTATGTCAGAACAAAAGGCAAGAATTCAACTGCAAAACAAAATTAATATCATAAATAATGAATTCTGTTTTTCGACTTGAATTCACGCCTTTTGTTAAGGCCGTCAGGTTGCAAAGTACGCAGTTGCGCTGTCCAATAAGCCTCCCGGGTAAGCAATTTACGATCTATCATGTTGTTGTCATTGATTTTTTCAATACAGATGAAACTGAAATCCGACAACGAATGTGGACTATTATTATAATGAATAGCCACTTCACAAGTCTTCTTATTAGTATTCATGGAAGACTTGTGATTACGGAATCGAACCTTAAACTGTGTAGAGGTAGATCCTACATATTGCACATTGCACTTCTGACAAGAAGCAACATAAATAACTCCAGCAGAAGTACAATTCAAGGTCTCTTTAATCTTGTAGGACCTACCTGTGGAAAAACTAGTGAAACTATCCGCCTGATGGAAATAATGACTACATAAATCGCACTTCTTTGTGCATTTAAAACAACCCGGCTGTGTGGCCCGCAAACATGGCCGTTCTTTAAATCGCGAAGGTGCTAAAATGTCCTTAAGGTTTTTAGTTCTACGATATGCTGGTAATAAAGACCTAGTAGGAAATATTTCTTTAAGTATAGGATTTGACAAAAGATGCACATGCGATTTTAAAATTCTAGAGATATTGGGAAGTTTCGGATTATAATCTAGAACTAATGGAATCACTTTCCTCTTAGATTTTACTTTAGGTTTAAGTAGGACCGACCTCTGAATTCTAGAGGCCTTAAGAAATTGCTCATCAACAAGTTTGGAGCTATAGCCTTTTTCAGATATTGTTTGTACTCATGACACCTACGCTCCAAATCTTCGCTAGATGAACAATTTCTATGGATTCTTAAAGCAACTCCATAAGGGATAGCATTCTTACATTGGCTGGGGTGACAGCTGTCAAATGGTAGATATAGACGACTGTCAGTAGGTTTAGCATAGATATCCGTAGAAATAAGCCCTTCCTTCAGATGTAGTGTAATGTCAAGAACATTCAGGCTCAACTCCGAATACACTAGTGTGAATTTAATAGAAGGATATAGAGAATTGATGGGTACTAGTATAAATAACCTGTATTTAGCCATTATAGTCGCACATTTTTTGTAATTTTTAAACTGAAGAAGGCCGAACGGCCGAAACGTTTTTTTAATAAAGGACTATAAGAAGTTTGCTGTCTTCCATCTACCGATTCAGTACCCTATACAAGCTACAAATACCGAAGCAGCGCTAGTATCCTTTTGGATCCTCCTATTGGGAGTTCATCGTTGGAAATAACCATTCTCTATTCATACTATATATATATAATTATATATATATATATATATAAGTTTATATAAGTTTCAAATTATACTCTTATTATTAAATCATGATATCTACTAATCGCTCTTCGAACATATATATATATCTGTGTATATATATATATATCTGTGTATATATATATATATATATCTGTATATATATATTGAAAATTTGTAACCAGGCATGATTATAATTAGTTAGTATTCTCTGGATTTATTTTATTATTCTTTATTTTATTATTCTTGAGTTTTCGACTTACCGGTCCGGAAAAAGGCGTATTGCCCTCTCACAGACCTCTCACGAATCAATCAGCGTGCGCCATCTTCCTCAGCCATATAATAATAATAATAATTATTTTATTATTATTATTATTATTATTGATTTATTGTAAATAATTATCATAATAATGTTTGAATATACGGACAGCAAATTTTTAAGAAATATTAACTATTCTACAGTATATTGAACAAATTTTATCATCAGTACCTTGAATGTAAAATATTTTGACATTATTGTTATAAAGGAAATAATTATTATTATTATTATTAAAAAATTATTATTATTATTATTATTATTATTATTATTATTATTATGTCCAGCAATAGCGACCTACGCGATCAACACCTATAGACAACCTGCGAGACTCTTCGTTACAGGCGGAGAAGAACTGAGATCAGTAGAGGGCACCACACAGGGCGATCATCCTATCGCTATGAGCCTATACGCCATCAGTCTTCAGCCACTGATAACGCTTTTACACATCTCAAGCAAAGCTAAACAATGCTGGTTTGCTGATGACGCAACTGGAAGCGGCTCGCTAAAGGATGTGAAGAAATGGTGGGATGAACTGTCAGAGAATGGTCCAGCGCTAGGATATTTTCCTAATGCGAAAAAGTGCTGGTTGGTCGTCAAACCCGAGAAAGAGGACGCTGCCAAGGTGGTCTTCTGCGAGACAGCAATTAACATCACCACGGAGGGTCACAAGCAGCTAGGTGCAGCTCTCGGATCAAGATCGTATCTCGAAGAATATGTCGGCGAGAAAGTAGAGGACTGGGTAAATCAGGTCACCAAACTTGCAGAGTTCGCCATATCACAACCTCAAGCGAGTTATGCAGCCTTTACCTTTGGTTTACGGCATCGTTGGACATATTTCGTAAGGACATTACCCGATATTACCGATCTACTGGAGCCATTGGAGCACGCGATAACTGATGCTTTAATACCAGCTATCACGGGGGATCATGTTGTCACGGAAGTTGAGCGCGACCTCCTCGCGCTCCCTGTGCGCATGGGGGGGGGGGGGGGGGGGGGGGGCGGGGGGGGGCTTGGGCTTACAGATCCAACGAGAACTGCATCCTTTGAATACGAGGCTTCTGTCAATGTCACAGCCCCCTGGTAGAGAAAATTGTGGAGCAGGTATACCAGCCTCCGGATGCGTCTGAAATAATGACATTACAACTAAACGCACGGAAAGAGAAGGATAAATGTTTGAATGGGAGGCTACAACAAGTGAAGAGTTCCCTACCGTCAAGAACCAAACGAGCTGTCGAGCTGGCCACGGAAAAAGGAGCATGTAATTGGTTAACAGTAATCCCCATCGAAGACCTGAATTTCAATCTCAATAAGAGAGAATTCAAGGACGCGATAAAGTTAAGATGTGATTGGGAAATCACTGATGCTCCAACAGTGTGCGTATGCGGGGACCTGTTCAATGTGGACCATGCTATGGTCTGCCGGCGAGGCGGCTTCATAATTCAACGCCATAATGAGCTTCGTGATTTGGAAGCCGAGCTGTTGAGCATGGTGTGTAATGATGTTGAAATAGAACCGGTCCTACAGGATATCACTGGAGAAGGCCTAAACAGAGGCGCCAACAGAGCCCCTGATGCTCGTTTAGATGTTCACGCTCGAGGCTTCTGGGAGAGGCAATGATCTGCGTTTTTTGATGTTCGGGTTTGTCACCCAAACGCAGAGTCTTATAAAGATCTCAGTCCCAAGCAAATCTACCGGCAACATGAAAATGAGAAGAAGCGCCAATACGCGAGCAGAGTGATGGAGATAGAACAAGGTACTTTCACCCCGCTAGTATTTACCACGACAGGTGGAATGGCTGATGAATGCAAGAAATACCATAGTAGACTTGCTGAATTACTTGCCATTAAGAAGGGAGAAGACTATATGCCAGCACAATGTCTCGGTTGAGAGCGAAAATCTCTTTCGCCTTAGTATGTTCAGCTCTCCTATGCCTTAGAGGAACCAGAGCAAGAAGAAGAACTGCAAATATTACCTTAGACAATGACATTACCTTAGAGAATGTGGCGGCCAGAATAGTTTGAAGAAACAAAGAATAAAGTTACTTGATATGTAACTTTTTTTTATTATTTACTTATTTTCACTATTGTCTTCCTCTCCTTATATTATTATTATTATTATTATTGCTATGTAATAAATTATCATTAATTTGTAAAATATAGTATTATCTAATTTTTAATTAATTTCAGATGTAATTGAGATTTTATTGAATAAAGTTATTATTTAAAATTATTATTATTATTATTATTATTATCATCATCATCATCATCATCATCATCATCATCAAGATATAATACAGCCCCAGTTTAGGTGCAAGTGTCCATGCAATCAGAGCGCGATTTGTCACTCATCGACTTCCGGTATTTTATAAGTATACGTAATCGTATGATAGCGAGTGCCACCACGGGCGGAGAGGGAGGGTGAGCACGCCATTTATCCTGGTCAGCGGCAAGCAGTCGTCTTCTGGACGATCCTTTTATTAGTATTAAGGTTAGTAATATGATTTTTACTTAGCTTTCCTGTGTCGCAGGGGTTAGGGTTAGAAAATCCATTGGGTGGGGGGTTAGGGTTAGGATCTAAGTTGTTTTGGGGTTAGCATGCAGTTCTATGATGTATATTATATTATCGTAATATAGGCATCTCTCGCAGATACTAAAAAAGATTGTCCAGAAGACGATTGCTTGCCGCTGACCGGGATAAATGGCGTGCTCACCCTCCCTCTCCGCCCGTGGTGTAATGTTTCCCGAGTGCAATAGCGCTCCGTCGAGATGACGTCAGTACCGATGTTTGTCCGCTTTTACCCATAATTATTGCGGCCATAACAAAAGAAATAGCTCATTTGCAATCATTTGTGAGTCAAATTTGGTTTGTTTGTCCGCTTTTTGAGCTATTAATAGCAGCCAGACTCTACGCTATTTATAAGGATTTACACCACGAGTGATGTTTGAAAATTGTGCCAAAATTGCACGAGCCGTTAGGCGAGTGCAATTTGGCACAACTTTCAAATATCACGAGTAGTGTAAATCCTTAATTGCACGAGCAAAATCATATGATTACTCATTTATTATATGCATGACAAAATTACGACACGTACTCTTCAAGACTTCCTCTTCTTCCAAGTCTTTAAAAACGTCTTGTTTCATTAGTTGACAACAAACCTTTTCACTCTTGGTGTTCTTTGTACTCATTTCAAAATATTTACATAGCATTTTTAATTCATAGTGTACCACAAGTCGTTGGAAAAGTGAAACATTCCATTCATGCAGAATAGGCCACCATTTTGAATTTTATTGTCAAACTTGTTCCCAGTGTCTTCTCTATTTTCATTTATTGCACTCGAGTGCAATAAATGATTTTATTGCACTCCTTCCAGCAAATCAGAATTCAGTAATTTTGTCATGTATATAATAAATACATTTAAAGAATTTATTTATTAAAGAATTTATTCAGATTTACAGACCTTATATCCGTAGCTAAGGAAGCTTAGAAATAACAAAAATGTCATAGATTTTCACAGATTTAAAAATCCATCAAGACAGTGTGTATGTGGTATATGTGGGTAAAGCTCTTTCGACGACATCGAAATATGAAAATTCCTATAATCTTCGATGGTTTTTAAGAAAAATTATTTTTTCACATGCGATTAGAATCTGGACGGTTGCCTTCACAAAATTTAATAATAAACCCATACGTACGTTTTTGTAGAAAGTAATCTAGGTTTATATGACACAAACAAATGTAGCATAATGTCAAAAATGACGAAAATTATAGAGTTTTTGTGTTTGTTGATTACATCAATGTGACGTCATCAAATTATGTCACCGGACGAAAGAAGTTCGCCTACATATTCCACACATAAAATATATTATTATACCCTGAATTTATTGTCCACTCACGAAGTATATTGGGCGCTTAATGATCTGTTCTTAGCAATCACCCCTGATAAGACACGTACTAGATTGGAGTGTCGAAACGTTGGGTAATGGACAGTAACTTTTACAGTTACGTTCAAAAAACTTTTAAAGCCAGAGTAGCGTCAAACTATGCCCGAGGTACATTAAAGATATCAAGCCTAGGAGAATTAGGGTCTGTCACGAATATGTCCAATGTATCAAATTTATTTTCAGCAACAAAGAAGACCAAAGCGAAAGTGGCGAAAAAATGCCGCCTCTGCATGAAAGTATAATCGGCCTCCGATTTTTAGCTTCTTATGTGGCAGTTATAGCTTCAGGTGAATTTACAGCAGGTAAGGTCGCTAGGGATGATACAATATCAGACCAGAAGCAAAAATAAAGAGACACCAATGGAAAAATTTCAGCAGAAATACTTTTGAAAAAATAAAGATTCGCACGTTCACTGGCACGTACCAATAATACGGATTATTACCCTCTGCTTACACATGGGATGGCTCAAAAAATTGCTGGTAGTGATCTGTCGTACTTCGCTGAAGGGAACCGACGGCGAGTCATGTTTCACAAAGCAAACAATTGCATTTCACGAAAAACAAAAATGTCCTCGGAAATATCGTTACATATCTAAAGTCAAATGCAGAAAACCTTGAATAGTTTACTGTTAAACCACTTACCTGGCATGGAGTTCTCCTCAACTGGATTAATTACATTAACGTTCACCTGGAAGCAAAATAATAATAATCTTCAGTCGCTTTTGGTCAACTTAAGGCCAACTAAAATATTTACAACAAAGAAAAGGCATATAAATCTTTACAACATGTGAGCTCTCAATCGTAATAAATTTATAGTTACAGGTACATGTACCTCCATCATTTCAAGATAGTTAAATGCTTTGTCTTTTACCAAGTTTTCTGGTTGAAGGGATTTAGTAGCGTTGTTCAGTTGACATTTATGCCTGGAGCGAGGGCACATCTCTTCTTTGATCTCATAGTTGATAGATTTACACAAAGGATATTCAGACAAGCATTGATGAGCGCATTCAATCTCACTGTAAGTTTCACTTTCTTTCATCACATTATTCTCAAGTCGAGCACCTTGTGAAATTATAGAAGAGAAAAGAAGAATCAACGATATAATAATAATAATAATTTGGTATTTATATTGCGCATATTCCATCTGGATATGTTCACATGCGCATTACAATGTTTAAAAGTCTAATACTAAGCTAATGCAAATAAATTAATTACAATTCTTATATTAATGCAACTATTTAAAATGAAGTAAAAATATAAATTATTAACAGAATTATATGAAAGTTTGGTAATTACTATATGTCAATAAAACACTTTCTTAAATAAATATGTCTTTAAAAGTCGTTTAAAACTTGAGACAGACTCAGCGTGGCGTACTTCTGTTGGTAATTCGTTCCATAGAGTGGGCGTTGTCAGCGCAAAAGAGCGATCTCCTAAGGTCGGCAAAGTCCTCAATCGTGGTTTCTGGAGTAGCAGTTCCGAGTTTGATCTAAGACTATATAATGAGATATTGGCTTGATGGTAATAAGTTCTTTGATGTAGTCAGGCGCTAGGTCGTGAATCGCTTTATAAGTAATCAGTAAAACTTTAAAATCTATTCTGGACTTGATAGGGAGCCAGTATAATTTATACAGTGTAGGAGTGATATGAGTAAACTGTAAACCGTGGGATAGAACATAGTAGCCTAGCTGCAGAATTCTGAACACGTTGCAGTTTGTTGAGACGAGTGGTTGAGGATAGACATCCTCCCAATAGACCCATAAGGGGATCGAAATTCGATCATGGTGAGTTTAAGCGATGTGATCTATTATGAATAGTGAAAGTTATACACATGTATAAACGTTTGAAGACCAGATAATCTAACAGTTGAACTACTTAAAGAGTGAGTGTCAACCTGACGCATTGCACGCTCGGTCGGCCATTTTCGAAGCACGAAATTCCCTAGCCTCTATAGGGTTTTCTGAGAAGACTCGGTGAATTTTCTGAATATTTACTACGTCAAGTTGGCAACGAAGAACTTTAAAACGCTTCGTTATCCTACGGAAAGATAAACACAAACGTGCAATGCACGACGGTTGACACTCACTCTTTAAGATGATGAGTGAAGGTTGCATTACATATACAGAGAACATGAAACATTTTAACAATAGAATTACTGAGATGCACATTGAAGTGGGTTGAAGGTTGTACAGTTCACTGGTTCATACTCCAGAATATCAACAGAGGTTCGTGACGTTGTCCTGGTCAGACATACCAAGTCCAACAGCCTATAATCTCCTTATGACACAAATGCACTCATATAGCCCCCATATATAGTTACAAAGGAGAAGGGATCTAAGATGACGGCCAAACAGGACTGTTGCGAAGGGAAGCCGATTGCCGGATTGGGGGATGTTGAAGGTCAAATTGCCGACTAAGAATAGCGTAATATATGAAGAGTTTTTTCAAAAGTGTAAGAGATTTATTAACTTTTATTTTATGTCAATTCGTGGTAATGTGAGGAAGGAACCATTTTGTCAAGCTCTGTCGACAAACCAAAATAAATCTAGCCTATGCCATTGACGAAAAAGAAGAATCATTCAAGTGTATCCGACTACATCGCTAACGTGACGCTGAAACAGGATATTAGCGAACTTAAGCAGTTGACGTTTTCGCCGCGACGGCAACGTCAGAAGCTAATAAGGACTGGAACGAGTGCTAATGCGCATGTCAGGCGCGAATGACCTGGCGTCATCCTCACGGCGACGACGTGATTTTCGCCAATTTGCCGTTGTGGGTGAACGTGAGAATTTATGACCGGTTATGGCTGAACTAATAGGAAAAACTCCAGTAGTTTTTTTTTTTTTTTGTTTTTTTAAATAATTTTTATTAAAAAACCAATATTGCAGCAATAGCTGAATTACATTGGATGAACTAATTACATTATTTACATATTAAATTGATGCACAGATGCAGGAATAAAAGAATTTCGAAATCTATTAGTAGAATAGCGAGGTTCGATAAAAAATCGCTTGTGTCTTAATGAGTATCTAGCATTAACGTTAAAAGTTGGTAAAAGATTGTACAATTTGTGGTTTGGATCGTTCATAATTGACCTGAATAATTTCTGACAGAGAGCTTGACGTCGATCAGACAAGGGGCAGAGCTTTGTAATCTCCAAGCCATCACTGTACGATATCTCCGGTCCTAAGATGATGAAAAGGGCTCGTTTTTGAATACGCTCAAGATCGTCGCTTAGATATCTTGGCAGAGCATAATGGAAAACAGGGGCAGCATATTCGATGATACTGCGAATACACGAACTATAGAAATAGATCATATCGCCACGAGGTACTTTGGCACGTTTAAGCTGCCTCAAGAAGTACAAACGTTGGAAGATCTTTTAATAACACACTCTATGTGATTGTTCCATTTCAAATCATTGCTGATGATAACCCCCAACACTTTGGCATAACTTACAATTTCAAGTTCTTTATGATTTATGGTCAAGGGATGACAAAAATTTTCCACTCTGGAGAATTGGATTCGCATTTCTTTACACTTTTTTTCATTCAATGTAAATTTTAACTGTACTGATTGATATTCGATACTGTTTAAAGTCGTCTGCATTTCGCTTGATGATCCTTTGGGAACCACTTCGGTTACTGTTAGGTCGTCGACATATTTCCAAAGATCATTACCATCTGTGTCCAGGTCATTGATCATTAAGAGATAGAGCCAGGGACCTAATTTTGTACCCTATAGTTACTGTATTGTACCTTACTATTTTGTACCTTATAGTTACTGTAACTAAACCAACGTAAGTACTTATATTTATTTTTTAACGGTTATTAGCTCGTATTTGATGATCCCTTGCTAGAATTGACAATATTTTATGTTATAAATTAAGTTAATACATATACTATAGCATTTATATTTTATAGAGGTCAGATTTCGTAGTTTATATGTTTTCATTCACAATAGTTTGAACATAGTTTGCTAATGCTGTCTATATATGGCTTACAATTTGATGAATTTAGCTTCCTAAAAGGGTTAAATACATGTGATCATAAATCAAGCTTTGATATTAAATAAACAAACGATCTCTCATCTCAATAGTTAAATGACCAATTGCCATCTTTTAAACTTGGAAACCAAATTTTGATTTGATTTTGCAACTACCTAACATAACAAATTTGGATTGTTTGGGGCTACAATTTCCTTATTAATTTTATAGGCAAATGGAGTGGAGCAACAACCACGACATTTTGTTTCTGAGAGAGGTATTGGTTTCAAATATTTATGAAACCAGGAAAGGAAGTAGCGAGAGAGGTAAAATATGGGATGATGTAGCATTTACAAGAGATTGATGTTCTATGAAATTTGTGCTAAAGAGGAAGAATCAGTTATCAATACTGCTAACGAATCAAAGAAGAAAAAAGCAGAACAAGACAAAGCAACTGCGAGAACCAAAGCAATGGAATCCATGGGGGAGACCAAAAAGAGGAAAGAGAAAAATGGTGAAGAGTGTTCCTCCACTAAGAGAACCAGAAGAGGTACAAATGATGCAATGGATTATTTAAAGGCAAAAGTAAGGAGTAATATATTACTGAAAGAAAAAAAATTTGAGCTGCGACAAAAAGAAGAGTCGAAAAGGGATGCGATGTTGGGGCAACAAGCCAAAATACAGCAAGACATGCTTGGGTTACTCCAACAACAACAACAAGACCAGCAAAAACAACAGCAGCTTTATCAACAACAACACATGCAAACAATGCAAACCATGCTTCAACAACAGCAACTTCAAACTCAGGCAATGATGTCTCTCCTTGAAAAGTTTGCATCAAAATAGACCTTTTGTTTATTGACATTTTGTTGACTTTAGACTTAAATGTGTTTTTTTAATCTCTTGTTATTGTGCAACCCAATCTAGCTCTTCCTTAAATTGACTGTATTGTACGACAGTCAAATTAACAATCCCACAAGCAGTTTGTTGACCATGAAAACATTTAAGTGGTATTTTAATATGTTGTTAGGGTCAGTTTCCCTTAAGGTGGCTCCCTCTAGTATTTAAGGAGGTACCCTCCAAACTGTAGGGAGCCAGCTTAAATTGACTGTCACAGTCAATTTGAATACATAGTTATAATTAGCATATACAGTCAATTTAAGGAAGAGACTGCAGCTGGGCTGTATTATCACATCCATTTAACATTTTTGTAAAGATGGAATATTTCATACTTTGTTAAACCTTTTATATTGAAACTCTTGCTTGCTATATATTGATATATGGACATATTTATAAATATTTATATAAATATTTTAATTTATGTAAAGTTTAAACTTTAAAGTTATTGTATTGTATATACAGAAATATATTTATGGAACTAATTAGATTATGTACTTTTTATAATCAATATTATATACTATATATATATATATATATATCATATGACTCACACAACTGATAATCGAAACTGCAGTCTCCAAATCGGTGTTCTAACCACTGAGCTATATTGAGACACGGTCAGGACAGTATTTATAAAAATAGTATACAAGAATTATAATACAAAAATATTATAATAATATAATAAATAGTATATAACAATAATAGTACACTATCTGCGTACAGTAACTTGCCTAATCAGTTAAAATACTCCTGCAATGTTGGAGGCTGTACGTTAAAAAATTCTACAGTTTGATTGCCATACATGCATGTTAATGCATTCCTGAGTGGGGAACAGACAACATACATTTTTCCTACACTACTCATCCCTATCTTGAGATTTTTTTTAAAATCGAGGAATTTAAAATAATTTATTATATCCCCGAATAACCATTCCACTGATACTCTTGTGGAACTCATGCGTGAATTAAAAAGATGCATCTGGTTGGTAAGAGCTGCTCCCCTGAATGGTGCTTGCAGGTGGATGCTTAAAGGGTAGGCAGGATCTCCATATAAACACATTTGCTGGTGTGTTGTTGAGAAAGCATGTCTTTCCATGTCTTGCAAAAGGCCAGAACTTGCCAGCATTGCTGAGTCATGTATTTTCCCCTCTATTAAAATAAATTACATAGATTTCAATATATAATTCCTCTATTAAACCCCCATTACAAGTGGTGCTTATCAATTTTATGTAATCAAGAGGGGTGGTTATTGGAGGGGGCTTGAAACAAGAATATTTAATTTTCCAAGTCAGAGTTAGAAAAACTGAAATCTAAAACCAAATTTAAAGATTTTCTATTCATGGCATTAGAGAGAGAGAGAAAATAGATGTTTTTGATTGTTTGTTCCCCGTTTGATGTTTTCTTGGGGGAAGGACTTATTATATAAGGAGGACTTATTATACTGTATAAAGTTTGGGATGACAGACATAATACACAATACACATATTATTCAAGAATGAAGGTAAGTATACCATACCCATTGGTCCATAGAGATGAGCAATCATCCCATTTGGTATTGCCATGGATTGAAATTTAAGAGCATGTACTTTCTTGTGGCCATTGTACATAACTCTTTGGTTTTTTCTGGGTCTACAAATCGGACGAACAGTTCCGTCTATAAAACCAAAACAGTTGGACAGAGGAGCTCCTTTTCTATATACAGCATCAGCATAAATCTCCAAGAGATCAGGGCTTAGAAGAGTGTTATTCCATTGAATAATTCTGTGGCAATGCGTGTCAAATATGTAGTTCATTACGTGATTTGTTATCATGCATATTTCTGGCACTGGTCTGCCGAACAGCGGTATCATGTCCCCATACCTGCAAGGATATGCGAAGCGTTTTAATAGCATACACATTCCTTCTAGTCCATTGACGACACTCCTCTGATATGTTCTCCATGTTTGAGGTATCTGCAGAGCTTCAGCTAAAGCTTTGAGGTCTCTCTTCTGCACACGAAAATCTGCTTTACACTCGGCCTCTTCTAGCTCGTCAAAGTCGAATGTTGGGTTGTTCTCGTAGCTGAAGTCAGGATTTTTTGAGTAATAATGATCATATAGAACAACGAATTCGTCATCTGAAATAACTTCTTCTGCGTATGAGTAGACTAAAAGCTCTCGAAGATTTCTAAATGACATTTTGAAATGGTTGCCGTCGCCGACGCCGGGACTCTTTGCTTAAGGATTTGTTTTGAGCGCGAAAACGACGTCTAGTCCCAGTGTTACTCGGTCAACTCAACGTCGCGTCGCTGCGAAAACGTCAACTGCTTAAGTTCGCTATTGTAAACAACGAAGAACCAGCCAAAGAAATATGCAGAGATTTTGGTTGAAGAAAACCCTGTGAGACTCATCTACACTCCGAGGAGAATGCAGTGAACATCTTACCGAAGCGATACGTTAACAACACAGAGATCAAGACAACAAACAGGTCTTCAAATGTGGAATAAAGCAGAACTGAGACCCATAAAGACAAGAACGACTGTACGTAATTCGTCGAACAAGAAAAAGTACTTGATTAAATTTGTGGTCGTTAAAGAACTAATACCTCTGTTAGGACAGCGAAGGCCATTAAACACAAAGGTCTTATCGAGATCAAGAGATTTAAAAACAAGTGTCATCAAAATTATAAGCAAGTACCTCCCAAAAGTCAGAGTTCGATGGTGTACAGCAAACTGTCTGTGTCGGTGAAGTGTAGCCTACACTTATCACTTGAGTACTTATTTAGCATGTATAGTTGTAACGAAAGTCATGCACATAAACGTCTTACTTATATCTAATATACACATCCCAACGTACGCCGGTCTGTTTAACATTAATGTCTCCTTAATCTTGTGGAAGACACGAACGTACTGTAGGCTTTGACGAAAGTTTGATCAGCTTTCTCTGGTTAGTCACCAAACGGACGTCCACACGATTCCTCGAGTTCTCCATTGTTTTACCAAAGACGCTGTTGTTCATCAACTTAAAGAAGTCCTTTTCGAAAGCGTTTTTAGCGTTTGTTCTTTTTTGTCTGTGAAAGTCGATATACTTCCCAAGCCACATCGACTAAATTGCAAGGCTCTATGAACCTTTTCAATCTTAACCCAAAGTCCATGTACAATTGAAGGTTTCTGTAACGGGCCTACGCTCCGTTTTTATCTAACGTTGAAATTTACGTTGAAATAACGTTGAAATTTACCCAATACGTGAAAACTCGCTTCTTCTTCTTATGTATCTAATTTAACTCTTTCCCGACCGGCGCAGTTAAAATGGGTCATTGAAGACCCGCAAAGTCGTCAATCGAAAAACACGGCACACGGTAACGCAAGATTAAAAATTGAAATTCGACAAGCGCCAGGAACATGAAATCCACGCACACGCCAAGTTTGACTTGATTTCATAAACAACTCTGCGATTGGTGGCATTTTGAGTTTTCAAGATGCTACGCGGGCGTGCAAGATGGCCTTTTCAGGAAAAATGTAAATTTTTCAACCTGATTTATGATAATTAATGCTAATTTATATTAACATAATGTGTTTTGTTCGGGAAATTTAAAAGAACAAGTAAAAGCCGGTTTATTGGGCTTCCAGAAAATGTATAGCTTTCGCAACAGTTATGGTTATTTCAAGAGATATCAATAGAACAACGTGGTCGTTCAATTTTTGATGTTTTTCAGCCGTAGGGAATGAGTTAATAAGCAATAATAGGTAAATTGAAAATAATCGAAGAAAAAGCGTGAAAGGAAAAGCAGTTTATGATCTGTTGAATTGAAAATAATCAATGTAAATACAGTTTAACAAAGCAAAAAAATGGTCAGTGAGGAAAAATGAACCCCCTTCTCTGCTCCCCCTTACCCCCCTCAATGAGAGGAATTATGTAAGGGTTACCCGAAGCAGAGTCTCTGCAGAGATCCCACCCGCACCGGTCCGGGAGCTCATACTTTTAAATATATACGCAAGCTATCTATACACTACAAAGACAATACGTTCTATGCATGTGGGTCAAAAAGGTCAAAATTCACCGTGTTTAGAAATGTAGGAAATAATTCACCAAATTTGTTAAAAATTTGATATGTGTGTTGTTTAGCCGACTTATAACGATGATGAAAAATTCAGACGAAAATATAAAATTGATCGATGCGAAAAAATATCGACCATTGTATATTAACTCTTTCCCGACCGGCGCAGTTAAAATGGGTCATTGAAGACCCGCAAAGTCGTCAATCGAAAAACACGGCACACGGTAACGCAAGATTTAAAATTGAAATTCGACAAGCGCCAGGAACATGAAATCCACGCACACGCCAAGTTTGACTTGATTTCATAAACAACTCTGCGATTGGTGGCATTTTGAGTTTTCAAGATACTACGCGGGCGTGCAAGATGGCCTTTTCTAGAAAAATGTAAATTTTTCAACCTGATTTATGATAATTAATGCTAATTTATATTAACATAATGTGTTTTGTTCGGGAAATTTAAAAGCACAAGTAAAAGCCGGTTTATTGGGCTTCCAGAAAATGTATAGCTTTCGCAACAGTTATGGTTATTTCAAGAGATATCAATAGAACAACGTGGTCGTTCAATTTTTGATGTTTTTCAGCCGTAGGGAATGAGTTAATATCTCTCCGCGGTTTTCTATTATGACATGAAATCAATAACATACTCATCAAAAACTGCTATATATTACAACTGAATATACTGACAGACAATAAACAATATACAGTTCAAACTTACCGACTGTATCGATCTACGTTATCTATTCAAGTTCTATAATTAAAGTTCTGCAATTCAAGTTATAGTTCGGTCGCGCCCGCCACAAGTCTCAAAATCTCAACACACCCCCCTGCGTACTGATCGCTAGCTATACAGTTTCTGTGGTGAAGAACATACCTTTCTTTGTTCATCAGATTCGTTATTAGTTTTTTTACACCACTGAGAGTTACCGGACAAATTTATTCAAGCTGCAAAGTTTAGTTAGCCCGCTATATATCTTCGTTCTAACTCCTCACTCGGTCGTTCTCTATGAAGTAAAGCCGTTCAAGTAAACCAAAGTAAAACTCTTAGAGATAATACTTCTTCTGCCAGGAAACCTTATCATGTTCTGATGTCCTTTTGTTTTATTCCTTTAATGACTCATTATTAAAAGCACGCGCCATTGTTTCTACATGTGCTTTCAGGCGAAATGTGCAAATATCAACTGTATGATCAGTATACGTAGCAACGCTTTGGAAGTAATGTCGTGAAATCGTTTAACTTTATATTTTTCTAAGTTAACATGTTTGAGATGATGAACATTTCTTCTCACTGTTTTCCGAAATGTTTCTTCGTCCAAGAGATCGCTTACTTTGAGAATGAAAACGAGATAAGCGATAATTCGGTCAAAATGGTTAGGGTTCATCTCTTTGTAGATGCGGTGAGGTTTTTTCCTCATATGAATCCTGTACACTAAAGCGAGACAAGCCACAATACGGCCAAAATTATTAGGGTTCATCTCTTTGTATAGATGCGGCGAAAATACAGGTTCAGTCGAACGCTTAGTAAATCGTACAACTCCCGATGAGAGTGAGGGAGTCGGAATTGAAATTGGAATGGTTCGGATTGGAATAATTAATTAAATTTGGAGTTATGAAGGTGAAAGAGGTCTATGAGGGATTTGATGTGTTCTTAACGCTAATTACTTTCGTTCGCAACACAGAGAGCGCCGCCTAAGTATATGAAGTCTGGGATGGGGGTCCCAAAGGTACACGAGACTAGGGTTAGGGATAGTTAAGGTGAAAGGGGCTTATTGGCAATTATTTCCGTCCCCTCACATGAAATATTTAATAAAGCGGCATGCTATGCGTTCGCAACGCGTTCGTCACACAGGGGCGGATCCAGGGGGGTCCGAGGGTTCCATGGAATCCCCTTTATTTACGCTCGTTATGTTCTTTACGCAAGTTATTATCTTGCATATTATGACATCATTATGTTATCTGTTAGATTGTGTAAGTAGCCTACATAGCTGGCTATCTCACCGCCAACGAAATTGTTGACAGCAGTTGTTTATTTTTGTACTTATTTATTCTACTTTATATAGAAATATATCTTAAAAATGACGAGATACATTGTTAAAAAATGGGATTTCAGAACTTTATATTTTGCTCAAAAGTGCCTTCGAAATGCAGAAAATGCTGTTTTAGAGACCCAAAATTCATAAGGCGGGGGGTTTGGGTTAGAAAACTCATTAGGCGGAGGGTTAGGGTTAGGATGTAAGTTGTTTTGGGATTAGCAGTTCGATGAAATGACTAATTGTTGGCGCACCTGGTTCAGGTCGATAACATCTAGTAAACGTTGTGTATTCTATTTTGTGACTCTATTTAGTGGCTCTCACATAATTGCTGCCGCAGCGAGCGAGCCTGAAGCGAGCGAGCAAGGCAGCAGACCTAAATAATGTAGTTGGGCTTTTTTCAAATATTGCTTTAGCGCATTGCATTGTTGTCGGACTTTTAGATAGACCCAACATGCAGTGCGCGGAACAACCAAGCACAATACAATGCGCTGAAAACATGTGCTTTCTTTTCATGCTTTTTCTTTACAGGGACGTTTGCTCAATACTCGTGCATTTTGTGAGTTTCATCTTTTAAATACATCACATACATATATAAATCGCCTCCAATTCATACGTGAAAGCGTTTGGAATATCCGAGTTATCGTGCGAGATTTTTGTGTTGTTTTGAATAATAAATTTGAAATCCATAAATTTCTGTTCCATCCTCATCGTATGTTAATTAGAACCAGCCTCGTGCGGGTTATGGATGAAGTATTGTCTGACTTGACAAATCTCATCAACAGTTTTTGCGTGTGCGCTTTCCGTGACAATGCCCCTTTAAAACTTGTGTATACTATTTATTTGTGCGCAAACAGAAAATCAGTTACCGGTTACCGATCAAACACTTTTTGCATTCGCTTTTACCGGCTTTTATTGTAATGGCTAGAAAGAACATCACGGTTACACAGTGAGCGTCGTATACCTTAACAAAATCCAAGCACGGGCTTTCTAAATATATCCATTCGAAGTTAATTTCGAACATATTCCCGTCAAGTCTCACGGAAGTTTATGGCAAAGACGATGACTTTTGAAACATTCAGTTTCCCAGTGAGTTTTCAGTCAAGTCGCATCTGTTTTGAAAATTATATCATTTGTATTAAATCTCCCGGAAAGCAATGTAGCAATAAAACTACCGGAACTCATTACATTGTTGACGTTTTTGGACAAATTGAGAAAGATTATCTATGTAATATTTTACGTGCTTGGGAAAAAACGCAGCCATTCTAGAAGATCCAGTGCGCTGGAAACAAAAGGCAGCATTAGCTAAGTACCTTGCAGGTAACCTAGTAGGAAGCCTAGACTGTGTGTCTCGGTGAACAGGTGTCACCAGAGCGATTGACTTAATTTGCATAGCAGGTGGCGGAGAGTTTCATGAGTTTTCATTACTCAGACGTCCAGTGGCGTAACGTTGGATCAGGGGGCCCCTAGGCGAAAGTTTGTGAGGGCCCCCAGGGCGAGTGCCGAAAGCGCGAGACCTATATGGGGGTGCGGGGACATCCCCCCCCCCCCAGAAAATGTTGAAATGTAGAGTCTCTGAAATGCCATTTCATGCACTTTGGGGGAAGATTTTACAGAATTCTGATGGTCAGAAAATGACATATAACATGTAAAATTGTACAAAAAATGTTAGTATCACACTACCACATGGATATTTTGTTCTTACGTGCGTGCGTTTTTCGTTTCTCAGTATTAAATGGGGTGATTGCCTGGGGGCCCCCATTGAGGGTTGGGGCCCCGGGTTCGCCCGGTCTGAGCCCATAGTAGTTACGCCACTGCAGACGTCATATTCATTTGAGTTTTCATTACTCAGAATTCACAATCAATTGCGTTTTCATTACTCAGAGTCTATTACTCATTTGACTTTTCACTACTCAGAAGCCACACTCATTTGCGTCCATTTCCTATGTAGCAAACTTAACCCCTTCATTTGAGTTTTCATTACTCAGAAGTCACACTCATTTGAGTTTTCATTACTCAGAAGTCACACTCATTTGAGTTTCCATTACTCAGAAGTCACACTCATTTTGCGGAGTTTTCGTTACTCAAAAGCCACACTCATTTGAGTTTTAATTACTCAGAAGCCACACTCATTTGATTACTCAGAAGTCACACTCATTTGAGTTTTAATTACTCAGAAGCCACACTCATTTGAGTAATCATCACTCAGAAGTCACACTCATTTGAGTAATCATTACTCAGAAGTCACACTCATTTGAGTTTTTATTACTCAGAAGTCGCACTCATTTGCGGAGTTTTCGTTACTCAAAAGCCACACTCATTTGAGTAATGATCATTACTCAGAAGTCACACTCATTTGAGTTTCCATTACTCAGAAGTCGCACTCATTTGCGGAGTTTTCGTTACTCAAAAGCCACACTCATTTGAGTTTTAATTACTCAGAAGTCACATTCATTTGAGTTTCCATAACTCAGAAGTCACACTCATTTGAGTTTTAATTACTCAGAAGTTACACATTTGAGTAATCATTACTCAGAAGTCACACTCATTTGAGTAATCATTACTCAGAAGTAACACTCATTCGAGTTTTCATTACTCAGAAGTCACACCCATTTGAGTAATAATTACTCAGAAGTCACACTCATTTGAGTTTTAATTACTCAGAAGCCACATTCATTTGAGTAATCATTACTGAGAAGTCACACACATTTGAGTAATCATTACTCAGAAGTAACACTCATTTGAGTTTCCATTACTCAGAAGTCACACTCATTTGAGTAATCATTACTCAGAAGTCACACTCATTTGAGTTTTAATTACTCAGAAGCCACATTCATTTGAGTAATCATTACTGAGAAGTCACACTCATTTGAGTAATCATTACTCAGAAGCCACACTCATTTGAGTTTCCATTACTCAGAAGTCACACTCATTTGCGTTTTCATTACTCAGAAGTCACACTCATTTGAGTTTTAATTATTCAGAAGCGACACTCATTTGAGTTTCCACTCAGAAGCCACACCCATTTGAGTTTTCATTACTCAGAAGCCACACTCATTTGAGTAATCATTACTTAGAAGCTACACTCATTTGAGTAATCATTACTCAGAAGCCACACTCATTTGAGTTTCCATTACTCAGAAGTCACACTCATTTGCGTTTTCATTACTCAGAAGTCACACTCATTTGAGTTTTAATTATTCAGAAGCCACACTCATTTGAGTTTCCACTCAGAAGCCACACCCATTTGAGTTTTCATTACTCAGAAGCCACACTCATTTGAGTACTCATTACTCAGAAGCTACACTCATTTGAGTAATCATTACTCAGAAGTCACACTCATTTGAGTTTCCATTACTCAGAAGTCACACTCATTTGCGGAGTTTTCGTTACTCAAAAGCCACACTCATTTGCGGAGTTTTAATTACTCAGAAGCCACACTCATTTGAGTTTCCATTACTCAGAAGTCACACTCATTTGCGTTTTCATTACTCAGAAGTCACACTCATTTGAGTTTTAATTATTCAGAAGCCACACTCATTTGAGTTTCCACTCAGAAGCCACACCCATTTGAGTTTCCATTTCTCAGAAGTCACACTCATTTGCGTTTTCATTACTCAGAAGTCACACTCATTTGAGTTTTAATTACTTAGAAGACACACTCATTTGAGTAATCATTACTCAGAAGTCACACTCATTTGAGTTTTAATTACTCAGAAGCCACACTCATTTGAGTTTTCATTACTCAGAAGTCACACTCATTTGAGTTTTCATTACTCAGAAGCTACACTCATTTGAGTTTCCACTCAGAAGTCACACTCATTTGAGTTTTCATTACTCAGAAGTCACACTCATTTGAGTTTTCATTACTCAGAAGCTACACTCATTTGAGTTTTCATTACTCAGAAGCTACACTCATTTGATTTTTCGTTACTCAAAAGCTACACTCATTTGAGTTTTCATTACTCAGAAGCTACACTCATTTGATTACTCAGAAGTCACACTCATTTGAGTTTTAATTACTCAGAAGCCACACTCATTTGAGTAATCATCACTCAGAAGTCACACTCATTTGAGTAATCATTACTCAGAAGTCACACTCATTTGAATTTCCATTACTCAGAAGTCGCACTCATTTGCGGGTTTTCGTTACTCAAAAGCCACACTCATTTGAGTAATGATCATTACTCAGAAGTCACACTCATTTGAGTTTCCATTACTCAGAAGTCGCACTCATTTGCGGAGTTTTCGTTACTCAAAAGCCACACTCATTTGAGTTTTAATTACTCAGAAGTCACATTCATTTGAGTTTCCATAACTCAGAAGTCACACTCATTTGAGTTTTAATTACTCAGAAGTTACACATTTGAGTAATCATTACTCAGAAGTCACACTCATTTGAGTAATCATTACTCAGAAGTAACACTCATTTGAGTTTTCATTACTCAGAAGTCACACTCATTTGAGTAATCATTACTCAGAAGTCACACTCATTTGAGTTTTAATTACTCAGAAGCCACATTCATTTGAGTAATCATTACTGAGAAGTCACACTCATTTGACTAATCATTACTCAGAAGTAACACTCATTTGAGTTTCCATTACTCAGAAGTCACACTCATTTGAGTAATCATTACTCAGAAGTCACACTCATTTGAGTTTTAATTACTCAGAAGCCACATTCGTTTGAGTAATCATTACTGAGAAGTCACACTCATTTGAGTAATCATTACTCAGAAGCCACACTCATTTGAGTTTCCATTACTCAGAAGTCACACTCATTTGCGTTTTCATTACTCAGAAGTCACACTCATTTGAGTTTTAATTATTCAGAAGCCACACTCATTTGAGTTTCCACTCAGAAGCCACACCCATTTGAGTTTTCATTACTCATAAGCCACACTCATTTGAATAATCATTACTCAGAAGCTACACTCATTTGAGTAATCATTACTCAGAAGTCACACTCATTTGAGTTTCCATTACTCAGAAGTCACACTCATTTGCGGAGTTTTCGTTACTCAAAAGCCACACTCATTTGAGTTTTAATTACTCAGAAGTCACATTCATTTGAGTTTCCATAACTCAAAAGTCACACTCATTTGAGTTTAATTACTCAGAAGTTACACATTTGAGTAATCATTACTCAGAAGTCACACTCATTTGAGTAATCATTACTCAGAAGTAACACTCATTTGAGTTTTCATTACTCAGAAGTCACACTCATTTGAGTAATCATTACTCAGAAGTCACACTCATTTGAGTTTTAATTACTCAGAAGCCACATTCATTTGAGTAATCATTACTGAGAAGTCACACTCATTTGAGTAATCATTACTCAGAAGTAACACTCATTTGAGTTTCCATTACTCAGAAGTCACACTCATTTGAGTAATCATTACTCAGAAGTCACACTCATTTGAGTTTTAATTACTCAGAAGCCACATTCATTTGAGTAATCATTACTGAGAAGTCACACTCATTTGAGTAATCATTACTCAGAAGCCACACTCATTTGAGTTTCCATTACTCAGAAGTCACACTCATTTGCGTTTTCATTACTCAGAAGTCACACTCATTTGAGTTTTAATTATTCAGAAGCCACACTCATTTGAGTTTCCACTCAGAAGCCACACCCATTTGAGTTTTCATTACTCAGAAGCCACACTCATTTGAGTAATCATTACTCAGAAGCTACACTCATTTGAGTAATCATTACTCAGAAGCCACACTCATTTGAGTTTCCATTACTCAGAAGTCACACTCATTTGCGTTTTCATTACTCAGAAGTCACACTCATTTGAGTTTTAATTATTCAGAAGCCACACTCATTTGAGTTTCCACTCAGAAGCCACACCCATTTGAGTTTTCATTACTCATAAGCCACACTCATTTGAGTAATCATTACTCAGAAGCTACACTCATTTGAGTAATCATTACTCAGAAGTCACACTCATTTGAGTTTCCATTACTCAGAAGCCACACTCATTTGAGTTTCCATTACTCAGAAGTCACACTCATTTGCGTTTTCATTACTCAGAAGTCACACTCATTTGAGTTTTAATTATTCAGAAGCCACACTCATTTGAGTTTCCACTCAGAAGCCACACCCATTTGAGTTTTCATTACTCAGAAGCCACACTCATTTGAGTAATCATTACTCAGAAGCTACACTCATTTGAGTAATCATTACTCAGAAGCCACACTCATTTGAGTTTCCATTACTCAGAAGTCACACTCATTTGCGTTTTCATTACTCAGAAGTCACACTCATTTGAGTTTTAATTATTCAGAAGCCACACTCATTTGAGTTTCCACTCAGAAGCCACACCCATTTGAGTTTTCATTACTCAGAAGCCACACTCATTTGAGTAATCATTACTCAGAAGCTACACTCATTTGAGTAATCATTACTCAGAAGTCACACTCATTTGAGTTTCCATTACTCAGAAGTCACACTCATTTGCGGAGTTTTCGTTACTCAAAAGCCACACTCATTTGAGTTTTAATTACTCAGAAGCCACACTCATTTGAGTTTCCATTACTCAGAAGTCACACTCATTTGAGTTTTAATTACTTAGAAGACACACTCATTTGAGTAATCATTACTCAGAAGTCACACTCATTTGAGTTTTAATTACTCAGAAGCCACACTCATTTGAGTTTTCATTACTCAGAAGTCACACTCATTTGAGTTTTCATTACTCAGAAGCTACACTCATTTGAGTTTCCACTCAGAAGTCACACTCATTTGAGTTTTCATTACTCAGAAGCCACACTCATTTGAGTTTTCATTACTCAGAAGCTACACTCATTTGAGTTTTCATTACTCAGAAGCTACACTCATTTGAGTTTTCGTTACTCAAAAGCTACACTCATTTGAGTTTTCATTACTCAGAAGCTACACTCATTTGAGTTTTCATTACTCAGAAGTCACACTCATTTGAGTTTTCATTACTCAGAAGTCACACTCATTTGAGTTCCCATTACTCAGAAGTCACACTCATTTGAGTTTCCACTCAGAAGCCACACTCATTTGAGTTTCTCAGAAGTCACACTCATTTGCGTTTTCATTACTCAGAAGCCACACTCATTTGAGTTTTCCGCATTACTCAGAAGTCACACTCATTTGAGCTTTCATTACTCAGAAGTCACACTCATTTGAGTCTCCATTACTCAGAAGTCACACTCATTTGAGTTCCCATTACTCAGAAGTCACACTCATTTGAGTTTCCACTCAGAAGTCACACATTTGAGTTTCCATTACTCAGAAGTCACACTCTTTGCGTTTTCATTACTCAGAACTCACACTCATTTGAGTTTTCAGTACTCAGAAGTCACGCTCATTTGCATGTTTTCATATACTCAGTTTTCATATACTCAGAAGTCATATTCATTTGCGTTATCATTATATTGAGTCTATTACACATTTGCGTTTCCACTTTTTCGCTTGACCGCCACATTCATTTGCGTTTCCATTACTCAAATGTCATTTCTCGCATCGTACAATGATCTGGTTAATTCGCATATTATAGCAGCAGATATTATATCAACTATCATCGTTAAACTTGTGAACTCAAAGTTTAATGTTCTCCTTCAATCACGATTAGGAATACACGGGGACGTATGGCGGTGATACTAGCGAACCCATGAATTTTATATCGTGTCTTAACGTTAGCTTTGAGTTACCAAACTCAATTGATAATGCTAATGCATCGTGTTAAAACGTCGTACAATTCGACACGAAACGACATTAAATATACGCTTTCGACGTCTTGAGGGGACGGTTTCTTGAATTGTGTTTTTATAAAGAAGTGTCTATTCGACATCTGCTGCATTAGTGATGCCAGCTGGGTTTGATAGAACGCGAAGTTGGCTTCGAGACACCGCACGAAATTTCGGATTGTGCTCGACTATATTCGTCGAAACGTTGTATGAAGAGACACCAATGATATTAGCCGGGTTTGGTAGGGCGCGAAGTTTGTCGTGTGAAATTTGGGATTGTGCTCGACTGTGCTCGTGCCCTCGGAGACTTGGAATGAAACTCGTGATTGTGCTCGTGCTTGTGTGTTCAACGTGTTGAAACGTCATATGAAGCGACACGAAACAACATTAAGAAATATGCCTTTGTAGCGAAATTAAGATTTTATGGCCAAATTTGACGTCTTCCACGAGGACGGTTTCTTGAATCGTATTTTTACCACTTTCGACACTTCTTGTATAAAGCGATACTAGTGTTGTCAGCTGGGCTTGATAGGACGTGAAGTTGGTCCGGAGACATCGTATGAAATTTGGGACTGTGCATGCTCGTACCCCCATATTCTCTATACTATTGACATCACCATCGTATACAAGCCAGGATCACAGATATATAGCCGATACACTATGAGACGAAAGAATAGATCGCACAATCGACGGTCGAAGACGAAGTGATGCAACAACTGAAAACAACCATACTGAAAGGGTGGCCCAATGACAAACCGGCCATATACCACTTGTTTAGCACCATATTTCTGTTTAATACATGCATGAGAGGCGAGCTAAGCATCAATGATGGTCTCATTTTCAAAGGGGAGCGCCTCGTAATAGCAAAAAACATCCGACTGGATAATATGAAGAAAATGCTGCACGGCTCATATTTAGGAATGAATGGATGTCTGCGTAGAGCCCGTGAGTATACATGTTTTAGCCAAACATGATCGTGAACGCATAGTCAAATAGCAATGCGAGACATATACAATCAACACGGAGCCCGTCAATCAAATAAACCCTGATGCCTCATGAAGCAACCGAAAGGCCATAGGAAACATTTGGAGCCGATCTCTATACCATCCAAAGGCAAATAATATCTTATCCTTGTTGACTATTTCTCCAACTTCTGGGAGATGACTACCTCAGTCAGAGACACCAGAGAAACGACTTGCATAAAGAACATCAAAAGCCACTTCGCATAAACGGGATTCCATGCAGACACGCTCGTAATTGTGACATTAATGGCCAACAGTTCACCTCTGACAAGTTTTACACATTTGATAAAGAGTGGGCTTTTGAGAACAGCTCAACAGGACCAGCAGCCCCGGTCACCAACAAGCCAATGGCAAAGCTAAGGCAGCAGTTAAGGCAGCAAAGAACGTTCTCCATAAAGCTTCAGAAAGTGTTTATGGCCCTTATTTGCAGAGAAACTCACCCACAGAGGCGATTCACTCAAGCCCTGCACAGAGACTATTGCATGAGAAGACGGAAAAAACTCTCCTACCTATGACGAAAGAACTGTTGAAACCGAAAGGGATAAACCCCGAAAGATTCGCCATGCAAGTTACAAGCAGCCAATGGAGGCAAGCACGTTATTATAACAGAAGAGCAAAGAATTTACAGATATTGGAGGAAGGTAATATCGTGAGAATGAGGTTATTAAACCAAACCACGAAGGGAGCCATCTGGAACAAGGCTGTCATCACTCGCAGCTAGACTCGACGAAAGATCATACGCAGTTCAGACAGACAGGGGAGGAACATACCGCAAAAACAGAGTAGACCCAAGGAGAACTAAGGAAGATCCAACACTGGCGGACACAACCGCCAAGACGAGGCACCAGCCTCTCATGAACAAACGACAGCAGAACACCACTAACCGCATGAGGATCAACATTAACAGTCTCACACGAACGACCCAAGCGAAGCAAGAGGGAACCAATTTACCTAGTCAAAGACTGTATCAGATACTAAAGACAATCATTTAGTCTATCTTTCTTCCATTGTCTCACTTGACTTTTTATTGTGACTCTTGCTACACATGACGCAAGTTAGATTTCATATTACATTCTCACATTAATAGATTATTAACTTTAGCTGAAGGAAATGGGATGTCACACGTTTTTATTATTTGATAACTTGAGATGAGAATTATGTTATTTTGGGAGTTCCTGAGTGAAACCAGAACTACCAAATTATCGTGGCACAAATTAAGGGTGCATATATAATATCTTGTAGAAAATACAGTTATGTGTCGTTGTTCATGCCAAATTTAAGAGACATAACTATAAAATTGAGAGAGCGGTGAGAATTTTATCGAAATATATTAATTAGTAAAATAAATTATTAACACGTTAACGGTCTCGCGTGGAGACTTGCAGGTTATTATCATATCATGGTCATAATGTCAATATATCAAGGGTAATAAATTTGTTTTAAGAGTTAACATTTCAGCTTAATTTACTTTAAGTGAGTTATCTGTCCTGCAAGAAAATAGACATTTCCAATCAAAAATTAATTTGGCAGGTCATCTTGACCAGCGACGAGCCAGTCGTTAATCTCATGGAGGCAATACAAATTTCTTTCTTCAAGTTCATTTATACGTATAACGCACATGTACAGTACCTTTAGCTACGAGAATGAACACTTTACTTATGAAGGTCCCCTCGGTATTGAAAGCGAGATAACCAAACAGGGCGAAGAGAAACAGAAGGTTGTAGAGTGAACGTGTTTTAAAAACACTTTGGTACACTGTTGTCTTGGCGCTGCTGAGATATTCTTTGACAGACGTCATGATCACTTCGTGACTTTTCCTCTAGAATTAGAGTGCAATGGAAAATATTTTCTTAGTTTAGTTAGAAATTAGTAAAGAAAAAAAATAAATTTCGAAGTAGCATCTATACTAAAATACTCTCATGAAACATTTCTAGGTAAAAAATTCATACATGTCCAATACTGTCGACCACGGGTCGTAAACCAAACTTGACGACCCGTACGATGTCCAATACTGTCGCATTCATACGAATGGTATAATGTAGATTAACGAGTCGTTAAACTGTTCAGTTCATACCAATGGTATATGTACATTGACGAGTCGTTAATTCCTACGGATCGTATATCAATGAACACGAACATAGTATACGTCACTATATATACATATTAACATCAAGCTGTGCTCGTCGTCAACAAGGGACAGCAAAATCACTAACGACTCGTACGACTCGTATCATTTCGTACGGGTCGCAACACTAAACTTCACGACTCGTCAATTAATGAAATACATCGCGCTTTATAACAGCTGTGGTCAACAACATTACAACTTCACCCATCGACTACCTGTCACAAAAGTGAATATTGTATGTGATATAGAATATGTGATATTGCTTCGTTTTTTAAAAACCACGATTACTTGGCCCTTTCTCAGTACACAACGATACATCTCATATTCTGCGGCTGCATATAAATAACAGCCACCTTCATTATACATGTAACAACCATTACTTGGCCCTTTCTCAGTACACGATACATCTCTTGTTCAACGAAAGCTATATATACCCTGCGGCTGCTTATAAACAACAGCCACCTACTTCATTATTGCCGTTGCTTCGTTTTTTAAAAAACACGTGATTACTTTACCCTTTCTCAGTACGCAACGATACATCTCTAACGAAACCTATATATCGGGAGCCATATTACATATATATCATGTCATTTTCCTTAATCCTTCGGTTCTTTAAATGCGAAAATTGCTTTATGCTTTCTTACTATATATATATAGCGCGGGTAACAATGTCAATTATTTATACCTTCAATCTTCATATCATGAAAGTTGAAACACTGATAAAATATCAGTATGAACCACAAAAAATATACCGCCACCTTCATGCATCAATTCACATAATCACGTTGTGATATCCAAGCCATCCCGCCCATTTCCATCGCTACCTAACTATATAATCAACTATACTAGGAGTAATCAAAGATTATGTAAATGTGGACCAGCAAGTGGTGAATGAAGATTGGTTTATAAACATAAAATTATGCTGTAACGAATTATGAAAATAAAGCTAATAAATATATTACAGCGTCTTAATTAGCCTGCGTGTCTTAATTGAAGGAGACACTGTAACCTCAATGTTTTTGACAACGGTGACATCCCGAATGATTTCCGTATGTTATATATTTCCCGTTCGTTTGTTTGATTTGAAATATGACCGCTTGACCGCCATATACCCGTCCTGTAAATCGTTCAATTCAGAAATATTACAAACGCGAAGTTCGATTTGGAAAAAGTGTCGCTTGAATGGAAAATGTATAACTTCGCGAGGGTTGCTCGTTTCGAGTAAATGTTGTTCGAATTAGATGTATGGTAATGGTCACATTGAAATTTGACATTATAAACGCGCCATATGATTACCGTATGTTATTTTAATACGTGGTTTAGATTGTTATCGAATGGAACACGGCAACGACAGCGTCTTAATTCAAGGAGACACTATATAAACGTCAATGTTTTTGAAAACGGTGACATCCCGCATTTCCGTTCGTTAGTTCGATTTGAAATATGACCGCTCTCAGCAAATATTACAAACGTGAAGTTTGATTTGGCAAAAGTGTCGCTTGAATGGAAAATTTATAACTTCGCGAGGCTTGGTCGTTTCGAGTAAATGTTGTTCGAATTAGATGTATGGCGTTCAAATGGTCACATTGAATTTGACATTATAAACGCGCCATATCACCGCGTACGTTATTTTAATATTACAAGACTACTTGATCGCCTTTATACATGGTTTATATTCTACATTCTATTTATTTGATCCTCCATGCTATAGAAAATTTCTAGCATCATTCTGGCATACCTAATCCTGAACACTTCTACAGGAAACCTCGTATCCAGTGCTCCTGTGTCAGTCTACTCCCGAGGCAGTACTAATGTCATAATTTATTTCAAATTCCGAAACGGTAATTTATTCAATAAGGGTAAAGATTTTATCTTGATTTCTTTTAGCTGTAAAGCACAGATAACCCATAACATGCAAGATTAGAATGCGTTCTCTTTCGTCGAACGCAATAATATTTCAAACATCGCGACAATCGTAACCGAAGCATAATTTTCAATGTACATGCACCGCGAACCTATACTTGGCGCACAACTCAGGCCCGCTTCAACTAACGTCCATTTTATCATGATCATGCCCAATGTAATACTTCCGATTATGCACATGACAAGTTCAACGTATTTAGATGAATTGAAACAATTTAGTCAACAAACATTTCATAACTGCCATGCATTAATGAAACAAACTCTATGCTTTGGCCCACGCACCCTAAAATTACATCTGTATTTATATCAACAACTCTAAAAACACTACAGGTTCAAAATAGTATATTTAACTTATATAGCAAAGTGAAAGGGCGGTAAACTGCCAAGATTTTTAGTGACGAAATAGTGACGTTTCCAGCTGAGCCCTTCATCGCTATTGCTCATTAACTTATTTTCTAAAACAATATAGACCTTTTCAACTTCGAAAAAACAACCAAAAAAACGCACCACCTTCGCACATCCTTCAATACAACTTATATTATCACCCACTCACGTCATTCTCATCCGCATTTTATCCCATCTATTCTATAATATACAGTGAAAATAAGCCAATCAAAGGCAAGGCGAGATAAAGAAAGAGTGTCAAGACAAAGGAAGCGCAACGGAACTGTTTTCTTTGAGATATGGTTTACATTTTACAAACAAGCACACTTTCTCTCATTACTAAGTCAAATGTTCAATTGCCTCAATTTCCATATAAAAATCCCGAATTCAAAATACAACCCTAATCAAAACCTTACCCGAATTGTTGCCGTATAGCCGCACACTAATCTTGACTTGCGTTGCTGTGTCTCGTACCCAGACTTCTTCGCAGAACTATGTATCCTCGAGATATTTGTTCAGTTTTACGACGTTTTGTGACGTAGAAGTTTTACACGTGTATTAAAGGAATGCTTTGCTCGCTAAGCTTGCTCGGGGCCATTTTTTGGGCCATTTTTGGGCCACGAATAAACCAACTTTTTATTGCCTTATTTTTTATACTATTTCATTACACTCGGTGGGCCGTGGAATTGTGTTTTGAGACAGGTATCCGTCGCTCGTTGTTTGCCGTTTGAATTTTGATGCGTGAATTTCAAAGTTTCCGGCAAGACGCGCAGTTTCCTGGCAAAGCCAATAGTATAACATCCTTATATTCCATATATTCTATGAGTAAAGGAACAGATTATATTACGCTACTTCTCTACGCTCACTGCTGTAAATCATTGCCATTTGTATTGGACAAGGCCGTTGTAATCGAAGCCGTTGACAATAGAACACGTTGATAGACGACGGCACGAAGAGTGCGGTTCACAATATTCGACAAACTCTGAGTCAGAATCACTACAAACTGATTTAAACGACTTTTAACAGCTTATTATGTCGTAACAAGATAACCAAACAACAAGAAAACGTAATAAACCGAGGTAGTTGTATTAGTTCACCAGTCCTTACTTGTCTTTTACGAATCGTGAATACGCTTACGAGTCGTACGACTCGTGAACTTTTTGACCCTCTACCTTACACCCACACACTATAAGTATATTAGTTCACCAGTCGTTATACTTGTCTTTTACGAATCGTGAATACGCTCACGAGTCGTACGACTCGTGAACTTTTTGACCCTCTACCTTACACCCACAGACTATAAGTACACTGTAAAAAATGAACTGTTAAAACAACCGTTAAAATTGGTTACAACCATTATAAAATGGTTAAAATAACCAATTGAATTGGTTACAACCAAATTTAAATGGTTGTATTAACCAATTAAGAATAGGTTACCATAAAATAGTCTGTCAAAATAACCAAATAAAATTGGTTATAACCAATAATTTTTGGTTATCTGAAAATTAATAGTGTTAACACAGGGAAAAAATAACCAATTTAAAATGGTTATAACCAATGTTAAATGGTTATTGTTAACCAATTTGAAATGGTTACAAAACAACCAATTCCATAATTGGTTGAAATGACATTATTAATTTGTTGTTTTAAACCAATTCGAAAGGTTATAAATAACCAAATATAAAATTGGTTAAAATAACCGAAATTAAATGGTTATTTTAACCACTTTAAAATGGTTACACTTACATCTACTACAGTTTAAATTAAACCATTTAAAATAGTTATATATAGAACAAATTGGTTGGCATTAACCAGAAGAATAAAGGCCTGTGGTTTATTAGTTAACTTAAATAAGATGCATGCAGAAATATAGTAAATCTATACTATTTATCTAACAATTCATATACATCAAAGATATCAAGAGATTAATACTATAAAGCTAAAAGTTTGAGTTAAAAACTATAGTTTTGAGTGAAAGCTATATGTTTTGAGTGAAAACTATAGTTTCCCACGATAACTATATTACTATATTTAAAAAAACTATAGTTTTGTTTTTGAGTAAAAACTAGTTTCCAATATATGGTGACCCTATTAAAACTATAGTTTTGTATAACAATATAACTACATTTAAAAACTTTATTTTATGCCAGACACTATAGTTCTGGGTCTTACCCAGAACTATACTGTAGTTCTGGGTAAGAACTATAGATTACCAATTAAAACTATAGTTTCCAATAACTATATATACTGCATTTAAAAATGTTATAACCCATAGACCCGGCCGCGGGGTGAAGTCCCTGGGTACGAGGTTGCCTATAGATTTGATTAATCTAAAATAACACAGTTAAGTTAGTGTAAATATCATCTAAACCTAACTCGCCTAACTCTGATGATCCTAACACTGATCTTAATTATTAACCATGATAGGTCACTGATAGGTGTACCCAAAGTACTTTTACAAAACTGCTTCCCATTTCACTGGGTCTCCCTCACCAAGAGCCCATAGAGATCATAAATAAAACTCTTGATTTATGATTTTATTTATTTATTTATTAAAAAAAAATGTTTTATGATCTCTATGCAAGAGCCTGCATTGCAGGCTATTACCTCGTACCCAGGGTCTTATCTCCGCTCTCCCCCACGATGCTTGTGAGACGACAAGGGATCACGGGATACATTATAACCACGCGGCCATTTCGAAATATTTGAAGGCGAACTTGTAGTTTCTTCGTGTTTGATCGTTATATTTTGATATTTAATTTGAATTCCTTGGCTGTATTTTGTGATGGTTTGCAAAAGGACTCGTTCCTTTCCTAGTCGTGGGCTGTAGACGAGGATTCCAATCATATTTGTCACATTCAGTTTAATCGTATATTTGTATATTATAATTTGAGTCGGAGTCAGCCACTAAGCTATCGAATAAGCTGCTTAATAATGCGCATTTATTTATTCCCTGTTTATATCCAATGGTTTGTTTTCATACTTATTGCAATCAAATGATTGGATGGTTATTTTAGAGGTTAATAATTGCGTTGTGTTTGCCTGTATGTTCGGCCTGATAATTTGGTTTGATTATCACAGTTTAGATAGCTGTGAAAGGAAGCAAGTCGAGTGAAGTGCAAACACTGCTCACTTTGTTGGAGGATTGTGAGACTGAAAAAGAGAAAGGTATCTGTCTGTGTTTAATGTTTTAGTATTTAGCAATATTGCAGTTTACTGGGGCATGTGTGTCGTAAAGGCTGGTTTTAAATAGTGACAGAAGCGACATAGTCAGAATCAGAAGCGTGATAAACTAACGTTTCGAGCGAAGGCCTTCGCTCGAAACGTTAGTTTATTATCGAATATATATCATACATTTAGGTCCTTCGCCCGAAACGTTAGTTTATTATCGGATATATATATCATACATTTACACGTTCTCCGATTTGGCAGTACACCAACCTTTTCTATTTCTATATATAATATAGATAGATATAGATAGATATAGATAGATATAATATAGATAGATAGATATAATATAGATGGATGGATGGATGGATGGATGGATGGATGGATGGATGGATGGATGGATGGATGGATGGATGGATAGATAGATAGATAGATAGGGGGTGGGCCAACCGCCAATAAGTAGAAAAATCTAATGTTATGCACTAGAAATATGGTACATTTTAAGCAGCCTTTTTGACTAATCTAAGTGTATTTTTTGCTTTTAGAAATGGAGAATCGTTGCATTTTTGCTGGGTTGCCGTATGCCCTTGGAGAGAAGACAGCAGATAAATTTACACCAGGGGAATGCTTTTGGGAAGTTGTGCCGGTAAGTTACTGTAATACAAAACAGTATACTGTACACGAGTCTAGTAACTACGGGTGCACCGGATAGTACTTTTTACTATCCGGCCGGATACCGGATATGCCAGATAGTTTAAAAATTATCCGGCCGGATACCGGATATTTTCTTATTCAAGACTCAGGTCTCCTTTTCAGGTTGTCTAAAAGTGTGCATCATATCTTGGACATGTAATAATAGGATAGGAGCCAAAAGGGTTTCTTTCCAAGAAGCCCAATGATGCTCAAAATGTTAAGTGTTTGGCTTTTTGGTAATCAACATTCTTGTCCAACACACATACAGTAATAACATAATTCCATGAACACACACTCCAATGACTCCACTTTCCGTTTCCAGTCAATCATATAATTCAAATAAGATTAGATGCACAAACATGAAACGTCAAACAAGTTTAAATATTAAATTAGTATTGAGTTTTTTTTCCTAATGTCAAGAATGTGCAGTATGCAACTATGCATAATATATATGCATAATATAGTTTACTAATCTATACTAAGTATCAATGGCTTCGATGCAAATGATGGTAACTATCATTGATCAAAGTTAGTGTAGTTTTTTTGTAACAGGGTGAGTCAGTTGACATATTTTGTCCATTTAAGAAGGTAGTTATTTTCTAGTTAATTATAACCAGAAATACTGGAACAGTCAACCAATTTATATAATAATGTTCTTTTGTTTGTTGTATTGATGTCCAACTGTTTTCTTTTCATAGCATTTTATTGATATTTTCGTTTTTAAGTTGAAAACACAATTAATACGCCTTGAAAAAATACCCAGGCCGGATACCAGTAATGGGATTATATCATTATCCGGCCGGATTTAATTATACAGTATTGACATAAGAATTATGTTGTTACTGTTAGATATACAGTACGTATAGAACGAATATTTTGATTTTCTTGGTAAAATATGTGTAAAATCAAATATTAAACTCACATGGAATTTTGTTTCAAGTTTGACTATTATCAAATATCTTAGCTGTTAAAACACAGATAAAAACTAAATGTAGCCTCAAGTGGTTTCAAGATGCAGGAAAATGTGCATAATTGACTCATACTTTCATAAAATTAATGAGCATGATATGAGCAAATTTGCATAGCAAATTCTCATCAATTTTCTCATCATTTTCTTGTGTTATGCGAAAGACGCAAAATCATATTTTCCCATTCATACAAATCTCATTATTGTATTTTACTTTTCTGTTATAGGACAATGCTGGTGTTGATCTGGACGCAAAAATCAAATCCTGCTCCACTCCAAAGCTGATTTCAACCGGACTGCAGGATTTTGCACTCCTTGGCTTTGATTCACTCCATGTTGATATCATCTTCGCCACAAGGAAAAGCTATGCCAATTGGGTTGGAAAATTTCCTGAGTAGCATGAGGAACATTTAAATTTGTTAAGTACATTTATTTAATGCATATTTTATAGTTAATACCATTACATATTGGGAATTTTGATGCACATTTTAGAATTTTTGCATGGGAACATTGCAGTTTGAGTCTTCCATGCATGCAGGGTAACGGACACCTGAACTTTTATATATTTTTAATATATAAATAAATATACAATTTTACTGCATTTTTATATAATCAGTTAATGTTTGCCAAATAAAAGATTTAAAAAATTTTCCTTAATAATATACTGTATGATTTATATCAGATATTTCTTGTAATAATTTGTTAATTTAACCAATTAATAATTAATTAATTTAACCATTTAATAATTGGTTAAATTAGTTTAACCAATTTTAAATTGGTTGCTCAACCAATTCCGTTTGGTTGTCCCAGTTGCATCTATGTGACCAATTATTTTTGGTTGAAATAACCAATATAATTAGGTTAAAATAACCAAATCGTATTGGTTATATTAACCAAATTTCCTTAAGTTAAAACAACCAATATTGTTTGGTTAACATAACCAATAAGATTTGGTTATTCTAACCAATTTTTACCTGGTTGTTTCAACATAAACGATTTTGGTTGATTTAACCAAATTTTAATTGGTTCTCTCAGTTGCATCGAAAACAACCATTTTTTTTTGGTTGTTTTAACAGTTCATTTTTTACAGTGTACACTGTAAAAAAAGCCCGAGTAAAATTACTCAATTTTTGAGTAAACATGTCGCTCAACTCAGAATTATGAGTAAATTATACTCATGAATTGAGTAAATTGTTTTCTACTCAAAATTTGAGTAAACAATTACTCAATTTTTGAGTAATTTGTGGGTTGAGTAATTTTACTCAACATGATGAGTAAACTTTACTCACATGTGAGTAAAACTAGAATCGGGAGTACTCTAACTCATTATTTGGAGTAAATTCGAAATTTTACTCATACTTTGAGTAGGTACCTGTACATAAATCTACTCATTATAATATGAGTAAGTTTAACTCACTAAACTGAGTACATTCTATGGTGAGCTTATTCGCTAAATGGAGTAAATTCTACTCATAAGAATATGAGTAACTCTTAAACTGAGCAAAATTACTATCATCAATTATACTCACTAAAAGGTCTGTTCACACGTTCTAATTTGGCAGATCCGATTCTCCTCATGTTCATGCATGTGATTTAGTGGAATCACTCACGATGACATTGGGTCACTTGCTCACAAATACTCAATTTGTGTCTCATTGGTGCTTTTGTGACTAGCCTTCTAAACTGTTTATGCATGCAAACAGTTGTGCATGCTTGCTTGCATGCATGGACTGGAAATTCGCCTTTACTTACATATGCGCTGTTGCGCATTGCCCGTCACATAAAAACTAAACATACATATCTATCTTATATCATGTATCTGAGTGAAGAGATGTATAGAGCGAAGAGTCGTATTGGCAGTTAATATGCTTTATTTCGCCGTCAATAACTACAGTGACCGCGATCGATCGTTGATCACTTCATTAGCAGATCAGTCAAATAAATGTTCTCTCAGTAACACACGATCGGAACATCTAATAGGCTACCTTATATGGTACGCGAAAATACTATTTTATAAGCTAACGTGAATATATATTTATATTTATTTTTATATTTCCTATATATTTATGTTTGACCATGCATTTATTTCAATCGGATCAACTAAATGAGTTCTCGACCAATCAGACGACAATGACGGTGTGCTTAATTTAGCAACACGAATGCAGCACTGTCTTCGCAGAGGTCCGCCTGCGGCTCTACCAATCAGAATACAGGGAATTTTGAACCGACACAGCATTGAAGCTCCAATCGCTTCGACAGTCGCCACATGCAACTGAATCCTTCGGCATAGCTGTAACAGTCAACTTCGCGTTTGGATTTGAATAATATTCTTTCAACGCAACCAACACTCGAAATGACAGAGGTAAAGTAATTATCACTACTAATTTAATATTATAACTATGATTTACTGGGTAGTAATTGCGTCGGGTGTTCGTTAAGATACTTCGGGCCTCGTGTTCGAAGATGATGAGGTTTGATTTTAAGTCCTATTGTGTTGTCTCGGCCTCTTATTATAGTTTACAAGCGCAGCGTAAAAACGTGTTATTGTTGCACAAGCTGAATACAGACTTGATGAGAAGGTAGATAAACTGTTGATCTCTATTCTGTGGAGTCTGCTTGCTACCTTCTCATCAAGTCTGTATTCAGCTTGTCCAACAATAACACGTTTTTACGCTGCGCTTGTAAACTAGTTATTATTATCTAAATATAATACGTGACCATGTTCGTGTGCACATGTATGCAAATTGCGGTGCCTTTAGCAACGCTTTATATATTCCGTGTGTGAGTTCGTTCGTTCGCTCGTTCGTTCGCTCGTTCGTCGTTCGGAATCAATAGCAAGCATCAACTTCATGTAGGCAGATTTTTAACGAACGCCACAGGGCACCGCGCTTTAGCACTGTGTCTGGTGAATAACAACAGAGCTTTCCAATTTACAAACTTGATCCATAATTTTTTATTTATCTCCATACTGTAATCAATAATACAGCACAGGTCTGTCTGTTTTTCCTTGAGGTGTTTGAATGTGCCACAAAGATCGAGTTTGCATTTGCAATTACATGTTTGAATATAATTCCTTTTTCTGAAATATTATATTTCATTAAAATGAATTATTGTATACAGCATGAGTTTTGAAGTGTAGTGAATAGAAATTTTATGTAGTGTGTTCGGCTACTATAGATTGTCTACCAAGATCTTCATCTGTTCTGTATCATAAAAAGGTTAATAACTATATTTACCTTGCAAAAATATTAACGTTGCTGTTAAAATTCAAAAATATTAACGTTGCTGTTATAACAGCAATGTTATAGGGAAGTACGGATCCGAGGTTTGAAGTTAAGTTGTCAGACATGGGTAGTATATACCTTTAATATACCTTCGACTCGGCCATGTTTGATCTGCGCCCTTCGCAATTCAGCCACCGACTGCAACTAAGGACAGGACGATTAGCCCTGGTATATATTTTAAATTTCTTCTCAGTTATTTCTATACACTAATATGCTGAGATATTTTTTATTTGAATAATTTCAGGAAGATGCTAATATCCAAAAAGTGGTTGAAAATAGCACCAATTCGTCGTAACATGTTATTGTGAAAGGTTTAATATATGAAGCCCCAGAGAAAATGGTTGCAGAAAAAAAAATTTGCAAAGTGGAAGGAGTTGTTGTTGAAGCTGCAGCAACATTCATGGCTGCTAATTACGTGTCCATGTTCCAGTACCCGCCATCTATCAACAACTTTGGTTTATTTCTCCAAAAGTGTGTTTTAAACATATTGGATGGGTTAAAACTTCCTTCCTCAATAATTACATTCAAAAATAAATTAGAAGAACTTTTAACATGATGCATGCACTATAAATTATATAACTTGTTTGTTTTGTAAATTTAATTCCTGACAAATATATAATTTTTATGAACTGCCACTAACTTTTGCTTGTATTTTGTCAATTTGTTAATTTTCGCTATCAACTGTATACTCAATTGTGAGTATTTAGGTATTTTACTGAAAATGAGGAGTTACATATTAGGCACATTAGTGTTAACTCAAATTTTAACTCAAATTTTGAGTATAATTTACTCAAATATGAGTAAATCGATATTTTACTCAAAATAAGGAGTTGCTGTGGGTGCATTTATCTTGAGTAACTAGAACTCAAATTTCGAGTAGAATTTACTCAAATATGAGTAAATTGATATTTTACTCAAAATAAGGAGTTGCTGTGGGTGCATTTATCTTGAGTAACTAGAACTCACATTTTGAGTAGAATTTACTCACGCATGAGTAAATGAATATTTTACTCAAAATAAGGAGTTGCTGTGGGTGCATTTATCTTGAGTAACTAGAACTCAAATTTCGAGTAGAATTTACTCAAATATGAGTGAATTGATATTTTACTCAAAAAAAGGAGTTGCTGTGGGTGCATTTATCTTGAGTAACTAGAGCTCAAATTTTGAGTAGAATTTACTCAAGCATGAGTAAATGAATATTTTACTCAAAAAAAGGAGTCGCTGTGGGTGCACATTTTACTCAATATTTTGAGTTCATTCTACTCAACTTTTTTTACAGTGTATATTAGTTCACCAGTCGTTACTTGTCTTTTACGAATCGTGAATATGCTTACGAGTCGTACGACTCGTGAACATTTTGACCCTCTATACCTTACACCCAGTGCACAGACTATAAGTATATTACTGAGTTCACCAGTCGTTACTTGTCTTTTACGAATCGTGAATATGCTTACGAGTCGTACGACTCGTGAACATTTTGACCCTCTACCTTACACCCACAGACTATAAGTATATTAGTTCACCAGTCGTTACTTGTCTTTTACGAATTGTGAATATGCTCACGAGTCGTACGACTCGTGAACTTTTTGACCCTCTACCTTACACCACAGACTATAAGTATATTAGTTCACCAGTCGTTACTTGTCTTTTACGAATCGTGAATATGCTTACGAGTCGTACGACTCGTGAACTTTTTGACCCTCTACCTTAAACCCCACACACTATATATTAAGTATATTAGTTCACCAGTTGTTACTTGTCTTTTACGAATCGTGAATATGCTTACGAGTCGTACGACTCGTGAACATTTTGACCCTCTATACCTTTACACCCAGTGCACAGACTATAAGTATATTAGTTCACCAGTCGTTACTTGTCTTTTACGAATTGTGAATACGCTTACGAGTCGTACGACTCGTGAACTTTTTGACCCTCTACCTTACACCACAGACTATAAGTATATTAGTTCACCAGTCGTTACTCGTCTTTTACGAATCGTGAATATGCTTACGAGTCGTACGACTCGTGAACTTTTTGACCCTCTACCTTAAACCCCACACACTATATAAGTATATTAGTTCACCAGTCGTTACTTGTCTTTCACGAATCGTGAATATGCTTACGAGTCGTACGACTCGTGAACATTTTGACCCTCTATACCTTACACCCAGTGCACAGACTATAAGTATAATAGTTCACCAGTCGTTACTTGTCTTTTACGAATCGTGAATACGCTTACGAGTCGTACGACTCGTGAACTTTTTGACCCTCTACTTTACACCCACACACTATAAGTATATTAGTTCACCAGTCGTTACTTGTCCCTTACGAATCGTGAATACGCTTACAATTCGTGATACATACGGATCGTTAGCACACTTTCGCGAAAATAACGACCCAGTACATGCGACAGTATTGGACAACCATCAAAAAATTACATCATTAAGTTGAAATGAAAATATTATTTTACCTTGCTGCTTCAGAAAAACTTGGCTATGAATGTCTTTCGCTGCCTGTGCGTTTTAAATGGACGTCTAACCGAAACTACTCTTTATGCTATAGGAACACTTAATTCATAAATATTCATAAATATTTAAAACAGGTGGGTTGTGCGTCATATAAGGTAAATAACGCAATGCTATAGACTTAAATACCGAACTGAAGTTTGAAATTAAGCTAGTCTACTTAATACATCAAACAATTATTCCTGTTTATTAAAATGGCCATTTTGTGATGATATAGCAACAAAAGTCAAACAGTTCCCTATACGTTATACGTGGTCTAGTATAGCAGTTTTAATATCTTTAATATTTTTTAAATATATTAAAATGTACATATTACAAGTCAAGTTGTTATTTTTTAATCAGATGATGAATTTCACTGAACTCCCGTGTGCGTGTTCATACTGTTGGTCGTAAACGTTTCTCTTTATAAATACTTAAACAAGGTGGCATTCGTTTGAAAAATCCATTAAGAAAAACATTAAGGTGGTAAATACGTAAAATGGTTAATGATTAACTAGCTGCTAACTGGTACAATACACGCTGCTATCAATTCATGTTTTATCATAATCTACACGAATGTAGCTTTCATTTAATACCATATATAGCCAATAAATTGTGTATTGTACCCATAATTGTTTTTATACATATATGCCAAATGTTAGCCCATTTTGACATATTTTCCACATTAACAAAAACAGCCAAAAGAATAACACATGCATAACACATGTAATAACACATGCACTATAGTATCTTACCATACTAAAAATAATTTTAGAAACCGTTTGTTAATTTATTTGGATCTCAACTTCAAGAACTTTGATGCCGAGTTTAATTTACTAACACTTAGCTAAGAATTTATAAATTGTTGCATTTGCATGAGATTCGTCACTTTTAGCTCTTGATGAATTATCAATTAATTGCACGATCAGCAAGACTCTGCCAAAAACACATGGTTAAAATTGTCTTTAATGATCTGTCGAAATATTTTAAAAAAATACCTAGATAGAATACGTTATCCACTTCATATAAATCGCACACCATTCTTACAAAAAAAACATACTTACCGCCCTGACTCAAATAATTCGCCGCAAAAATTTAATATTGTTGTGCTGGCTTTGTGTTTTAAAAGGACGTCCAACCGAAACTACTCTATTTGCTCGGAACATTTTAATTGAAGTAGTTGATCATTCATAAATATTTAAAACAGGTGGTTTGTGCCTATCATCACATAATGTATAAGGCAACGTAAATAACCCAATGCTGTAGTAGACTTAAATACCGAACTGAACCTGACCAATTCAGGACTGTAATGCATGCAAGTCTAAATTAAAGAAAATTGAATAGATAGTAATTACATGCAGATAACAGCTCTTTGGTTTATTTTTCATATTTAAGATCAAGATCAAATAAAATATTATTACAGTAATTTTTAGCTTCCACAAGTAAAATGACGACATGTTGTGCGGAAAGAATGTAAACGTAGTTATCCTGCACTGAAAACGTAATGGCGGTAATGCATGAAGATTTAAAACACTTCCTTTGCAAAGTCAAAAGTAAAATTCCCGTTATCAGCTATAACAACGATGTGAGATATAAAAATATCGAGAAATACTGTATTAACATAATCTATTTCGAACAGACATGCTATTTGTTTGAAAAGTATATTTACCTTTAACAGACAATAGAATGACTTCTGTCGGTTGAATTAAGTTGCGCACATCAACATCAAATATGATGATAAAAATACAACTGCAATGCTGAAAATAAAATTACAAGTGGAATGGGTAAATGAAATGACTTTTTAGATTTAGAAATAGACCCTTTCATAATGGCGGACAGTCTAAATATTCCTTTAACAAAGCAAAGATTCTTTGGAATTATAGACACACGAACGAGGTCAGAAAGGCTAATTTAACTGAATATGAAATTATATTTAATTCGAGTGCCATTATGAAAGAGGTCTATGAGTTTTTAGATTTAGAAATGTGTTTTTAATATTTGATAGGTCAAAACAAGTAAAGGTAACCGCAGCAGTTGTTACGTTATTAGATAACGCATCATTTCTGCTTAATGGCATCAAATAATTATTCCTGCTCATTAAGATGGCCATCTTGTGATGACAAAAGAACAAAAGTTAAAATAGTTACGAAATCCGCAAAAAGCAGCTGATTTTGTCCGTCAGTTCAGTTATCAACACGCGATCATGTATGACAGTTTCAATCCCATAAAAGTATTATGGTTCCTTTATTAAAATGAACAGTTTGCAAATCAAATTTGGATATTTTTCAATCAGATGATTATTATTTGCTGGACGTACATGTGGGTGTTAATACTGTAGGTCTGAAACGTTTCTACTTACTGTAGGTCTTAATCATATAAATACTTAATAAGGTGGTATTCGTTTGAAAAATCATTTTTTTCACATCAGTAGGTTGATAACGTTTTCTATTTATTAAACACTTATTGACCGATCGGGAGGTCTTTACCGCAAAATTATCTTGCCTCCTGTCTTTTAGTACAAACATAGATAGATAGATTATTCAACAAAAGCTGGTTTCCACGAAGGGTGTGTACAACAATAAAGACAAATAAAACAGTATAAATAACAACAGTAAAGAATGGTTCAACTAGCTAACAATGTCAATATAAGGTAATAATAATAATAATAATAATAATAAAGATTATATATCGTTATATTTATGTATTTTAAATTTATTTACATAAACGTTATTTAATGACATGAGCAGCGATTTTGCGTTTAAAGTATAGCAGAGATTTGCTCTCCCTAATTTCTTTAGGCAAAGAGTTCCATATAAATGCCCCATCAAACTTGAAACTCTTTTTCATGCTATTTGTACGTGGTTGTGGCAAAAAAACGGCAGATGAGATGTCCTGAAGATTATAATTTGACATCTCTTTCTTGTAAATAAAAATATTTGTGAGACTCTTTGGTCCCATATTATTTAAATTTTTAAACATTATCTTAGCTTTGGCTTTTCTTCTTTGAGCTTGAAGAGCAAGAAAGGAGCGAGTTCTGTGCAAAAAGACCAAGGACCAGATAATTATGCCGTAAAGACCGACCAAACGACATCAAAATTTTAACTAAACGACTTTTAAATGTCTCACGTGCATTTCCTCAATTTTTTCGCAATTTTTAAAAACTTTTCAGTTGTTTTGTAGTAACTGATCTTTACGGGTTTGTAAAGACCGCTCAACAACCAATCAGATTGCAGAAAAGCTGCGTTAAGACCGCTCACGATCCAAGCCATCAAATAGAAATACATAAGGTAGAATTCGTTTGAAAAATCATCAAGAAAAACAACAAAAAGAATAACACATGCATTCTATTATTATATTATTTTAGAAATAGTTTGTTATTTTAGTTAGACCACAATTACAAAGAAAATTCATGAGTTTATTTCACCAAAAGTAAACTAATAATTTATTATCGTTGCATTTGGATGATATTCGCCACTCTAGCTTTGCTCTTGAATATTCTAATCATCCTGAAGTACGGACGAAAACTATAGTTAATATCTAAAAATAAAATGATTGAGAAACACTGATTTATATATGATTCAGAAAAAGCTTCTGATTTCCAGATGGAAATCGAACCCATGCCTCTTGAACTAACATTTCTGTAGGTAATAGTAATATAAAGTGACATTTATTTGAATTAATCAAACCTGCTCCCTGCTGTGTTTTTTCTAGTCAGTTGATTTTATGTTTTAACACACAGTTTCTTCTAAACTTTTCTTTGTCCCACTATGGGTCGCCAGATCAGAAACGTGTCATCAGAGAGCACGTCGTTATTTATTTAGCTTTTATTGTACAGAGTGTGTAGATAAAAAATAATAATAAACTAAATGAATGTACAACAAGGCGAGATTACTACAGGTATACACCCAGCAAGGCAAAATGCCGAAAATAAAAATGATAAAATCTATATCTACAATATAAAAATTATATAAATGTTGTTAAAAAGTGCATCAATAGCAACGTGCTTTCAATACTTAATTTTTACTAGATTTATAGCAAAGGGAAACAGAAAGTTTTTGGTTTACTCTAAAACAATGATAGAATCATTTTTCTAAAAATAACATTCTAATATGTAGGCTGAATTATACACTGTGCACTTTTAATTCGAGGCCTCGTATTTCTCAATGGTGGATACGGACCTGAATTAATCAACGAAAAAACGACGTTGATTAAAATTTTCAATCTTTTAACGATATATTTAAATTAGGAAAGAAAGTAATAAAAATTGAGTGTTTGTTATATGCATTACCTGCATGGAAGCGACCCAATATTACAAAGTGAACCAGACAGTTTCTCAAATAATGTGTTCATGATTAGCTAGATACGTGTTCCAACTAAAAACAAATTATCATGTCTATAGAATGTAGATACAAGATTTATAACAAAAAGAAATTGAATGTTTCCTAAACTTTATCTTTGAAACAAAGATAAATTCACATGCACGATCATTGTTTACAACTTTTAGTTAATATCAATTAAAACAATCGGATGTAAACTAAAACATTCCAACTAAAACAAATTATCATGTTCAGACACTAGATTTCTAACAAAGAAAAATTGAAAGTTTCATTAACTTTATGTTTAAAACAAAGATAAGATCACATGCAAGATCCTTCTTTTACAACGTTTCCTTAATAACAATTTAAACATTCGGATGTAAACCAATCATTCAAACTAAAAGAAATTATCTCCTTTAAACACTAGATTTATAACAAAAACAAAAGCTTAGGCACTATGTAAAATATTATCCTAAAAATGTTTTAATGTATACAACGAAACGTTAGTCTTTAGATCTTATTAAACTTTAGTATGCCTTTCTTCGTGTTTTATGCTGAGCTTTAATATTTTTAACAAAGCTTGGCCAATCTCTAGCTAATGTTCTAAATGGAAAGTTTCTTTAAAATGACAACGTTACTTGAACTATTAAAGTTACTACAACGTTACTTGAAATATTCAGACTAAAATGAACGAGGACGGAATTTCATCTCAGTCTTCTTTAACGAATAATACCGTCCTTTCCAGAAACGCCAGTACACTCCATAATCATCACTTTTGTTATGAGAATTGTTTAGATATCGACCATTTAAGTTCGAGTAACCACATTTGTTGAACCACCAGGCACCATCGTAACGCACTGCACAGTTTGTACCCGACAGGTCATTATCCTCGTCTTTAGTGGTAAATTTCATTCCATTGTTTACAATAAATGAGTCACCAGCATTGCCTGCAATAAAATATCAAATTAGGACTAAACGGGTCGAAAAACGACGAAAAACGTTTGTGTAATGCATAGAAAAATAGGTACGCCACGCGTACATGTGTCTGATGACATGAGACAGAAGGTGAGACAATTAACTGAACAATGCCGCTTAAAATATGAAACAAAAATAGAAGCACGATTATTGTCAGTAAATATATTATCGAGATAACAGCGTATTGTGTATTATCGAGGCTACTAGCTACATTGCCATTACTTTACAGAATATCCGTGGTTGTGATCCATGGTTGTAACTATATTTCCTGCTCAACAATCCAATATAACTAGCACCTACGTACTTTTACAATAATGTTTTGAGAACCTAGCAGTCATGTTAAATGCGTCACAGCACTGTCTTCTGATATTTTTAAAAATAAAATAATTTCTTTAGCTTTAAGTTTAAACAAGTCTCAGTCCACGCGCGGTATGCTAAAATGAACATGACGTCATCTCTTTTGCAACTCTAAATTGAGAAAGTCGATTGAAAACAGCGAGCTCCACACAAATTGCTAAAAATAGAACAAGTTGTGCGTAACAGAAAATTTGCTGAACAATACTGCAACAACGCGGCTATGATGGCTGAACAATATTGTTTTACGAACAATGTTGTTCAGCATTCTTTTAACAATGTTGTTCAGCATTCTTTCAACAATGCTGTTCATTGTGAACAATGTTGTTCAGCATTCTTTCAACAATGTTGTTCATTGTGAACAATGTTGTTCAGCATTCGTTCAACAATGTTGTTCATTGTGAACAATGTTGTTCAGCATTCTTTTAACAATGTTGTTCATTGTGAACAATGTTGTTCAGCATTCTATTAACAATATTGTTCATTGTGAACAATGTTGTTCAGCATTCTTTCAACAATGTTGTTCATTGTGAACAATGTTGTTCAGCATTCTTGTAACAATGCTGTTCACTGTGAAATATGTTGTTCAGTATTCTTTCAACAATGTTGTTCATTGTGAACAATGTTGTTCAGCATTCTTTCAAAAATGTTGTTCATTGTGAACAATGTTGTTCAGCATTCTTTTAAACATGTTGTTCACTGTGAAATATGTTGTTCAGTATTCTTTCAACAATGTTGTTCATTGTGAACAATGTTGTTCAGCATTCTTTCAACAATGTTGTTCATTGTGAACAATATTGTTCAGCATTCTTTTAACAATGTTGTTCGCTGTGAAATATGTTGTTCAGTATTCTTTCAACAATGTTGTTCATTGTGAACAATGTTGTTCAGCATTCTTTTAACAATATTGATGTTGTTCATTGTGAACAATGTTGTTCAGAATTCTTTCAACAATGTTATTCATTTTGAACAATGGAGTTCAGCATTCTTTTAACAATGTTGACGTTGTTCATTGTGAACAATGTTGTTCAGCATTCTTTCAACAATGTTATTCATTGTGAACAATGTTGTTCAGCATTCTTTCAACAATGTTGTTCATTGTGAACAATGTTGTTCAGCATTCTTTCAACAATGTTGTTCAGCATTCTTTCAACAATGTTATTCATTGTGAACAATGTTGTTCAGCGTTCTTTCAACAATGTTGTTCATTGTGAACAATGTTGTTCAGCATTCTTTTAACAATGTTGTTCATTGTGAACAATGTTGTTCAGTATTCTTTCAACAATGTTATTCATTGTGAACAATGTTGTTTAGCATTCTTTCAACAATGTTGTTCAGCATTCTTTCAACATTGTTGTTCATTGTGAACAATGTTGTTCAGCATTCTTTCAACAATATTGTTTTACGAACAATGTTGTTCAGCATTCTTTTAACAATGTTGTTCATTGTAGCATTCTTTTAACAATGTTGTTCATTGTGAACAATGTTGTTCTGTATTCTTTCAACAATGTTATTCATTGTGAACAATGTTGTTCAGCATTCTTTTAACAATGTTGTTCATTGTGAACAATGTTGTTCCGCATTGTTTTAACAATGTTGTTCTCTGTGAAATGTTGTTCAACATTCTTTTAACAATGTTGTTCATTGTGAACAATGTTGTTCAGCATTCTTTCAACAATGTTGTTCATTGTGAACAATGTTGTTTAGCATTCTTTCAACAATGTTGTTCATTGTGAACAATGTTGTTCAGCATTCTTTCAACAATGTTGTTCATTGTGAACAATGTTGTTCAGCATTCTTTCAACAATGTTGTTCATTGTGAACAATGTTGTTCTGCATTCATTCAACAATGTTGTTCATTGTGAACAACGTTGTTTAGCATTGTTGTTCATCATTCTTTCAACAATGTTGTTCATTGTGAACAATGTTGTTCAGTATTCTTTCAACAATGTTCTCATAAGAACTGGATATAATATGAAAAGGAGAAATAAGAGAACGTCAATGTGTCGAAAAATACTTAAGTGAGTACTTATACGTATATTTATGGACGACGATTCGGACGATGTTTCCTGAAGAAGGACACAAAGTACTCTTATAAGTATTTTTCGACACATTGAAGTTAACAACCTTATTAACAGCATTGTTCACAATTAGCAGAACAACATTTCCAAAACTGTGACGTACGTCCGGTTCGGATAAAATTGTGGGCGTGTAATATATTATAGTAAACACATTAAGTGGCGGGTTAGGATGTAAGTTGTTTCGGGGTTCGGTTCTAGTATTATTCATTCATATTTATTCACTCTTTTAATATATTTCATATTTATATTACCAATATTTATTATATTTATAAGTCAATCCAAGTCATATAGTAATTCCCGAATTAACGAAAACATGACAAAAAATAAGTAGAAACATAGCGCAAGTCTAGCGCACGTTTTCGTTTTACTGATTTTCCCATTTTCGGATCAAAAGGACATTACTGAATTATTTTTAAGTGTATTAACTATAGCCAGTACAATATGGAGAATAGGACTGGAACTGGTGTACGAAGGACCGCGAGAAGTGCAGAAACGGAGATACAAAATCTGCCTCCATATCCGCCAAGTTTGGTTAAAATAATTGTAACTAACCTGAATAACCTCCAACGGTTAACTTGTGTTTTTTGGTTTCATTAGCAACTGCAAATGTTGAGTACTCAGCATAACGTGTCTCATTTTCAAAATCCTCCAGATCAATTCGCAAAACGTTTTGATCACTTTCTGCAGACACACAATGGAGCGTCTTTAGACCAAGCCAGTACTCGCCATTTAAGTCTCCAAAGCCATTGGTATAGTTGTTCCATCCACGATAAAAGTCAACACTTCCATCCACTCTTCCTTGAAAGACAGTCCAACCTCCTCCACTTGTTGTCATATCACATCTAACATTGAAAGCTCCAAGACCATCAGGGTCAATTGTGTAAACACCATCTTTTCTTTCTCCTTTTTTGTACAAATCCGAACAACTCTTTGGCACTAAAGAAATACAATGAAGCTTTCATTAATGAATTATCTCCTCGCCTAGACGGAAATTCCAAGAATTTTTTTAATATATACCGTATACACTGTAAATTCAAAAGAGTCATTTTGACTCCTTTGAAGGAGTCATTTTTTTGACCCCAGGACGACACCTCGAAGGAGTCATTTTGACTCCTTTTTGGCCTACTCCTTTAAAGAGTCATTTCTACCCTTTACAAGAGTCATTTTGACACCTTCAAAGGAGTCATTTTGACACCTTCGAAGGAGTCATTTTGACACCTTTGAAGGAGTCATTTCTACTCTTATGTAGGGTCAGACGACACCTTTGAAGGAGTCATTTCTACTCTTATGTAGGGTCAGACGACACCTTTGAAGGAGTCATTTTGACACCTTTGAAGGAGTCATTTTTACTCTTATGTAGGGTCAGACGACACCTTTAAAGGAGTCATTTTAACTCTTCTTTGGGGTCATTTTTACTCTTATGCAGGGTCAGACTAAACCTTCGAAGGAGTCATTTTGACCCTTCTTTTGGCTAACTTCTACTCTTATGTAGGGTCAGACGACACCTTCGAAGGAGTCACATTGACCCTTCTTTTGGGTAATTTCTACACTTATGTAGGGCCATCAGACGACACCTTTGAAGGAGTCAATTTTACCCTTTTTGGGTAATTTCTACTCCTTTGAAGAGTCATTGGTACCCTTTATGAAGTTCATTCTACTCTATAACAAGTTGTGCAAATTAACAATGTTATTTGAATGATTCCTGTAATTTGAATGATACATGCATATTGCATATATACAGAAACAAAAATAGAGATTGTGTAAAATAGTTTATTAAACTAAATATGTCAATATTTTCAATAATTTATTAACTAAATATGTCAACAACATACTGTACTGGTAGGTTTTAAAATCTACTTAAAAACATTTCTCAATAGTACATTATCGGTCCTAATCAAGGTAAACATGATATTATCATGCCCAATTAATGGACATTCAAACAACTGGCCCTGGTTAACATCTTGTTTTAGGAACTCACACATATTTCACTAAAAGATCATTTAAAACTAAGTAACGATATTCGGTTGAAACACTACGTTTATTTATTTCCTACTAAGCTGTGGACCTATAGTTACTCTGTCCTAATTCATCAGAGGAATTATAGATCTAATGAAGGCATGAGTCAATGTGTCAAAGACTTTGGACAGCCAAATCACAGAAATGACACATCACCAAAAAAAAATTATATTAATATTTTGCACCTAAAATGCCAATTTTCTGATACTGCAATGCCTTGCCCTTATAGACTAAAATTTTTTTCAACCAAGATTGCCCAGAAGCATTATGGGAATGGAATAAATAATAGCAATATCCGTATGTTGATTATGGATAATGTTGTTACTTTATAATAAAAAGGCCCTATTTTGTTATACAAAACTAAATTCCTTGAAAATTTAATTAGTACAGTTTGCCATTGCTGTCTAAAAGCTTAATTTAAATTAAAGATTTGGAAACATGTAAACGGCATTGTGCAAGGCGGCACTGAAAACACCCTCATTTTTGGGTCACGTGAGTCACAAAATTCGCACAAAAAGTTTTCTCATTTCTTGTCACTTTAAACTAATTCTCCAATTATTTTATAACTTGGTCATCTGACTAAGGGTTACCTATGCTAGAAATTATTATTAAATATACTCAGTAGTTTCATCAGAAAATTACCCTCAAGTTTGGTCACGTGAGTCACGTAAAATGGACGTCAATGTGAAATAGTAAGTTTTGCACAAAATATCTTCTGGGAAAACTTGCCACTAACTTGCCTGAAGTTATCATCTCAAACTGTTGAATAATCTTGCAGTGGGCTTGGGCTTTTTGTTTTAGGCCAGGTTACCAAGTCAACAATATTTCCAGTTATTTCAAATGAATCCAATAAATGTTAAAACAAAACCATTAAGTGCAGCAGAAAGGCAAAAGAGAAGGAGGGATAAGCTAAAAAGTGAAGGTAGATATGAAGAGTATAAAGTCAAACATGCCAATATTGTCAAACAGTATAGAAAGAAGAAAGCTGATAAATTAGAGACCCTAACTGCTGAAGAAAAAGCTCAGTTAGTTCAGGAAAGAAGAGAGAAGGATAGGCTTAGGAAACAAAAGAGCCGTGGAAAAGCAGCAGGAGTGTTAACTCCTTCAGGGTCAGCTCAGAGCCCTGGCAGAACATACAGTCGTAAGAGTTCACTTAGTCGAGCTGTCAATGTTGCTAAGAAATCATTACCAACCAGTCCCAAGAAAGCGGAGAACCATCCTAAGAAAGCTTGCTGATGAATTTGGAAAAGATGAATTATTGACCACCAGTTCAAATCGACATAATCTATCGCTCACTACAGAAACAATAGAGACAGTGAAGAACTTTTATACCCGAGAAGATATCAGTCGAATGGCTCCAGGAAAGAGGGATGTTGTTACTATCAGAGACAAAGATGGAAAGAAGAAACTGCAAAAGCAACATCTGTACATGAGCATCAAGGAAGCATATGGTGTCTTCAAGGTAGAAAATCCAAATGTGAAGATAGGGCAGACAAAATTTAGAAAGCTACGTCCTCCAAATGTTCTCCTTAGCTCACAAACACCATCCAATGTCTGCACGTGTGTTTACCATCAAAACATGTTCCTTGCATTAGATGCGATAAACATTCATGTTCCTAACATACCGTCATATTCGACTGATTTTCCTGCCTCATGTTTGCTCGATCCAGGGAGTGATTTATGCTGGTTTGGCAACTGTTCACATGACAGTTGTGGATTTGAAGCCATGTACCCTTTGCCCAACACAGTTAAGAATTTTCCAGCCAAGTGGATGACATGGCAAGAAGTGAATGGAAGACTGTCGAAGTTACAAAACATTGGAACTGTCCAAGATCTGTATGATCACATTTGCTCCATGACAACAAAGTTTTTGCCACACTGTCACATCAAGCGTCTCCAAGCAAAGCAGTATGAGTTGGACAAAGAATTGGCTTCAACACAGGACAGTAAGATTGCTGTACTTCACCATCTGAAGTTTATATATATATATATATATATATATATATATATATATATAATATATATATATATATATATATATATATATATATATATATATATATATATATAAATATATATATATATATATAAAAAAATATATATATATATATATATATATATATATATATATATATATATATATATATATATATATATATATATATATATATATATATATATATATATATATATATATATATATAATATATATATATATATATATATATATATATATATATATATAAAATCTCGAGTGTTGGAATATATACATTTTAAGACCAAACCGGGACCAGTTGCGAAAAATGCAACTTAGCAGCCTTCCGGTAGGAATTGAAACCGCGACCCTGCATGCGATTGCTAGTGAAGTGCTCTGACCACTGAGCTACGGAAGCCGTTGCCGAGAGCCCAGCCACGAGTTTCTGTATATATGGTGGTAATGCCGGACAAGACTCTGGGTATATTATAGGTAATATTTGGCATTTCACTCGATCAAACCACACGCTGAAAGGACCTACGGTGAAGGAAAATCTCGAGTGTTGGAATACATACATTTTAAGACCAAACCGGGACCAGTTGCGAAAAATGCAACTTAGCGGCCTTCCGGTAGGAATTGAACCCGCGACCCTGCGATTGCTAGTGCAGTGCTCTGACCACTGAGCTACGGAAGCCGTTGCCGAGAGCCCAGCCACGAGTTCTGTATATATGGTGGTAATGCCGGGACAAGACTCTGGGTATATTATAGGTAATATTTGGCATTTCACTCGATCAAACCACACGCTGAAAGGACCTACGGTGAAGGAAAATCTCGAGTGTTGGAATACATACATTTTAAGACCAAACCGGGACCAGTTGCGAAAAATGCAACTTAGCGGCCTTCGCAACTGGTCCCGGTTTGGTCTTAAAATGTATATGTATTCCAACACTCGAGATTTTCCTTCACCTTAGGTCCTTTCAGCGTATATATAGCTATATATATATATATATATATATATATATATATATATATATATATATATATATAAATATATATATATATATATATATATATATATATATATATATATATATATATATATATATATATATATATATATATATATATATATATATATATATAATTCGATGATTTGTCTATAGCAGAGTGTGATACTATATATTGTAAGAGATCAAAGACAAGACATGCTTTTCTGTAACTCTGAGTTTCACGCTGATGCGATCTTCAGACAGACTTTATAAAAAGGTCTGTCTGAAGATCGCATCAGCGTGAAACTCAGAGTTACAGAATTGAAAAGCATGTCTTGTCTTTGATTTCTTACAATATAGTATATATATAGTATATATAGTATATATATATAGTATATATAGTATATATATATATAGGTACTAAGGATTTATGGTGAAGGAAAATTTCGAGTGTGGAAATATATACATTTTAAGACCTAACCGGGACCAGTTGCGAAAAATGCAACTTAGCGGCCTTCCGGTCAGGAATTGAACCCGCGACCCTGCGATGCTAGTGTAGTGCTCTGACCACTGAGCTACGGAAGCCGTTGCCGAGAGCCTAGTCACGAGTCCTGTATATAACGGTGGTAATGCCGGGATAAGATTCTGGTATATTATAGGTAATATTGGGCATTTCACTCGATTGAACAACAGGTACTAAGGATTTATGGTGAAGGAAAATTTCGAGTGTGGAAATATATACATTTTAAGACATTTTAAGACCTAAAATATATATATATATAGTATATATATATATATATATATATATAGTATATATATATATATATATATAGTATATATATATATATATATATAGTATATATATATATATATATATAGTATATATATATATATATATATAGTATATATATATATATATATAGTATATATATATATATATATATATATATATATATATATATATATATATATATATATATATATATATATAGTATATATATATATATATATATATAGTATATATATATATATATATAGTATATATATATATATATATATATATATATATATATATATATATATATATATATATATATATATATATATATATATATATTATATATATATATATATATATATATAGTATATATATATATATAGTATATATATATATATAGTATATATATATATATATAGTATATATATATATATATAGTATATATATATATATATATATAGTATATATATATATATATATATATATATATATATATATATATATAGTATATATATATATATATATATATATATATAATATATATATATATATAGTATATATATATAGTATATAGTATATATATAGTATATAGTATATAGTATATATATAGTATATATATAGTATTTATATATATATATATATATATATATATATATATATATATATATATATATATATATATATATATATATATATATATATATATATATATATATATATATATATATAATATATATATATATAGTCACTTTGGTGACTCCACAATGCAATCCTACAATGTGTAGCCGTACATAGTGGGTCCCAAGTCCACAGTTACCATAAAGCCATTATGGTGATAGCCGGTAGGGCACATTGTATACTTTCATGTATATATTACGCTCACCGCTCATGTGGTTTGAGCACTCTCATGGATTGGGCGGAGAGTCTCTCTCAATGAGACGTTTACTGTTTGCATTATGCATTGCTCACTGCTCGCAGTTTGAGCACTTTGGTGACTCCACAATGCAATCCTACAATGTGTAGCCGTACATAGTGGGTCCCAAGTCCACAGTTACCATAAAGCCATTATGGTGATAGCCGGTAGGGCACATTGTATATTTTCATGTATATATTACGCTCACCGCTCATGTGGTTTGAGCACTCTCATGGATTGGGCGGAGAGTCTCTCTCAATGAGACGTTTACTGTTTGCATTATGCATTGCTCACTGCTCGCAGTTTGAGCACTTTGGTGACTCCACAATGCAATCCTACAATGTGTAGCCGTACATAGTGGGTCCCAAGTCCACAGTTACCATAAAGCCATTATGGTGATAGCCGGTAGGGCACATTGTATACTTTCATGTATATATTACGCTCACCGCTCATGTGGTTTGAGCACTCTCATGGATTGGGCGGAGAGTCTCTCTCAATGAGACGTTTACTGTTTGCATTATGCATTGCTCACTGCTCGCAGTTTGAGCACTTTAGTGACTCCAATATAGATATAACAATAGACGGGTAGATATAACAATACACTTTGTTTTATCTGGATGAATTTTCATTCTGTTTTCTTTAGCCCACACCCAAGTCTTATTAATGTCAGATTGTAATTTTTTTCTACTTCAAGTAGCGTGGATCCGGACGTGTAGAGAGTCGAATCATCTGCATCAAGCGCGCAACCAGGATTTTTGAAAGGGGGGTCGTTTTCACAACAGTAACGACGATGCTCAAGGGGGGTCCGGGGGCATGCACCCCCGGAAAATTTTTGAAATTTGGGTCTCTAAAACGGCATTTCCTGCATTTTGAGGACACTTTTGAGCAAAAACGAAAGTCTTATTTTTAAGAAACATTTGGTCCAAATGAGATTAGACTTAATTTTGTTTGAGAAAACGTTTGGTAATTTGGAAGTGTAAATTAGGTGGGCACAGTTTTCTTTTATCCATATTAATCTCAAGTATTCCACCCAATCTAGCGAAATATCGAATCGTGGCATCGTGCTCGAAAAATTCGTATAAAACAAGATGGCCGTGCACCAATCTTGTTCCCAGAGCCTTCCGGTCGCGCACGGAAATTTGTCAGTCCCGAGCCCTCGGCCACATCGGCGGAGGAAAGACCGAAGAGAAAGTGGCGAAGAAATGCCGCCGCTGCATCAAACTGTCAAAGTATAATCGACCTCAGATTTTTAGCTGCTTATGTGGCAGTTCTAGCTTTAGGTGAATTTACAACAGGTATAGATGAATCGATGAGGTCGCTAGGGATGATACAATATCAGACCAGAAGCAAAAGTAGAGAGACACCAATGGAAAAATGTCAGCAGAAATACTTTAGAAAAAATAAAGACAAGTTTTCGCACGTTCAGTGGCACGTATCAATAACGATAATCTTGCCAATGCATGAGGGATGGCTCAAAAAATTGCTGGTAGTAATCTGCATTCATTCAGTAAAGCTGGAGGGAACCGACGGGCGAGTCATGTTTAACAAAGCAAACAATTGCATTTCACGAAAAACAAAAATGTCCTCGGAAATATCGTTACATGTCTCAAGTAACTTGAATATAGTTTAACCGCTTACCTGGCAAGGAGTTCTCCTCAACTGGATTAGTTTCATTAACGTTCTTCTGGATCTGCAAAATAACAATAATCTTCGGTCGCTTTTGGTCAACTGAAGGCCAACACGAGCCTGTCAAAATGCCAATCAAATGACATGCACTTTTACACGCTCGAGTTAAAACATTTACAATAAAGAAAAGGCAAATTAATATTTACCACATGTGAGATCTAAATCGTAAGAAATTTATAGTTACCTCCATGATTTCAAGATAGTTAAATGCTTTGTCTTTTACAAAGTTTTCTGGTTGAAGGGATTTAGTAGCGTTGTTCAGTTGACATTTATGCCTGGAGCTCGAGCACATCTCTTCTTTGATCTCATAATTTGATAGATTTACACAAAGGATAACCAGACAAGCATTGATGAGCGCATTCAATCTCACTGTAAGTTTCACTTTCTTTCATCACATTATTCTCAAGTCGAGCACCTTGAGAAATTACAGAAATGGTGAATTTGAGCGATGTGACCAGATAATCAAACAGTGTCAACCGTGACGCATTGCACGCTCGGTCGGCCATTTTCGAAGCACGAATTCCCTTGGTGAACTTATCCTAACTATCTGGTCATCCTTGATATAAATTATTCATTTTGTCTTTTAATTGAAAAAGACACACCTTAGAAAGTAATTATTTGTGCATTTTTCACAAAACTCAACGTTTTCTTGACTTTCGTTTCAAATTATGTCAGCCTTGACTGACGTGCAAAGTGTGGAAGAGTGGACGTATTTGGATTGTACGCCACTCTTTCACACTTCGCGTCAGTCAAGGCTAACATAATTTGAAATGATAGTCAACAAAGGAGACTGGGCAAAGTGATATGTATTCATCTTCACCTCTTGAAAAACAGTGACTGAGTTATCACACGACACCTGAAATCCCACGTGCCACGACAGACTCCTTCCGGTTATGGTAATATGGCATGAGGGTCACCAGAGTCCCTATATTAGCTATTACACCATTCACATTGACACTTTAATAAAATATAAATTCGACAGATGGAAGATATAAAAATCCTATTTGCTTGCAAATATTCCATTTATTTGGCAAATATCGACGAACTCTTCCAAGCACAGCTATCCTCTGAATTAAATGTTTTCATAATTCATCAGTATGGATGGACCAAGTTAGATGGCTGTCTATGTGCACTCCCAAAAGTTTTTCTGAGTTAACTTGCTTTAATTTGCTACCATCAAGGCTAAGATCCAATGTTTGAGTTTGCAACGTCATTAATTTCTGACGGGTAGATATAACAATACACTTTGTTTTATCTGGATGAATTTTCATTCTGTTTTCTTTAGCCCACACCCAAGTCTTATTAATGTCAGATTGTAATTTTTTTCTACTTCAAGTAGCGTGGATCCGGACGTGTAGAGAGTCGAATCATCTGCATCAAGCGCGCAACCAGGATTTTTGAAAGGGGGGTCGTTTTCACAACAGTAACGACGATGCTCAAGGGGGGTCCAGGGGTATGCACCCCCGGAAATTTTTTGAAATTTGGGTCTCTAAAACGGCATTTCCTGCATTTTGAGGACACTTTTGAGCAAAAACGAAAGTCTTATTTTTAAGAAACATTTGGTCCAAATGAGATTAGACTTGCATTTTAATATTGTTTGAGAAAACGTTTGGTAATTTGGAAGTGTAAATTAGGTGGGCACAGTTTTCTTTTATCCATATTAATCTCAAGTATGCCACCCAATCTAGCCAAATATCGAATCGTGGCATCGTGCTCGAAAAATTCGTATAAAACAAGATGGCCGTGCACCAATCTTGTTCCCAGAGCCTTCCGGTCGCGCACGGAAATTTGTCAGTCCCGAGCCCTCGGCCACATCGGCGGAGGAACATATGCATGAAATTGAAACAAGATCGTGAACAACGTAACAAGATCGTGATAAACCCTTTTGAAAATTTTATAAATTTGGAGCTTTATATAATTTCGGTCGCGCCCCTCCGACCCCCCCCCCCCCCCCCCCCCCCCCCCCTCGTTGCGCCCTTGATCTGCATAGAGACTCACATTGGTTTCCAAGGACATAGGAAAATCATTCATGAAAAGCAAAAATAAAATAGGACCAATTAGAATACATCCCTGTTGACTATCTACACAGACCTATTGATATCTGTCATTTAAGTAACTTTCAAACCATTTGAGAGTCCCACAGTCCAACACATTCCACTTCCTGTTGTTCAATCGATGTTGTTTAATGATATATTTATATAAATTAGGAAAGAAAGTAATGAACATTGAGTGTTTATAAGATAGTAGCATTACCTGGAAGCGCCCCAATATTACAAAGTGAACCAAATGTGTTCATGATTAGCTAGATACGTGTTCCAACTAAAAACAAATTATCATGTCTAGATACAAGATTTATAACAAAAAGAAATTGAAAGTTTCCTAAACTTTATCTTTGAAACAAAGATAAATTCACAGGCAGGATCATTGTTTACAACTTTTAGTTAATATCAATTAATACAATGGGATGTAAACTAAAACATTCCAACTATTCGTTCAGACACCAGATTTATAACAAATAGACATTGAAAGTTTTTTTAACTTTATGTTTAAAACAAACTAAGATAAGATCACATGCAAGATCCTTCTTTTACAACGTTTCCATAATAACAATTTAAACATTCGGATGTAAACCAAATTCCAACTAAAACAAACAAATTATCTCCTTTAGACACTAGATTTATAATATATATAGACACTAGATATACAATATATTTCTCGCCTATCATGAACGCACTTCAGGATGGATGAATGTCCACCTGAGTTCAAACCTATGTTTTATAGTCGTCGTGTTGATGACTGTTTTACCTTGTTTCGTTCTTCGGATTAAAATGTACTCACGTATTGGAGGTAAACAAAGCTTTGTCGTTCCTAGACATACGTGTCAATTGTTTCGGTGGTTGCTCTAATTTCCACAAATGTTTACCATAAACCTACTTTTACTGGTCTTTTGACCTCCTTATTTATTCCGTTGTTTTACAAGAGAAGTCGAATCTTTTCCTGATTCAACCGTTGCTTCAATATTTGTTTTACGTACGCTATTTTTAATGTTGAACTAGAAAAACTAAAACGCATCCTTATCAATAATGGTTATCCCGATCATCTAAACCACCACGGTTCCTAAACGCATGCACCGTCTATTTCTCTCCACTTCGTTCAAATCCGAACCCGACAACTTCTCTCATCTGCCTATCCTAAATTGATATTATAGGTTTATCGCTCGTCCTTCAGTTAGACTTTTTCACTTTTCTTTTAAAGATAAAATTCCCTTACGTCTTAGATCACGTGTTGTATACAATTTTACGTGTGGGAGCTCCTGAGCTTCCTACATCGGATAAACAATCCGACATTTACATACACGTGTGTCTAACCACATGGGAATCTCGCCTCTTACTGCAGGCAAGAAGTATAGTAACACTCCTCTCACAAGTATCCTCTCTCATCACCGTGACACTGGTCACCATGTCTATTTTAATGATTTTAAGATTATTTCTAGTATCAGAACTTCTTTTGGGCGAAACTCTACTCAATCGCGATCTCAAACCTTCTATAAACGCAAATATTGGCACCGCACCACTTTTTCTTTTATAAGCTTATAATTCTGTCATTGTGTAATTGTCATTGCATACTAGTGTTGTCTCATCTTGTAATATGTATTTTTAGTATTCTCTCTTGATTGGTTAATTAATTCGTAATTTATGACAACTTTGTAACTGTATATTTAGCCGGCTTTCTGTGCTTATGTAAATTATTATTCTCTGAAGATGTTGTGTTAACAACGAAATATATATATGTATATTTATATATGTATATAATGTATTCTTCGTGTTTTATGCTGGGCTTTTATATTTTTAACAAACCCTGTCCAATCTCCAGGTAATGTTCTAAATGGAAAGTTTCTTTAACTTTATGTTGATAATAACAATGACAACGTCACTTGTACCAGTCTCCTTGTTTTTAATCTTTGGCTTAATAACGATGCACCGGATGTCAACTGAAATATTCTGACTACAATGAAAGAGGACGGAATTTCATCTCAGTCTTCTTTAACGAATAATTCTGTCCTTTCCAGTCTTTCCACATTACTCCTTTATTATCACCAATGAGGTGAGGATCATGTTGATACAGACCATTTAAGTTGGAGTGAGCACACCTGTTGAACCACCAGGCGCCACCGTAACGCACAGTACAGTTTTCATTCTGCATGAGGTCATTATCCTGGTCTTTAGTGGTAAATTTCATTCCATTGTGTTCAGTAAGTGAGTCACCAGCATTTCCTGCAATAAAACATCAAATTAGGACTAAGAGAGTCGAAAGACTTACAATTTTCTAAACAACATAAAAATATAATAACACAAAGTATAATAAGTCAATTAGAAATAACTCGACGATTCATATTTTTGTAACGCATAGAAAAATGGTTATATTTATTTCTTGGTCAACAATCCAATATAAATACCAACTGCACCTCAACAACGATGCTTTACGAACCTAAAATAGTCAGACAACAGTTATGTCAACATGTCGACATGTCGATATACATGTCGACATGAATTTATTAGATAACAGCTGGACTAATTTTCCTGCCTCAAAAGACTGTTTTCTGATAGTTTTTATCTAAGTCTAAACAAGTGTAAATCTATACAAGGATTTCTAGTTAAGCTAAAATGCACATGATGTCATCTCTTTTGCAACTATGCATTGAGATCGTCGATTGAAAACAGCGAGCCCCACACCAATTTCTAAAAATAGAACAAGTTGTAACAGAAAATTGGCTTAACAATACTGCAACAACGCGGCTATGATGGCTGAACAATATTGCTGTACGAACAATGTTGTTTAGCATTCTTTCAACAATGTTATTCATTGTGAACAATGTTGTTTAGCATTCTTTTAACAATGTTGTTAATTGTGAACAATGTTGTTCAGCATTCTTTCAACAATATTGTTCATTGTGAACAATGTTGTTCAGCATTCTTTTAACAATGTTTTAACAATGGTATATCTATTACCACAATAGTGAACAATGTTGTTCAGGCATTACAGCATTCTTTTAACAATGTTTTTCATTGTGAACAATGTTGTTCAGAATTCTTTCAACAATGTTGTTCATTGTGAGATGGATAGATAGTTTATTAAAAGAATACACCTTGCAGCTAAAAGCTGAATTGCGTGCAATTTACAATACAATTTTAAGTATTAGTTGATACAATCAAGACTAATTTAAATAAACATATTAACATGATAATTATAATGTAAAACTACTGTATTTACAATTTAGAATAAAAAGTTCAAATGCAGATGAAGGAATAAAAGTGTTAAAAAATCTGTTAGTATTCGCGGCGTAATTAGCAAAAACGCGGGATTGTCTTAAGTTATAATGTATCTCCTGTTTTGGTGGTAAAAGATGAGCTAATTTATGATTTGGTTTGTTAATAATTTTACTAAAAAGTTTCTCACACGCTTTCTCGCGTCTAGTACTGAGTTTGTCAATACCTCCAAGGATCAGGCTGTCGTCGTAGTTTGCGTAGGGATAAATAAGAGACATAACTCGCTTTTGAACGCGTTCAATAGCATTGGAGAGGTAGTTTGGTAAACCATAATGATAGACTTGACAGCAGTATTCCAGGACTTGCCTGATGCAGGTGCAATAAAAAGTGATTATGTCATGAGCAGGAACTTTTGCACGTTTGAGTTGAACAATGAGATAAAATCGTTTGTTCACTTTCTTAATAAGATTAGTTATATGCGCGTTCCATTTTAGGTCGTTGCTTATTGTTAGACCCAGTATTCTAACTTGGGTTACGACTTCAAATTGATGACAAACCGATGTTACACTTGGTAGAGAAAGATTGGTAGATTTCGTAAAACAGATCCGGAGTTCTTTACACTTGGAAACGTTGAGTTGTAATTTATTTGCTGCAGACCAACTTTGAACTTCATTGACAGAATTTTGGATTGTACTTATATTGTGTTTGTTTACAACTTCGGATATAGTGGTGTCGTCAATATATTTCCAATTGTCAACATCTGGGGTTCTAAGATCGTTAATCATTAAAATGAAAAGCCAGGAGCCCAGTTTAGTGCCCTGAGGTACACCTGAGGGAACTCCAGCCCACTCCGAATAACAATCGTTAGATAATTTAACACGTTGCACTCTGTTCGTCAGGAAGTCAAGAGTCCACTTTTTGACAAATTATGGAATAGGGAGTTGAATAATTTTCTCAGCTAAAATACGGTGGTCAATAAGATCGAACGCTTTGCGGTAATCTAACAATACCACCCTGACTGCGTTTCCGGTTCCATCAGTAGCCTTGGACCAGTTATGAACCATTGAGATAAGCTCATGGGTTGCTGAGGAACACGGAATGCCCCCAAATTGGGCAGGATCGACTATGCTTAATATTGCCGGAGCAATATATTCTTCGATTACAAAGTCCTCAGCTAATTGTAAGAGATATAGGTCTAAGATGCCTATTTATATCACGTACAGGTTTTCCCTTTGGAATAGGGGTAATGTTAGCTTTTTCCAAGAAAGAGGAAGACTTTGTTCATGGAAGGACGCATTCAACAAGTTTGAAATTGGGGATGCGATAATTTCGGCATAACTTTTTAGAATCCAATTAGGGATGCCATCAAATTCTTTAATTTTGTTAAAACTGAAATTGGAGTAGTAAAACTTGTAACCACAGAAGGAGGATCTGCTGGAAATTGAACAATGTTGTTCAGCGTTCTTTTAACAATGTTGTTCATTGTGAACAATGTTGTTCAGCGTTCTTTTAACAATGTTGTTCATTATGAATAATGTTGTTCAGCATTCGTTCAACAATGTTGTTCATTGTGAACAATGTTGTTCAGCATTCTTTTAACAATTTTGTTCATTGTGAACAATGTTGTTCAGCGTTCTTTTAACAATGTTGTTCATTGTGAATAATGTTGTTCAGCATTCTTTCAACAATGTTATTCATTGTGAACAATGTTGTTCAGCATTCTTTCAACAATGTTGTTCATTGTGAACAATGTTGTTCAGCATTCTTTTAACAATTTTGTTCATTGTGAACAATGTTGTTCAGCGTTCTTTTAACAATGTTGTTCATTGTGAATAATGTTGTTGAGCATTCTTTCAACAATGTTATTCATTGTGAACAATGTTGTTCAGAATTCTTTCAACAATGTTGTGCATTGTGAACAATGTTGTTTGTGAACAATGTTGTTCAGCATTCTTTCAACAATGTTATTCATTGTGAACAATGTTGTTCAGAATTCTTTCAACAATGTTATTCATTGTGAACAATGTTGTTCAGCATTCTTTCAACAATATTATTCATTGTGAACAATGTTGTTCAGCATTCTTTTAACAATGTTGTTCATTGTCAACAATGTGGGTCAGCATTCTTTCAACAATGTCATTCATTGTGAACAATGTTATTCAGCATTCTTTCAACAATGTTATTCATTGTGAACAATGTTGTTCAGCATTCTTTCAACAATGTTATTCATTGTGAACAATGTTGTTCAGCATTCTTTCAACAATGTTGTTCATTGTGAACAATGTTGTTCAGCATTCTTTTAACAATGTTGTTCATTGTGAACAATGTCGTTCAGTATTCTTTCAACAATGTTGTTCAGCATTCTTTCAACAATGGTCTTCATTGTGAACAATGTTGTTCAGCATTCTTTCAACAATGTTATTCATTGTGAACAATGTTGTTCAGCATTCTTTTAACAATGTTGTTCATTGTCAACAATGTGGTTCAGCATTCTTTCAACAATGTTATTCATTGTGAACAATTTTATTCAGCATTCTTTCAACAATGTTATTCATTGTGAACAATGTTGTTCAGCATTCTTTCAACAATGTTGTTCATTGTGAACAATGTTGTTCAGCATTCTTTCAACAATGTTGTTCATTGTGAACAATGTTGTTCAGCATTATTTCAACAATGTTGTTTATTTTAACAATGTTGTTCAGTATTCTTTTAACAATGTTGTTCATTGTGAACAATGTTGTTCAGCATTCTTTCAACTATGTTGTTCATTGTGAACAATGTTGTTCAGCATTCTTTCAACAATGTTGTTCATTGTGAACAATGTTGTTCAGCATTCTTTTAACAATGTTGTTCATTGTGAACAATGTTGTTCAACATTCTTTCAACAATGTTGTTCATTGTGAACAATGGTTCAGCATTCTTTCAACAATGTTATTCATTGTGAACAATGTTGTTCAGCATTCTTTTAACAATGTTGTTCATTGTGAACAATGTTGTTCAGCATTCTTTTAACAATGTTGTTCATTGTGAACAATGTTGTTCAGCATTCTTTGAACAATGTTGTTCATTGTGAACAATTGTCAACAACATTGTTGTATGTAGATACATTGCTATCAGCCTATCACGCCTGTTTGTTAGTTAGGTTTGTTAGGTTTGTTTGTTAGCTTTCGTAGCCAATCAAAACACAGAAGAACTCGTGCCCAGGCTCTTCTCAAAATGGTACGACGTTGTGTTTTCGAAATGACGCCATCTTGTTTCGCATTCAAGGAGTGATATGGGAATTCAAATTTCATTTTGATAAGTATTTTGAACATGAACTTCACTGAATTTGCAAGTGTGATGTACCACAGTTTTCGTAAGTTGTACGAAGTTGCAAAATTTGCAAATATTTATTTTAATTAAAAACTATTTTCTACTGCATGTGTGTTGACGAACAATCAATGTATGGTTGCTCTTATTATCTTGATGACATTGTTGGACATCCTGTTCTTCATTTTATACTAATTTACAGAGGTAGTACTCAGATAGTTCTTATATCTGAATCGATTTAGTTTACCTACTGGATATATAGCTGATAATGAAATATTGCATTATTACCTGTACTTTGACTTTCATTCTTGTAACAAAGTCCTTTAAATAATGTAAATTTATATATAAAATACATTTAAAATTTATATTTCCTAAATTGTTATACTGTACGTCTCACTTAGACAACATAGTCTATATATCGCACACAATGTCCATTTCGAGTGTTTTTATTTGTAACGTGTTTCAAAAAGTATCATTTTCACAGCGTGTTCACACAAAAATGGACGAAAATGACGTCAATTGATGTTCAAGTCTTATTGGCTTTCTACATCTACATCTATTAAGTCCTTTTCGACATCACGCCAACTAAAAAGTAAAACTAAAAAGTATGTTCACATTAAAAATATTACGTTATATAATGGCAAATAAAAAAGTATTTGTTTGGATTAAGAATAGTATGTTATAAAATCAACGTTAAAATTTATAGTTAATCAAACCAGAACTAAAGAATCAGTAAGTTTAGATTTGAAAGTGTCTAAGGAATTTGAAACAACTGCGTCTTTGGGTAGCTCGTTCCATTCCTTAATTGTTCCGGGAAAAAATTTGAAAACATCCTTCAAAAACCTTGGGACTCGAAATTTAAAAGGAGCCACGTGTCCGTGTCTCAGTATGGGGAACCAAATGATTATGTCATTGTTTTCATATTTGTACCATTAAATACTTCACATTAGCGATTACGCAGTAGATACATGTACGCCCAAGCGTACCTATTTTTTCAACAATGTTGTTCATTGTGAACAATGTTGTTCAGCATTCTTTTAACAATGTTAACAGTTAATTGTGAACAATGTTGTTCAGCATTCTTTCAACAATGTTATTCATTGTGAACAATGTTGTTCAGCATTCGTTTAGCAATGTTGTTTTCATTGTGAACAATGTTATTCAGCATTATTTCAACAATGTTGTTCATTGTGAACAATGTTGTTCAGCATTCTTTCAACAATGTTATTCATTGTGAACAATGTTGTTCAGCATTCGTTTAACAATGTTGTTTTCATTGTGAACAATGTTGTTCAGCATTCTTTCAACAATGTTGTTCATTGTGAACAATGTTGTTCAGCATTCTTTCAACAACGTTATTCATTGTGAACAATGTTGTTCAGCATTCTTTCAACAATGTTATTCATTGTGAACAATGTTGTTCAGCATTCGTTTAGCAATGTTGTTCATTGTGTACAATGTTGTTCATTGTGAACAATGTTGTTCAGCATTCTTTCAACAATGTTGTTCACCATTGATGAAGCATGTTCGTAATTGTTATCATTATTGCTCAATCTTGTTAACAAGCTATAACAGCATTCATACTTAACTAACCCTGAACAACCTTATTAAAAATATATAAATGCTGCTAAGTTCTCAAAAGAACTGGATATAATATGAAAAAGAGAAATAAGAGAACTATAATATCTGTTGAAAAATACTGAAGTAAGAGTAAGTATACGTATATTCATGGACGACGTTTCGGACGACGTTTCCTGAAGAATGACACGTCACCATGAATATACGTAAGCACTCTTACTTAAGTATTTTTCGACACATTGAAGTTATCTTATTTCTCCTGAACAACCTTTTTGACAGCATTGTTCACAATTAGCAGCACAACATTGTCTACGCCAGTTGACAACTTGCAACGCGTTGTGCGTTTTTATGATTAGCGACCTTAAGCATCGAACGTTCTCGAGCCGCGGACGCCAATTATGGACGTGGGATCCTGGGTCGAAAACGCGGTTCATCGCGCCAAAATTAAACGTTAAGCATTGCTCTTAACAACGACAACGCCACTCAATATTTTTTTAAGTTGTAAGAGAGGGCTCATTCCAGAAGAGGTATGTCTTTTTTTGCTTGAAGTGTATTCTCCAAAAAATCCGGCTTTTTCCTACGATGTTTACAACCGTTTCAACTTGGACAACATGGAAAAACCCGAATGCCGGTACGAGTTTAGAGTGGACAAAAGAGATATGCCTTTACTCTCAAATGCTCTCAATTTACCAGAGACCTTCAAGTGTGGTCAAAGATCTGTGGCAGGAAAAATCGAAGGTCTGTGCATGCTCCTAAAGCGAACAGCGTACCCTTGTCGATTGAACGAGATGATTCACTGCTTTGGTCGACCAGTGCCAGAAATGAGCATGATAATAAATGCTGTTATCGACTTCCCATACGAACACCATGGGCACATAATAACTGAATGGAATCACCAAATATTTTCGCCTCGTAACTTGGAGATTTACGCTGAAGCTATCCATGGAAAAGGAGCTGCATCAGAGAATTGTTTTGGTTTTGTTGATGGAACCGTTCATCCTATATGCCGACCAGGACAGAACCAGAGAATTATGTATAATGGCCACAAAAGAGTGCATGCTCTCAAATTCCAATCAGTAACTTTACCGAATGGCCTGATTGGAAACCTCTATGGTCCAGTAGGTAAGTGACAAAATCCCCACCTGTTTTATTATAAGTAATTCTTTATTTAAATCTGCCTTTAAAATGCTTAGGCACAATAAGAAGCAATAGAAGGATGTTTTGTGCTATAATTTTATTTTATGGTTATTTTTACCTGCATTTTGTGGATTTTTGAATTATTGCAGTCATGCTAATCCTGTTACCCATGCCCATCTATGCCGAAGTGGGTAATTTATCACATTTTAGAAGGAAAAAGACATCATTCTGCCACGCTGGGTGATCCAGGCTGTTGCAAAATCTCGAGCAGTATGCATTTTCCACTAATGGACAGGCCATGTGCCTGTATGGTGACCCTGCATACCCCTTACGGTTACACTTACATGCTCCATTCAGATATGCAATGTTGACCCCAGAGATGCAGGCTTTCAACAAGTCGATGAGTGCCACAAGGGTATCTGTCGAGTGGATATTTGGGGATGTTATTAACTCATTCAAATTCTTGGACTTCAAGAAAAACCTTAAGATTCAGTTAAGCAGTGTAGGCAAAATGTACATTGTTTGTGCATTGTTACAGAATGCCATCACCTGTCTTTATGGTAATCAAACATCTAACATTTTTGGTTTGGAGCCACCATCTGTTCAAGAATATTTCTCTTAATATTTCTGACTTACTTTGTCCTCATAGACCTTTAATATTTCAAAATAGTTAAAATTCACTTTCACAATTAATAGTGTCTGTCATTAATAGAAACCCGTGAATTTACAAGTGTTATGCTGAGAAAATTGGATTTTGTTTCTTAGGTTCAAAACAAAGTTAAATTGATTGACATTAAATTCTGCATTGCTTATACCACAAGAATATTCTAAACAATTAAAAAAACACTATTGTTGATTATAATTTATTTTTAAAAGATGAAAGGCAGCTATACAATAGTTCAACTTTTATTAATCATGAAATAAATATATGATACAGTCCAAAGTCAGCAAAACTATTCTTGTCACGAGTAAAGCAGTAGATATAACTCTTACATAAATATTGAAATAAAATAAATCAAAGAAGGAATGAATAGATATAGAATTTAACTAAATATTTACAAGGAACATATAAAGACTAACAACCACACTCAGATTTGAACAAGAAGGCATGAAGATACAAGGCATGCATGAATATCACAAATATTTACATGAAAGACAATGACACTCACAATCATAGAAAATACTGTAATTTATTAAAGTACAAATTTAAACTTTTAACATGTTAAAAAACAATACAAACTATGTAATAATATGTCATTTAAAACGAAAAAAAATAATCGAATGTTATAAACTGCAAAAACCGATACTTAAAAGGTGTTTATATAATGGTTATGTAATTGTTATAAGCAACAGAATAGTTCCTTTTCAACAATTTTTTTATAAATTCATCAATATTAAATATATCCACTGCGTTACTCACTTTTTTTCATCTTATGTGCAATTAGGCTCATCATTGTTTGATTTTGTTGTGCCATCATACCTTGTTGTTGTGTGAACATTTGCATAAGTGCTTCGTGTCTTTTTTTGCGCATTTTCATTCCTTATACTTTCAGCTTCTTCTTGCTTTCTTCTTGATTCAAGCTCCATTTCCTTAAGTTTCGATTCTTTTTCACATTGGCTTCTTAAAAACTCAATGGCCTCTGATCCTGACCTCGACCTTTTCTTAGACGGTTTATCTACAGCGCCTTCCTGCCTTCTTTTTGTTTCGGCCAGTTTTTCCATGGCCTGTTGTCTGACTTCAGTGATTTTTATCTTCCCTTCATCCACCTTTCTTTGATTTTCATTGATTTCTTCTTCTGCGATATTCTCTCTTTCAATCAAATCTTCCAACAGCGAATCGAACTCACTCTGTTTTTCGGGCGAAATACCAGATGCTTTTTCTTCGTTGCTCATTCTTGTACGACATTTGCCAGCGATTAAGGCATATCTGTCTCGCACAGAACGTTTTGCCACAGAGAATTTGGGGTGATCGTAACCACACAAGTTTGTTGCTATTTGTTCCCATATCTGGGTCCGTTGTACAGTTCGCTTGTGGTTTTCATCAAGCCCACGGACAAAATTTCTCTACAAAGGTAGATGTCATGCAGTTCACTCCATTCCATACTGCTGTTCCTGCATTTATATCACAGAAATAAATGTCAAATGTAGCATAAAAATAACAGAAAGACCTTATCTATACTTTTGTAAGCTACGTGAACCAAGCAATAAAAAACCATACGAAAAATAAGGCTTAAAATAGTACCTACCCTGTTTTTTCCATGGCGGTTTTCTCGAGAACGGCAAACATGGCGTTCTGTCGCGTTCAGCGAGGCGAAAGCCCGCGCATGCGCAATGAAAAATGAGTGAATGAGATTTACTTCCGCTTCCCGTCCGTGGCTCGAGAACGTTCGATGCTTAAGGTCGCTATTATGTAACTGGACGTATGACTCCTATATTTATTGGCTGGAGAGACATTGGCACCAAAAATGGCGAACATGGGAGATTTTTGTGCTTCAGTTTCAGTCCTCTACTCGGCCTTGTACGTCAATTTCATTTACCACGCAATTACGTTCATTTTGAAATCACAAACAAAACATAACATTAAAAGTAAAAAAAATTGAAATAATAGTTTTATATTCATATCACATGTTACACAAATAAATTGCTGAATTAACGCAAAAATGATAAAAAATGAGTAGAAAAATCACGCTTGCGAATAGTTTTCTTTTTAATGATTTTCCCATTTTCGGATCAAAAGGACATTACTGAATTATTTTTAAATGTACTAGTATACTATCGCCAGTATAATGCGGAGAATAGGACGCATGAAACTGGTGTACACAGCGCCGCATAAAGTACTGTACAGAAACGGAGATACAAAATCTGCCTCCATATCCGCCAAGTTTTTTTAGAATAATTGTAACTAACCTGAATAACCTCCAACGGTTAACTTGTATTTTTTATGCGCAGCTGCCACTGCAAATTTTGTGTACTCAGCATAACGTGTCTCATTTTCAAAATCCTCCAGATCAATTCTCAAAATGTTTTTATCTATCTTTGACAAATGATGGAGCTTCTTTAGACCAAGCCAGAACTCGCCATTTAAGTCTCCAAAGCCTTTCTTATAGTTGTTCCATCCACGATAAAAGTCAACACTTCCATCCATTCTTCGTTGAAAGACAGTCCAACCTCCTCCACTTGTAGTCATATCACAGCTAACATTGAAGGGTTCAAATCTATGTAGGTGGATTGTGTAAACACCGTCTTTTCTTTCTCCTCTTTTGTAGAAATCATAACAACTCTTTGGCACTAAAGAAATACAATGAAGTTTTCGTTATATTATTATTATTATCATATTATTTATATTAACATTACTATTAGATGTGTCAAGTTGTTGAGTAGTCTTCAGAAATACACTATTGTTGGTGACTGACGTTTCGACGGCCTCAGCGGAGGTCATCTTCAGAGTCCGCAAGTAAAGCGTGTTTGTCAGACCATTCACAACATTGCTATTATTATATTATTCAAACCATTTACAACATTACAAATTTGAGCTCATGAGAGATAAACACACGAGAATGTTTTAATCCTAAATGAACGCGAAATTGGCGCGTCATTGTCATACATTAGTTTTTTCTGTTTTCAATTTCTTCGTTGAAAACCATTGCTGTATGGTGGCCATATAGCCATCGTGCGATTTTGTGTGTTTTTGTATAATAGACGATTTATTATTTATTGCCGCCATGTTGAAAACGGGGCAAAGAGACTGGGTTTGCCAGAGATTGACCAGACGGGAAGCGTAACTTTGTTAAGAATATTAAAGCCCAGCATAAAACAGGTAGCAAAGGCATAATAAAATTTTAATAAGATCTAACGTTTCGTTGTATACAACACAATATCTTCAGAGATAATAATTACAAAGTGCCTAAGCATATATATATATATATACATATTATTGTAAAAATTCAAAGACTCAATTAACAGTTGTGACTAGACATTTTATTACTAGTTAGTTTCGTGCCACACACAAATGGTGTAGTACTCTTCAGATAAAATGGTCTAATGACTAAGATGTGATTATACAGAGGATTATATAGCTATCTAAATTAGGAAGTACGTTAATAAAGTTCTGAATGTTCATTAGTTAGTTTGAATTTTCAAAAATTTTAACCGTTTGTAATACTATATACATGAATCTATCCACTTGAGATTTGAGTATAATAGATAAGTGGTTGTCAAAAATAGATGAACAAAAACAGACCGAAAGGCTTATCATAGGATATGTTTCAAAACCGCATTAAATTATAAAATTATAAAATTACGTTACAAAGTTTCTAAATAGGAATTTATTGGCATGTCTACATGATGACACGAGTTCGTTGCGTTTGTTCAGGGTGGCCAGAGAAGGTTGACAGATAATGAAATATTTCTCCCACAAACATAAGCTGCATCTGTTTGAAGTATTGCTGTAGGGTCTAGCTTTCTTGAGGACTTTCCATTTGATATTATAGTCAACACGCTTATCTTTAAGTTGCCATGCAGACATGCTTGCTTGTTTATATATATATATATATATATATAGATTTTCGCTTACCTCAAAAACTGGTCTGCTACAACTTGTTTCATCTGTAAAAGAGATTCTTTTACAGATGAAACAAGTTGTAGCAGACCAGTTTTGAGGTAAGCGAAAATCTATTATTTGCCCTAACTATATGTTGTTGAGCACTCTTTGCATTTCGTAGACCAAAACCTACACGTATATATATATATATATATATATAACTACAGACGGTACCGTTTCGGCCTTTTAATGAGGCCCAAAAGGCCGAAACGGTACCGTCTGTGGTTATATCGCCTCATCAGTGTAGTGCTGATGAGCAGGATGAAGATAACTGCTATTTACAGTCACCCTTGATGCCACACAAATGTGGGACATCAAAAACCATGCCAGAGTGCTCAAACTGCAAGCAGTGAGCGTGCGCACAATGCATAAGCGACAATGGTTTTCATCCTGTAGAGTGCTCAATATGACCTAAAGGTCATAGAGCGATATCTAACTACAGACGGTACCGTTTCGGCCTTTTGGGCCTCATCAGTGTGGTGCTGATGAGCAGGATGAAGATAACTGCTATTTACAGTCACCCTTGATGCCACACAAATGTGGGACATCAAAAACCATGCCAGAGTGCTCAAACTGCAAGCAGTGAGCGTGCGCACAATGTATAAGCGACAATGGTTTTCATCCTGTAGAGTGCTCAATATGACCTAAAGGTCATAGAGCGATATCTAACTACAGACGGTACCGTTATATATATATATATATATATATATAACACAAGATGAAAACACAAGTTACTTCATCGAATTTTTAATCACTACAGATCTGTTTCGTATGGCAAGTGTTGAACTTGCCACACTCATCAGGTGAATAATTATAGCGTAACAGTGTGACAGAATATATACAAGGGATGCATAATTAAATTACGGTGGCCCACAAGTGTCACGGCAAAACTTACTTCTCCACGGCAAAACTTACTTCTCTACGGCAAAACTTACTTTTCTCCACGGCAAAACCTACTTCTCTACGGCAAAACTTACTTCTCTACGGCAAAACTTACTTTTCTCCACGGCAAAACCTACTAGTCTCTACGGCAAAACTTACTTCTCTACGGCAAAACTTACTTTTCTCCACGGCAAAACTTACTTTTCTCCACGGCAAAACTTACTTCTCTACGGCAAAGCTTACTTTTCTCCACGGCAAAACTTACCTTTCTCCACGGCAAAACTTACTTTTCTCCACGGCAAAACTTACTTTTCTCCACGGCAAAACTTCTCCACGGCAAAACTTACTTTTCTCAGGCTCTTACCTCTATTTTGTAAGACGTCGTGTAATAAATACATAAGAGATCGCAATGGCGGAAAGGTTAGATTATTTAGACGACAGGAGTATGGGCCGGGCGCCGTTTGTGAATTTATTATTTATTCATGAACAGGCTATTTTTTTAATGATTTACAAATAATTAGTCATATTCGAGATTATATGTTAAATCATACTTTCATGGTATACGTTTCCATTATTTACTAAATAATACTTTTAACGTTGCCATAAATAATGGCAACGTTAAAAGTATTATTTAGTAAATAATGGAAACGTATACCATGAAAGTATGATTTAACATATAATCTCGAATATGACTAATTATTTGTAAATCATTAAAAAAATAGCCTGTTCATGAATAAATAATAAATTCACAAACGGAATAATACTTTTCCATGATTTGGTAAATAATATTTTACGATATTTATCTTGGAGGTGTTAAAGAGGGGGTCGAAGCCGAAGAAATAAGAAGGTATATGAGAGAAAGGAATGTTAATCCGTCGGCTCTGCGTCTTATGACAAGCAAGAGAAGAGGGACTATTGCGGTAAAAATAAATGTACTGACAAATGATTTTTCAAAAGTTATGAATAAAGAATTTTGGCCAGTGAATGTTTATGTTAGAGAATGGCTCTCCGTAACGAAGTGGTCGGAAAAACAGAAGGAGAAGGACAAAGAATATAAATGACTTGTTTAAAGGTCACGTGTTGGAATTGTTCTGGCATTTATGGTAATTATGTTTACGCAAGAAATATTTTAAAAAATACTGACATCCTAGCGTTGTCAGAGCATTGGCTTTACAACGATGAGCTCAGCTTTTTAGACGGTCTAGATGAAAATGTTTGCTACTATGCATCCAGTTCACACTTGAATGATGACGTACACAGGTGGAGGCGTGGTCAGGGGGGTGTTGGACTACTGTGGAAAAAAGATTTAAAGGTAAAAAAACTGTTTATAACAGACAGAATAATTGCGATCAAAGTAAAAACAGGGTCTTCTCGATGGACTATGATATGCAGTGTTTACCTACCGTCAACCAACCGTTCTATCGCTGAATTTAAAGAGGAACTAAACACATTAGAATTACTTTGTTTGAAAGAGCGTGGCGAAGATGATTTAATTATTCTTGGTGACTTTAACGGCCATATAATGGCAAATAGATATCCATTCAGAGAAAATTCGAGAGGGCGATACATAAGAGAATTACTTCAAAAACTAGTTTTGACTGCTATTAATCTACTACCCAGTTGTGTTGGACCATCATACACTTATGAGTCTTCCAGTGCGCACACTACAGTTGATTACATATGTTTTGACAGTAACCTTCTTCGACTATTGGTAAGTTCTGAAATTGTTGACGTACATCCACACACTACGACGCACCATCTTCCAGTCACTGCTACTATACAATTTCCTAACAATTCTGCTTCATTGAGAACATTTGAAAAAGAAATACGTCCCAGAATTGCGTGGAAGAAATGCACGGATATTTATGTAGAAATGTTCCAATTTTGTCTTAATAATGAACTTAATTCAGCACAAAATTCAGGCGAGGAAACATTAAATACTGATGATTATTTCCAATTTATTTTGAGAGGAATTATCAACGCAAGTAAGGTGCTACCGGTCATTAGATATAAAGCCCATATCAAGCCGTACTGGAATAATAACCTAACCATTTTAAGACAAGTGGTCACTGATAAGTACAAGCTATGGTTAAAGAAAGGTCGACCAAGAGGGAGAAATTATCAATCGTTTGCTGACTACAAGGAGGCAAAATGTATGTTCAGAAAGGAACAAAGACGATGTGTGGCGGAATTTACGTCGAAAGAATATGAAGAACTGGCAAGGGCAGATGAACTAGATTATGAAAGATTTTGGAGATTGATTAATGCAAGGAAACGATGCAAACCAAGTGCACCAATTCTCGAAGTCGATGGACAAACATTAGATACACCACAGGATATCGCAGATAAATGGGCAGACTACTTTGAAAAACTTCATACAAATGACGCAGACGATGATCCTGATGTTATACGTGAAGTAAATGACATTACTGAACGTCAAAATGAATATGACGAGATCCTCAACACACCATTGTCGTCGGCTGAGTTAAATGAAGTCATCAGAGCTCTATCGAATGGAAAAGCACCAGGCTTGGATGGAATATGCTATGAACATGTTAAATTAGGAGGTGATACTTTACTACACCACATGTTGCTACTGTTTAACATGATTATTCAAGAAGAAGTAATACCTAAAAGCTTCAAAACTGCAATCAAAATTCCAATACCGAAGGGACGTAGTAAACAAGGAAGAGGTTTTGAGGATCACAGGGTATAAGCCTTCTTCCAGTTTTTGACAAAATTTTACAAAGGCTCATTCTCAACAGAATTCAAACGCGTTTAAGAAAACCCATTCACTATCTGCAAGGAGCGTACCAAAAAGGGCAAGAAGCACTTACTACGGCATTTATGATTGACGAAACTGTTAAAAGCTGCTGCGAACAAGGAGATCGGGTGTATGCTTGCTTTGTAGATATCAGCAAGGCCTTTGACAAAATGTGGATCGACGCGATGTTATATAAATTATACCACCACGCAGGAGTAAAAGGGAAATGCTGGCGTATCATTAGAGATTGGTACTTGAACATGAAAGAGCTTGTTTACATTAATGGAACCTACTCTAGGAGTTATAACCTTTCGCAAGGAACACGCCAGGGTGGGGTTCTCTCTCCTTGGCTATTTCTGGTCTATATAAACGATTTGATTATCAAGATGCAACAAAGTTGTTGGGGGGTATCCCTGTATCACAAGTTCTACGGCTCCCCGATGTTTGCTGATGACTTGACCTTCCTATCAAGACTTAAAACAGGTTTGGACCGACTTCTTAGCTGTCTTCATGACTATGCGATGAAATGGCGAATTGTATTTAACATTAAGAAAACAGTAATCTTGGTGTTTGGCGAAAAGAAAAGAACAGCTAATACAGTTTTAGGAAGGATTTGGACTTTGGGTGACGTCCCACTAAAGGAAGCGGAAGTGTGGAAAAATTTAGGCATAACATGGCATATCGATCCTGACTCCAATGAACCAGTGCAGAAATCAATACAAAAGGGGTTCGAGGCAATCTCCAGGCTGGCTAGACTTGGATGCCGCTCAGACGGATTAAATCGGAAGGTTACAGCTCGATTATGGAAAGTGATAGCATTACCACACATGCATGTTGTATGGTTGTGAACTTTGGTACCTAAAAACCCAACAATTTAAAGACCTAGAGAGAGTGTTAAACGTATTTTCCAGAGCTGTGCAGTCCCTTATCCCTGGCTCGTCTGGTTCGGCTGCGAGGGGCCTTTTAGGTCTTCACAGCATTAAAGCTGAAATCAGTAAAAGAAAGTTATACCTACTAGGTAGAATAATAAATTCAAATTCGTATATGGCTCATAGAAAGCTTTTTATACGAAGGCTGATTAAATGGAAATGGAACAACAGCAAAATGACCGGTTTCATCCCAGATATTATCAAAATTTTACAAGAATTGGATCTTTTTGGCTACATTGATGACTATCTGACAAATGAAACTTTTCCTTCGAAAACCAGATGGAAGAACATTGTAAAAAAAGCTGTTTATGATAAAGATCAACGAGATTGGACAGACAAAATTACCAAAAAATCGCAACTGGAATTTTACCTTCTGAACTTCAAAGTGCCAGATATATTTCGTACTGCTTACAGAATTCGTCATTTGATTCATTTGTAATTGGTTAGATCTAGTACTTAAATATATAAATTTACGACAATTTGTATATAGTTTAGGTATATTTATTCATTATTATTTAGGTATATCTATTCATTATTATTTATTCTATTATTCGTGTACTCTTCATATTTGGAGGCAATAAAGAATTTAACTCGCTCACTCTACCACTCGCTCACTCTACCACTCGCTCACTCTACCACTCGCTCACTCTACCACTCGCTCACTCGCTCACTCGCTCACTCACTCGCTCGCTCACTCTACCACTCGCTCGCTCACTCTACCACTCGCTCAGTCACTCTACCACTCGCTCAGTCACTCTACCACTCGCTCAGTCACTCTACCACTCGCTCAGTCACTCTACCACTCGCTCAGTCACTCTACCACTCGCTCAATCACTCTACCACTCGCTCAGTCACTCTACCACTAGCTCAGTCACTCTACCACTCGCTCAGTCACTCTACCACTCGCTCAGTCACTCTACCACTCGCTCAGTCACTCTACCACTCGCTCAGTCACTCTACCACTCGCTCAGTCACTCTACTACTCGCTCAGTCACTCTACTACTCGCTCAGTCACTATACCACTCGCTCAGTCACTCTATCATTCGCTCAGTCACTCTACCACTCGCTCAGTCACTCTACACTCGCTCAGTCACTCTACCACTCGCTCAGTCACTCTACCACTCGCTCAGTCACTCTACCACTCGCTCAGTCACTCTACCACTCGCTCAGTCACTCTACCACTGGGCAGAGTGAGCGAGTGGTAAGTGAGTGGTAGAGTGAGTGGTAGAGTGAGTGGTAGAGTGAGCGAGGGTAGCGTAAGCGAGTGGTAGAGTGAGTGGTAGAGTGAGCGAGTGGTAGAGTGAGCGAGTGGTAGAGTGAGCGAGTGGTAGAGTGAGCGAGTGGTAGAGTGAGCGAGTGGTAGAGTGAGTGAGTGGTACTGGTAGAGTGAGCGAGGGTAGTCGGGATGAGTGGCAGAGTGAGTGGTAGAGTGAGCGAGTGGTAGAGTGAGCGAGTGGTAGTGTGAGTAGTAGAGTGAGCGAGTAGTAGAGTGAGCGAGTGGTAGAGTGAGCAAGTGGTAGAGTGAGCGAGTGGTAGAGTGAGCGAGTGGTAGAGTGAGTGAGTGGTACTGGTAGAGTGAGCGAGTGGTAGAGCGAGCGAGTGGTAGAGTGAGCGAGGGTAGAGTGAGCGAGTGGTAGAGTGAGTGTATATATATATATATACTCTACCGCCTTGAGAAGGTTATCCGCTGACCACAATATCGTAAAAGTATTATTTACCAAATCATGGAAAAGTATTATTTAGTAAATAATGGAAACTTAAAAGTATTATTTAGTAAATATGTATACCATGAAAGTATGATTTAACATATAATCTCGAATATGACTAATTATTTGTAAATCATTAAAAAAATAGCCTGTTTCATGAATAAATAATAAATTCACAAACGGCGCCCCATACTCCTGTTCCTCGTTAGAAAAATCAAGCTGATCCTCCCCGTCTAAATAATCTAACCTTTCCGCCATTGCGATCTCTTATGTATTTATTACACGACGTCTTACCAAATAGAGGTAGAGCCTGATAAAAGTAAGTTTTGCCGTGGAGAAGTAAGTTTTGCCGTGGAGAAAAGTAAGTTTTGCCGTGGAGAAAAGTAAGTTTTGCCGTAGAGAAGTAAGTTTTGCCGTAGAGAAGTAAGTTTTGCCGTGGAGAAGTAAGTTTTGCCGTGGAGAAAAGTAAGTTTTGCCGTGGAGAAAAGTAAGTTTTGCCGTGGAGAAAAGTAAGTTTTGCCGTGGAGAAAAGTAAGTTTTGCCGTGGAGAAAAGTAAGTTTTGCCGTGGAGAAAAGTAAGTTTTGCCGTGGAGAAAAGTAAGTTTTGCCGTAGAGAAGTAAGTTTTGCCGTGGAGAAGTAAGTTTTGCCGTGGAGAAGTAAGTTTTGCCGTAGAGAAGTAAGTTTTGCCGTGGAGAAAAGTAAGTTTTGCCGTGGAGAAAAGTAAGTTTTGCCGTGGAGAAAAGTAAGTTTTGCCGTAGAGAAGTAAGTTTTGCCGTAGAAAAGTAAGTTTTGCCGTGGAGAAAAGTAAGTTTTGCCGTAGAGAAGTAAGTTTTGCCGTAGAGAAGTAAGTTTTGCCGTGGAGAAAAGTAAGTTTTGCCGTGGAGAAAAGTAAGTTTTGCCGTGGAGAAAAGTAAGTTTTGCCGTGGAGAAAAGTAAGTTTTGCCGTGGAGAAAAGTAAGTTTTGCCGTGGAGAAAAGTAAGTTTTGCCGTGGAGAAAAGTAAGTTTTGCCATGGAGAAAAGTAAGTTTTGCCGTAGAGAAGTAAGTTTTGCCGTAGAAAAGTAAGTTTTGCCGTGGAGAAAAGTAAGTTTTGCCGTAGAGAAGTAAGTTTTGCCGTAGAGAAGTAAGTTTTGCCGTGGAGAAAAGTAAGTTTTGCCGTGGAGAAAAGTAAGTTTTGCCGTGGAGAAAAGTAAGTTTTGCCGTAGAGAAGTAAGTTTCGCCGTAGAGAAGTAAGTTTTGCCGTGACACTTGTGGGCCACCGTAGATTGGATCATGTTACATGGTTTTTAGTAAGTATTTCTTTCGATGTCGACATGCGGAAATGAGTTCGTTACGTTTATTGAGGGAGCTTAGTTCCGGGTGGTAGATGATAATGAATTTTTCGGAGAGGCATAAGTTACAGCGTTTTGTTTTGTTTGAGTAGGGTTGCGATTTCAGCAGCTCGAATTTCGACGTGACGATGGGCAGTTTTGATGGAGCGGAGACGTGCGAACTGGTGGGATCCTACTTGCTTTCACAATTACCAACCGCGTACAGAAATAACATCGGCTTGTACCGCGACGATGGCCTCAGCGCTTTTAATGTTCCACCCAGGACGATCGAGAAAATCAAGAAAGAAATCTGCCAAGTATTTAATGACAATAAGCTGAAGCTAACCATCGAAGCAAACAAGAAATGCGTGAACTTTCTCGACATCACCTTTGACCTAAGATCCGATACCTTCAAACCGTACACAAAACCTGGCAACATCCCCCAATACATCAACATCCACAGCAACCACCCTGCAACTATCCTCCGCAGAATTCCCGAAACCATTCAGTAACCGACGTCTCTCGAAAATCTCATCCAACAAGCAATCATTTGATTCAAGCACGCCCCCGTACCAAGAAGCACTGAGAAAAAGCGGCTACAACTATAACTTACACTATGAGCCACAACCCGCACAAAAACCACACCGCAGAAGTAGAAATATCTCCTGGTACAACCCACCATACAGCTCTAACGTTAACACCGATATCGGACATAAATTCCTTAAAACAGTCGATGAATCCTTTCCAAAAAAGCACCCATTAAACAAAATATTCAACCGGAACACATTAAAGCTAAGTTACAGTTGCATGCCGAACGTCCAGAGCATCATCTCAACACACAACAAAACCATCCTGAACAAAGAAGACAACAAAAGCACTAACCCAGAAAGAAAATGAATTGCCGTCACAGAGATACCTGCCCACTGAAAGGAGAATGCCAGACCAAAGGGGTAGTCTACCAGGCTACAGTAACGAACACAACGACGAAAGAAGAACAAACCTACGTCGGACTAACAGAGACTATACATTCAAAACACGCTACCTAAACCACACAAGCTCCTTCCGAAACAAAACCAAGAAACACGCCACAGAACTCAGCAAACACATTTGGAAATTAAAAGACTCTAACACACCGTACATTATCAACTGGAAAATCATCAAGAAATCGCAACCCTACTCAAACAAAACAAAACGCTGTAACTTATGCCTCTCCGAAAAATTCATTATCATCTACCACCCGGAACTATGCTCCCTCAATAAACGTAACGAACTCATTTCCGCATGTCGACATCGAAAGAAATACTTACTAAACCATGTAACATGATCCAATCTATTTAATTATGCATCCCCTGTATATATTCTGTCACACTGTTACGCTATAATTATTCACCTGATGAGTGTGGCAAGTTCAACACTTGCCATACGAAACAGATCTGTAGTGATTAAAAATTCGATGAAGTAACTTGTGTTTTCATCTTGTGTTATACCGCTCTGCTTATGCATTGAGCACTCTATCTGTATGATTTTGTATGCGCTAGTTTATGTCTTAACGACAGTCTCTATCGCTAAATTTATCTATCTATCTATATATATATATATCTATATATATATATATATATATATATATATATATATATATATATATATATATATATATATATATATATATATATATATATATATATATATATATATATATATATATATATATATATATATATATATATATATATATATATATATATATATATATATATATATATATATATATATAGATAATTGTCAGGATCGAAATCATACGGGTAGAGTGCTCGATACCGGGGTTAACTGAGAGCAAACCACACTAGCTCTTTCAGAAATTCGAAACATAAACTTGCCACTGAGCTCAGTAAATATATTTGGAAATTAAAAGAACTAGATGTCCAATATTCGATCAAATGGAAAATAATCAAACAATGTAAATCCTACTCCAACAAAACCAAACGATGCAACCTATGCTTACATGAGAAGTTTATCATTATATGCTATCCGAAACTAGGCTCACTCAACAGAAGAAATGAACTTGTATCCACTTGTAGACATAGGAAAAAAATTTGTTAAGCAATCAATAACCAACCTACTATTATCACACCTACTATAACACCTGTAAATGCAAACAATAGACCAGTGTCATGATGCCATCCGTATAATCGATTCATCCTGTAGAACCACATAAACTCCTGTGTACTAAGTTTCCTGTGTATTAACATCAGTTGCAATATTCACCTGAAGAGAGTGGTAAGCTTCGCTTACCATACGAAACAGATTTGTAGTGAATTAAAGTTCAAATGAAGTAACTCGAGATTGTCTTTTTGTTTTACTATATATATATATATATATATATATATATATATATATATATATACACACAACGTGTCAAAAATTAGCCAATCAGAGAGAAGTATTAAAAATAAAAGTTACAAGTGAGAAAAGGAACACACTAGACAATAAACATCCAAAAAACATCAACAAATTAAATTTACTCACGAAGTGGAATTAAATAAATCACTTCTGTTCTTAGATATCAACATCAACCGTTCCGGTAGTTGCTTTTCTACAAATGTTTATCGTAAACTCACTTTTACTGGGTCATCACCTACCTATACTATCAAGTTTTGTGATTGGTTGATTTAAACAATAAAACAATAGAATCAACCACAAAGAAACCAATGTCCTAACCCTATAACTTTTGTTCCATATAGCCAATCATAAAACCTGTTCATTTTAGGTACGTATTTACCCCTTTTACTGGACTTTTGACTCATTCATTCCGTTTTGTTATAAAAAGGTCTTATTTTATCATTGCTTAGACGTTGTTTCAATATTTGCTCAACCTACTTAAAATTTCACGAAGAACTCGAAAAACTCAAAAAGATTTTTATGAGAAATAGCTATCCCGTTAAACTACTTCATATTTGTATTGCTTCTTTTCATGAAAAGGTTTTCGATAAGTCGCCTAAGGTTTCCACTGTCCCTAAACGTATTATTAATTTCTCTCTATACTTTTCACCGGACAACATTTAAGTTTACTAATTAAGAATCTTTCGCATAGAAGAAGTTCGTGCTCGAAAGAGCAGGAAGAAAGTATTTTAAAATCAACAAAAGAAATCTTGTGACCTGTGTCATGATGGTGAGAAAGGATGCTGGAAAGAATCCCCAAGTGTACTGTTCCGAGAAACGTGTATGTAAATGCCGGCAAGTTTCACCGACATACGAAGCTCCGCAGCTTCGACACGTAAAAAGATAAACAACACAAGATCTCAGACGCAAGGGAATTCTGTTTTTAAAAGGAAAGAAGTGAAAAAGACGAAAGGAAGGACGGGCAATTAAACTTAATTTCAATGTGTGGGTAGGCCGAAGTGAGGAGTTTTCTTAATTGGGTGCGAATTTGTGTAAAATGTTGTCCGGTGAAAAGTATAGAGAGAAATTAATAATACGTTTAGGGACAGTGGAAAACTTAGGCGACTTATCGAAAACCTTTTCATGAAAAGAAGTAATACAAATATGAAGTAGTTTAACGGGATAGCTATTTCTCATAAAAATCGTTTTGAGTTTTTCGAGTTCTTCGTGAAATTTTAAGTAGGTTGAGCAAATATTGAAACAACGTCTAAAGCTGATAAAATAAGACCTTTTTATAACAAAACGGAATGAATGAGTCAAATGAAGTCAAAAGTCCAGTAAAAGTGAGTTTATGATAAACATTTGTAGAAAAGCAACAACCGGAACGGTTGATACGGAAGTGATTTATTTAATTCCACTTCGTGAGTAAATTAAATTTGTTGATGTTTTTTGGATGTTTATTGTCTAGTGTGTTCCTTTTCTCACTTGTAACTTTTATTTTTAACACTACTCTCTGATTGGCTAATTTTTGACATGTTGTAAATATATATATATATATATATTTAAACGATGCAATTTATGTTTAGAAGAAAAATTTTGTATTTTAAAAGAAAAAAATAAGAATAGTTTACTCAACAAAAGAGCGGAAATAATTTCACAGTGTCGTCATCGTAATAAATTTCGCGTAATCAAACGCAAACAAAGCCATGACCTCATGCTTTGTCCCCCACATACGCCCCCACTTTCCGGCAGAAAGCCTATAAATAAGCGGTCATCCCTTTCGATATTGTCACTGCCTGAAGATTCTTTTACAGATGAAACAAGTTGTAGCAGACCAGTTTTGAGGTTAAGCGAAAATATATATATATATATATATATATATATATATACATATATATATATATATATATATATATATATATATATAAAGCAAAGTGAAAAGGTGGTAAACTGCCAAGAATTTAGTGACGAGATACTGACGTTTCGAGCGGAGCCCTTCATCAGAGTAAGATATATATATATATATATATATATATATATATAATATATATATATATATATATATATATATATATATATATATATATATATATATATATATAGCAAAGTGAAAAGGTGGTAAACTGCCAATAACTTAGTGACGAGATACTGACGTTTTGAGCGGAGCCCTTCATCAGAGTAAGACGAGATGAAATAAAATAAATAGGACTTATATATATGCCAAAAGGGTGTCACAAGTAGAAAGTATAATAGCCAATCAAATGCACGGGATCGGAGATAAACAAAGTAATAATTAATGAGATACGAAAAGTTAAATCATTTGCTATTTTTACAGTCGATCATTATTATTATTGTTATTTAATCTTATTTACATACGGTAGTCCTTCAGTCTTAAATAGTCTGTTTTCCAAGGAGCCGTACTACTAAAAAAAATACACGAAAATATACTAACACTATTTACACAAAAAAATAAAAAATAAAAAATGTTACGTGTTTCCGTCTCTGATTTGAGCCCTGAACTTGTTTAAAGAGATATTATCTTTAAGACGATTTGGTAACTCATTCCACAGTTTTGCACCGCTATAGCTTATGCTTTTTTTAAGAAAATTTGTTCTAGGTTTTTCCAATGCATAATCTAAATTATTACTGCGAAGACTGTATTGTTGGTTGTTCGTTACAGTGAATACATTGGAAATGCTTTCTGGGCATTCTCCTTTTCTTATTTTGTACATGAAAACAGCTTTATTTTCATTTCGTCTTTCTACCAATGATTTCCAATTTAGTTCACTTAATATTTCAACAGATCTGACATCATATGTTTTACCAGTAATGACTCTTGCAGCTCTGTTTTGCATTTTTTGTAGCTTTTCTTGCAAATAATTTTCGCAAGTATCCCAAACCAGGCTACAATAGTCAAAGTGTGGCAAAACTATTGCATTGTAAACCGAAATCAGTGTATTTTTTGGTACAAAGTCCTTCATACGTCTAATCATTCCTAGTATACAATCTTATTTTTTCGCCAGGCGCTCTATTTTGTGTTTCAGTGGTCGGCTCATCATGCGGTTTAAATTTAGTAGTGATATTGCTTAATTTCAAAATCGCTTGATAATTTACCCGAAATAATTGTATATCGAAACTTATGAACCTAGTACGGGTATTAATGTTTACCGTCACACATATTTGTCATATTATATCCTTTACAACAAACGCGTCTCAATTTACTCAAACATGATCTACACCTTCGCTGAACTTTCGTAGATATAACAGTTAAAGAAATACGATTTCAGACATTGATAGCCTACAACCTATGTGATTTGAATAAACTTATAATTTCCAAATATGTTTAAAATATTTGCCCCCATTCCGCAGTATATCGTGACAACTTAGCGTGAAACTATCTTCTAGTTCAGCACCCGTTCTTATAGGTTCGATAATTTCACAAAGAATGGACACAAACCAATGAACTTACTAATCTCACATTTCTCTGTAACTCAATGTCAGCAGACGCATGTACGCGTTGCGTACCTGTTTTTAATGTTGTCGAAATTGAGAGCATTGATGAAGTTTAACTTTGGATAGCTGGTCATCATACATGCAATGAGTGTATTTATAGTGGAATTATTTTAGTAGAATCCAAGACTTGCAGGATGGTCTAACCAGGCTCTTTCAGAAAGAAAGAAGTTGGTTGTCTTGTTGGTCTAACCAGGCTCTTTTAGAAAGAAATTATTTATCTTGTTGGACAGCAGTTCCAGTTTTAATCTATCTGTGCTAAAGAAACTCAGCAATTGGATGAAGAAATTTATATGTACGTTTTTATTATTCAATATTGAGTCCAAGAGAATAACTGAAGAAGACCTCAGTGGTATCTTTTCAACACTTACAGGCAATGGTGACAGAAGTGGTAGTTGCAGGGAGGAGTGTTAAGAGTGCTGTGCATTCCCTACCAATTTTGGTGATCTCAAGAAGTCAGAAAATTCAAAATGATTTTAAATTGATATTTTCCTGCATATGAATATAATTTGGAGCTGGCTCTCATTTCATCAGCATGCTTATTCACATTGGTCTGACTGTCAGCTTTGAAAAAGCCATGATATTTTTTGACAACAGAAAAAAAGAAGCAAGAAGAAATTTCTCAGCTAACTACAGCATATGTTCCAGTGATGTTGCTAATAGATAACATCAATATCTATTGAGGGAAGAGAAAGCACTTACGCCTTTTTAAATCCATGGATCCAACAATGTGGAATTTTACTGCTGGAGCAGTTCTTATACCAAATTTAGATGGCATGCAGGAACTTCTCGTAGAAAACGAAGCCTGTCTTTCCACCCAGAGCACTGCCACTTAAGTAAAGGCAAGAGTATTCTCTGCAGCTGTTGATAGGTACTTGCTTAATATTATAAATGATAGTGTGAACAAAGTTTCGTTTACTCTACAACAGCTCAAAGAAATGCGTGAACAGCAGTTGAATTCTCACCTGAGAACTGATGGCTTCCAAAGCACGTAATTTCCAAAGTACAAAATCAATATTCCAAAAGAAGAAGAAATGCTAGCAGCTACTGCTCGCACAATCCTTTGTACCATGAGTTTTGGGCAAGTTATCTGAAGAATTTCACTTGCCAAATGGATATAAGAATGCACAATATTTATCTTTTGACTCTATCACGGGTAACTTTGACATTATTTGCTTCTGAATAATCTGGAGATGATGACCATACTACAGTATTATCAAAGTTTTTGGTTGAGTCTGGAGCACAATATTCTGGACCTTTGTTTACAAGTATTCCTTCTCCCCTTGTGATGAGCAAAGCCATGCAACTGAGTGACATTCAGCATCTCTTTGAAGAGGACAGTGCACTTTCGGATAAGGACAATTCGTTGATCAAAGGGATGGATTCAACATTCTGTAAGAAGTCAACTACCTTAACAGCTGGTCAAGATTTGGAGCAGATGTGCAACAGAACATGTTCTTATTTTATGACACCTCTGGTTTGGGACGGTATAGAGGGGAAGGCATCGCAGGTTCGCGGGTTCAATTCCAGCCGGAAGGCCTTGAAGTTGCATTTTTCGCAACTGGTCCCGGTTTGGTCTTAAAATGTATGTATTCCAACACTCGAAATTTTCCTTGACCATAAATCCTTTCAACATGTAGTTTGATGGACTGAAATGCCAAATATTACCTATATATATATATATATATATATATATAGATTTTCGCTTACCTCAAAACTGGTCTGCTACAACTTGTTTCATCTGTAAAAGAATCTTCAGGCAGATGAAACAAGTTGTGAAACAGATGAAACAAGTGAAACAATGAAACAGATGAAACAATGAAACAGATGAAACAATGAAACAGATGAAACAAGTTGAAACAATTCTTTTACAGATGAAACAAGTTGTAGCAGACCAGTTTTGAGGTATATTATATATATATATAATTAATATTACCTATATATATACATACTATATATGTATATATATATACAATCAAGGGTATACAACCAAGGATATACAATCTCGAGCCCGAGGCGAGAGATTGTATATCCGATACAACAGGACGTGAATGTTGTAAATAGCATGTGATACGGATGCATGTAAACGTTCATATTCATAACCAACGGATATTACCTGGCAAGGAATTTTCTTCAACTGGATTAATTTCATTAACGTTCTCCTAGAAATAAAATAATAATAATCTTCAGTCGCTTTTGGTCAACTGAAGGCCAACTCGAGCGTGTCAAAGTTCCAATTAAATGACACTTTCACACGCTCGAGTTAGAACATTTAAAACAAAGAAAAGGCATATTAATCTTTACAACATGTGAGATCTAAATCGTAAGAAATTTATAGTTACCTCCATGATTTCAAAATAGTTAAATGCTTTGTCTTTTACAAAGTTTTCTGGTTGAAGGGATTTAGTAGCGTTATTCAGTTGACATTTATGCCTGGAGCTCGAGCACATCTCTTCTTTGATCTCATAGTTCATAGATTTACACAAAGGATATTCAGACAAGCATTGATGAGCGCATTCAATCTCACTGTAAGTTTCACTTTCTTTCATCACATTATTCTCAAGTCGAGCACCTTGAGAAATTTGAAAAGAGAAAAGAAGAATCAGCGATATCTTTCCATAACGCATAAGGGGATTAATACTCGCAGCATTCTGAATTCTGCGGGCGAGTTTGAGCTATATGAACTGAGATGATCATGAAGAGTGAAGGTTATATACGTATGTTTACAATATGTAACTTCTAATAATCTGAATGTTACATATTAGAATTGCCACAGGAGGTCGACCACTCTTGTCTAGTACTCTTGTTCTTGTCTTGTAACCAACACGTGAACGAACACAACTTTGTCCAAAATATATCGGTCAAGCCAAAGCCGGGTAAGCGCGCCAGTCTGGTCACTCGTGTTTATATGGGAAATACCCAGCCCCGGTAACTGAGAACCCGGTCACACAAAGCCTGATGCCCGGGCTATAGCTACTACATGCATCCCAAAATTCCTAGCCCGAGTTAGCGGGGATCTAGCTGTTTTTTATTATTCGTTTTACATTTATTGACATACGTCCCTATACCATATCCTTAATGGCATACAAATGCTTTGAATGCACTTTGATTACTTAATATTTAATTACTTCTAGTACAGTATATTGACAATCTAGTATACTGACAATTTAGTTTATCTTATACAAGAAGGTAATATTTGTTCTGAAAGTTCAACATGTTGTACAGTACCTTTAGCTACAAGAATGAACACTTTACTTATGAAGGACCCCTCGGTATTGAAAGCGAGATAACCCAACAGGGTGAAGAGAAACAGAAGGTTGTAGAGTGAACGTGTTTTAAAAACACTTTGGTACACTGTTGTCTTGGCGGTGCTGAGGTATTCTTTGACAGACGTCATGATCAATTCTTGACTTTGGCTCTATAGAATTAAAATACGATAAATACGATTTTCAGTTTAGAATTAGACCTTAAAACAGGAAATTCCTAAAAAGAAAAATTATATATTTCGAAGCAGCAGTATATATATCTATCATCACTGAGATATACTCTCTCTCAGTTTTCGTTTTAATAAAAACATGTTTTTGGGCAAAAAAATACATCACTCACTGATACACAATTATAATATTTATATTGAAATAAAAATAATGTTTTACCTTAGCTTGCTACTGCAGAAAAACTTGGCTATACAAATCTTTTTTTGCTGTCTTCCGTTTTAAAAGATCGTCTGACCGAAACTACTCTATTTTGTCGGGACACTCAAATTTAAGTAGTTATAGTTAATATTTAATTATCATATTAATTATCATTAATATTTAATGAAAATTAGATTTATCAAATAAGGTAATCAACGCAAATAACGTAATGCTATATATAGACTTAAATATCGAACTGAACTTGACAAATTCAGAACTGGAAAGCATACGTACAAGTTTAAATAAAAGAAATTGCATGGAATGTGTGAAGTTGATCGTCCAAGTTGTTGTAGTCTTGAGAAAGACTGTTGTTGGTGACTGACGTTTCGACGGCCTCAGCGGCGGTCATCTTCAGAGTCAAGTAAAGCGCGTTTTTTTTTGGTGCACGCAAATTAAAATGAAAACATTTCATATTTTGTACTGTTCGCGTGAGATCTGAAATCGGCCCGTCATTAAATTTTTAGAGATGCAAATCAACTTCACACATCTAATGATACTCCCAGGTTCAAATATTTACTTTCGAAACTGCATGGATAGTAAAAGTGAAATTACGTGCAGATAATTTCATATTTAAGATTAAGATCAAATAAAATATTTTTCACACTATTTTTTACCTTCCCCTCACAAAATGGGACATGATAATTAGTTTATAATCAATGTCGGCATGACTCTGTGTTGGTTTCATGCTAGCATCGTGTAAACATGGTCTACGATCTAGCCAAAACAACAAAAGTGAAAATAATTAAAGTAGCAGTATGATCCGAAATGGTGAGTAATTTTAGCTGTCTAATGGTAGTATAGGTGCATGGAAATGAACATGAAAACATTTCATATTTTGTATTGTTCGCGTGAGATCTGAAATCGGCCCGTCATTAAATTTGTAGAGATGCTAAATCGTAGCAGCGGTCATCTGCTTCATATGTTACTATTATTATTATTATTATTATTACTATTATTATTACCTGTGTACAGTTAAATATTTCAAAACTTAAAATATTAATATTAAAATTATTAATAGTAAAACTTATGCTAATTACTATATCGAAAAACATTGATAGAGAAAAACGGTTCAATCTATAGACCACAGACTATTTAAAATTATTTTTCTAAATAAAATAAGACTGTTATAATAACATTTTCTAAATAAAATAAGGCTCCTTTGGCAGCTTGTTAAATACCAGAGCTCCTTGAAATAGGAAACTTCTTTTGGCGGCAGTACAGTATCTCCAATCTTGCGTATCTCTTGAATTTAAACTCGTATGTTATCTCTATTATCTCACTCTTATCAACCCCATTTAATAGTCAGCTGTTATTACATTCATGACGTGCTTGTTTGAGTTATAAAACCCGACAGGCTTACTAATGTCTCACGGTATGGCTTGACAATGCTCATTTTTTGTTGGGTGATTTCTCAAGAACCTCGCCGAGGTCCATTGCATTTTTCACAAACTCGGCACACAGCTCTTGATAATTCACTCAGGCGCGCAATCCAAGTTAGAAGAATATACGTATATTAAAAATAGTACTAAATGTCATCCGTATATAAATTAACAACTAGAGGCCGTGGGTTCAAATCCCACCGAGGTCAATTGCATTTTTAGCAAACTCGGTTTGGCACATATACAGTAGCTCTTTACGGCGAGATTATCACCCTCGCTTCTCTCGGTCGCTAAGAGGAATTAAATATATTGATACATCCAAAGTCTATTCAAACCTGTCAGACGGTATTTTGGTTTACGACGCTTTAAGTAATAGTTCAAACACGAGACGGAGGATTTCAAAGTCCGAGTGCCTATTGAAAATGCGAGCCGAAGGCGAGCATTTTTAATGTACGAGGGCTTTGATAACATAGTAATTTACATATTTTCAAAATCTTAGGACTTCATCGTACGTGATGAGTTAGATGATCTTCCTCCGGTTTCAAAAGGTTCATGATTATTAATGAGTTTGAGAATTTGGTTTCTTCAACAAATTGGTGAGGTATACCTCGATTCCTAACTCGGTAGTTAGGTATCCTCCAAATTGGAAAGTCACCATCATCCTAAATACGATATTATTGATATAGCTGATGCTACATGAACTAAATAGTTGAATGACAAAATGTTTCATGATTTGAACTTTGTGTTGATGTTCTACAAAGGTTTGTTTATCTGAAATGCTAATATGTGACGTCTTTTCTGCATTCTGTGTGATAGACTGCAGGTGAGGATTTGAGTGAATAAGTTGATAAAATCTCTAGTATATAGCGTTCAAGTATATCATCAACATTTGAATTAGGTTAAATTTCTCTAGCAGCACAATATTGTATCGTCACACGTCACACTGCCATGCATTTCCAAAAACAAACCTTGAAAGCAATGAACGCAAAACTCAAATCATAAAACAGATTTTGGCATTCAACTATTCAGTTCTTGTACTGTAGAATCTATATATCAGTAATATCGAATATCTGGTGATCACTTTAATGAGGATGCACCTTCCGCTATAAATTGAAAAGATTTTCAAGGCATTTACAAAGAATTGAAACGTTTAATAATTCATCTATTTTGTGAGGACAGGATCTGCCATGGGAGACTACTAAAATTAATACTAAAATTTGAATTGCTGAACTAGTAAATCACTATCAAGGAAGGTATAATGTTTTGAGTTAAGGGAAGAGTATAGTTGCTTGAAAATCTATAATCTATATACTTATAGTCTGACAGTTTTAACCTGTATGTCTATTGTATACCGTTTCGGGTGTCAGGGGATATACATGTAGGGTTACAGTGAACACAGGCAAAACTAAGAGGTCTTGTTATTCTTTTAAATCAATATTATTAAACTCATCTATATAGTAAGCTGTCCTGAGGGCGTCTTCTTGAATTCACTCAATCTTTTTTTCTTACAGTAGTACTTAATCGAACAATTTTGAATTTTGACGATCTCTTTTACAGTTCTCTGAAAGCCATGAAGCGGCCGAGAGGCGACTATAGTAAAGCAGCCCCGCTGCACAAACCAGATCAGGCCGTCGACCATACTGAAGCATTCATTCTGCTCGATATTAATCTTAATGCTGTGTTCGTCACATCGTGTTCCGTCTTGTCTTCTAATTGCAACTGGTGGGAGAAACGATTGATATATACAGGTAGGGATCTATTACAGGTAAGTTGGTCGGCACAATTCATGTTGTAATTTTAAGAAAATCTTCCCTAAAACCATCACTTCAACCTATAGTAAATCACTAAAATCTATAAAAGGATGAGGTGTTTTCTCTGTCCGACAGCCGAGATAAAGACAAGCAGCTGCAACATGATTTGTTCTTCGTCCTTTTGTATGCAATCGCTTGCTCACGGCATGTTTAAAGAACATATACGCACTTTCAATACAATGATTATTAAGTTGAAGCTGATTGGCTAAAGCTTGGAGGCGATGTTTCCCATTTTCTAGTGTTATAGTCCTGGACTCTCTTCCAAATCTCAAATCTGAAGCCTAGTCCTTGTCCAACTTTGTTACCTTCATTATAGACACAAACTGTCCAATAACACTGGTGCCCCCAGCGCTATTTTCTTGAAAAGTTACCTCTGAAACAATGACACTTTCTTCTAGTAAAACTGAGCCACATTTAGTACATACTGTGTCACTACCACATGTTGAACACGCTCGAGACATGGTTATTAATACGTACTGATTCCCATAAAAATACATTTCATAATATACAGTTTTAACTCTTAATTCAATAGGATAAAATATAACTCCATGCGTGTGAGTTATTTTACAGGAGTTATTTTAACTCTACTTTTTGGAGTACCGTAACTCCGGCGTGACGATAAGTTTCAGATAGAGCCATCTCAACTGGGATTACGCAAACTATTGTAGAGGAATATTTTTTTGTGAATTCCTGAGATAAGATCTCAATCATAACAAACAAGATCAAAATACACGCGTAAACAACAATTTATGTTTTTATGTTCTTTATTTCTGTTTTATTTTAATAATATTTAATTACACTTTTTAATACAGACCGCTAAGGCCCGGTTCAAACGTCGAACTTCTAATTCTTCCGAACCTAATTTAGCGAGTTAAGTTAACACGACATGAGAAGTTCAACGTTTGAATGAATTAAGTTCGACTCAAGCTGTCGGGAATTTCGACTTCGTTCCGATTAGGCTCGACAATTCAAACGTCATACAGAACATGAACCGAACCAATAATACGGCCTACGAGTTTCGGAATTCGGATGTATTTTAAAAATGCGAGAAACGAGTAAAATGCCCGGCAGTATTATCGGACAAACCACTCAATGGGATATTTATTATATGACTTATATATTTTATGATTTGAAAAGTTTTTTTCAAACACATCTTTCTTCCAGGGGTGATAATACGACAACTCGACAAAGAAGCCAGAAAAATTCTTCAATCTGATTGCATAAAAATTACAAACAGAGCAAACCTGTCAATCAAGTTTTGGGGCAAACGAAATTTTAATAACTAATATGACAGAAAAGTACGTTTCTTAATGTTTTCTGCTGTCCAGAACTTGAGCGATTCGCTTAAATCGCTTGATTCGTTCACTATGGCCGGAAATATCTGACATGTCTACTGCGTCTGCGCGAAAATCGCCTGTAAAGATGGCGAACATATTGCCACTATTTATGTATGAGATAATTATCAATTCGCCAAATACAATGTCTTCTAAATTTATTTGAATGGATGCGGCCATCGGATCAGAGTCCGTACGTTCTGTCAAAGCGTCGTAACAATACAGATGCTCGTTAATAGGATTCAAACTTGCCCTGATTTTCAAACATAAACTATTGAAATATTTGCCTTTAATACCTTCATATTGTAAATACAGACTTGTTTCGCGAGACCCGCTGTTATTTTACATTGTTTCACATTTCAATAATATTTAAGTGCGGCCATCGTGCGTCACAAACAAAGACTTTCTTTATACAACCTGCTATTCGGTGTAGTGAGACATGAAATAGTGATCGGGCTTTTTCGGTTTAAAAGTTCGATACCCCTAGTGATATCAGTGCTACTTTAAACAAACATTTCTCAGAAATTGGACCATCTTTAGCCTCAAAGATCCCTTATACACCTTCTGATTTTAAAGATTATATCACTCCTTCAAAACATATTTTCAATTTAGAACATACATCAAGTGATATAATATTAAACTTAATTAACAAATTACCCACTAAAAAAGCCAGTGGGCTTGATAATATATCTACTCACCTATTAAAGGAAGCAGCACCTGTATTTATTCAGTCATTAACTTTTATAATTAATCTCTCAATCACTTCTGGAATTTTCCCAAATAAATGGAAACTGGCAAGAGTCTCGCCAATTTTCAAAGATGAAAACAGGGCTGATCCTAATAATTACAGACCAATTTCGGTCTTGTCTGTTGTAAGTAAACTGATTGAAAAAATTGTTTTCAATCAGCTTTATGCTTACTTAAATGAAAATAAGCTGTTAACTGAATCACAATCAGGATTTAGGCCTATGTTTTCAACAGAAACAACCTTACTTGAAACTACAAATGAATGGTACTCACAGAAATATTGATGACAACCACTTAAATGGTGTAATATTTCTGGACCTAAAAAAGCTTTTGATACCATGAACCATTCTATTATGCTACAAAAGCTTGAACTCTATGGTGTCGAATCCAGATCTTTAGATTGGTTTAAATCATATCTTATACTGAACGAAAGCAGAAAACCCTGGTTAATGGAGTACTGTCAGATGTTTGTACACTAAATTATGGAATACCACAAGGATCTATTTTGGGACCTTACTATTTATTCTGTATATAAATGATCTCCCTTCATGTAATTTGTTTTCCAAACCAAGAATGTATGCTGATGATACCACCTTGATCTCAGCTGCTGAGGATGTTAATCTCCTCAATTTTCAAATGAACCATGATATGAATATAATTCAGTCATGGTTAAAGGTAAATAAATTAACCTTAAATGTTGGGAAAACCAAGTACATGCTGATAGGGAGTCAGTTTATGCTTTCTCAGGTACCAAACGATTTTAAAATACAAGTAAACAATGTACCCCTAAAAAGAGAGAACTTATAAATCTCTTGGGGTTCATATAGATGAAAATCTAACTTGGAACTCACATATAGATATAGTTTCTAAAAAAATATCTGTGGGTCTTGCAGACTTGAAATGTATAGGCTCTACTATACCTTTTGAAACTCGATTAAATATGTACAAAGCACTGATCTTACCATACTTTGACTATTGCAGCTCTGTATGGGGCAACATTGGTAAAATCTGAGAGACTCCAAAAATTGGAAAATAGGGCTGCCTGCTTGGATAATTACGCTCTCAAATTATGAGGCACATTCTAGTGACTTATTGGATGATCTGGGTTGGGAAAAACTAGAATATAGGAGAAGTATGCAACTTGCTGTGTTGATGTTTAAAATCTACAGCAACCTTTCTCCATTGCGAAAAAAGACGATCTGGAGCAGTTTGTGCGGGTTTTCGTGCTTCGCTCTGTCAGCCAACTGACGTACTTATTTCCCTCAGGATCATCTTTTCTGAATGAGTGAGAGCGATGCCAGCTAGCGGCTGCGAAGGAGACTATAGACGGGAATGAAATTCACTCAAGTCATCAACACGAGCCAAAAACTATCTCGCTTACCGGGCGATGGCTCGCCTCCATATAAACAGTTCCTTAGACTATATAGCAAGTTAATCAGGAAGAGATCGATATCGAGTTACTTTATTTATACAAACTTGTGTTAAGTAAGTAATATATCATACACGAGAAGGCGTTTATTATCGTGAAATGGTTGCAGAGGGAAGACATCGAAACCTCTTCCCAGTCCTGTAACTGGAGCGCAGGGATTGGCTTAAACTACTCGGAGTTATTTTTCATGAAAATCCTTGTAATTGGGATCTTCAAATTGATAAATTATTATGTAAAGCTAGTAGTCGTTTATATATTCTTAGAGTTTGTAAGTATTATGGTTATAGCAAGGATCAACTTAGTGCATTATGTGATGGTCTTATCATGTCCTTGTTCTTGTATGGCATTGAGGTATGGGGCAGTGCTTACGAAAATAAATATCTGAGTCGTATCGATTGTTTTTGTAAACGCGCTTTTAAATTCGGTTATACCACTAAATATATACTTATATCTGATGTAATAGCTAATAGAGATAATAAGATGTGGAAAATAATTACTTGTAATCCTAATCATTCTTTATATGACCTTTTACCTCCAAAACAAGGGAGAATATTGCGTAAACGTGGACATGAATTTATTCTCCCAAAAGTAAGAACTGAACGATTTAAAAGAACATTTATAAATAATTATTTGCTGAAACCGGGATTCCGCGCTTTGCCTGGACGGGACGAAAAACGTCCAGCCTAACATCGATTCCATATAAACATAACGTGATAAATATGAGAGAAATATCCCGATCATCGTCCCGTCCCGACAAACGTTCCGTCCCGCCTTTCATATATATAAACAGGCCCTAAAAGCGTCGTAAATCAAAATACCGCCTGAATGGCAAAATCAGTTTTATGTGATTTGAGCTTTGCGTTGATTGCTTTCAATGTTTGTTTTTGGAAATGCTAATGAGTCGGCGATGTCAACGAAGTCATCATTTCGGAAAACGTCGATGATATACTTTGACGCTATACTATATATAGATCTTAATATCAACTTTTTCACTCAAATCCTCAACCATGAGTCTATCATACGGAAAGCAGAAAAGAAAGCCAAACAAACCTTTATAGAAGAACATCAACGTAAAGCTCAAATCATTAAACATTTTGTCATTCCTGTCCAGAGGAAAATTTTCCGGAGTGTTTTACCTGTAACGTATAATTGCCGATCGAAGGTAACAATGATGAACTGCTTCGATTGATATATGTACTCACTGCCTATGCGGCAGTCGCTATGCACGAGAACGTTGTGATGGATGTTGGGCATAAGGAGAATCGAGAAAATTCGGAAGAATGACATCAGAGCATGCAATTGGGCGATAGTGTTGAACGAGAAAATAAACAGAACTCTTCGTGAAAAACGTTTAATCTTATAGCAAAAGGCGCCGAAGGAAAAAATCATCATTAACAAAATTATACTAGATATTCGAATACCTTTGTTGAAGAAACTAAAAGCGTCGTAAATCAAAATACCGCCTGAATGCCAGCTTTGCGTTGATTGCTTTCAAAGTTTGTTTTTGGAAATGCTAATGAGTGTGCATGCATGACATATCAACTCAGTCATCATTTCAGATAAAATATTGTGCTGCTGGAGAAATCTGACCTAATTCAAACGTGTATGGTATACTTGAACGCTATACTAGGGATCTTAATATCAACTTGTTATTCACTCAACAAAATGTGTTATTCATTCAACAAAATGTGTTATTCACTCAACAAAATGTGTTATTCACTCAACAAAATGTGTCATCATTTCGGATACAATATTGTGCTGCCAGAGAAATGTGACCTAATTCAAACGTTGATGGTATATTGAACGCTATATACTAGAGATTTTATCAACTTATTCACTCAAATCCTCACCTGCAGTCTATCACACGGAATGAAGGAAAGAAAGCCAAATTGCTGGGTGACGTCACCTTCATTAGCATTTCGGTCAAATAATAATAATAATAATAAAGACGTATTAGGAGCATTATACAATAGGCTCAATGCTCTTACAACAATATATTGTTAATTTTACTTATAAAACTAATCACAGTTTCATTATAAGATAAAGCCTACTACATATATTACCACTATGAACAAAAAACTAAGAAAAGATCCGTTGCAATACGTAACAAAGCCACCAGGTTCTCCTCAGTAACCCACGTTATCCTTTTTGTTTGTTTGGTTCTTCGTGGACTGTTCAGAGCAAAACCACGGCGCGTGTTTGACAATGCCATGTACTGTATTGTCTGTTTCCCCCCGAGCTCTCCCTTATTCACTACAGCAGTGTGTATATTAAGTATTAACACTGACAAGTATACATAGTAATGCTTGTTTATTGCTACAAAATTGTAGGCCAGGCCCAGGTCATATAAACACAGCAATAGTATGCATGTTTTTTCACCCTAAACTACTGTATATATAGGCTAATTATCAAGCATATAGTATTTATAATTTTAATCAAATAATAAACATACTGTACATGCAATCCCAAAATTTGTACGACCACTTACTATTCTGCAGTATTATAAAGAACAAATGGTATATATTTTAAACAGGCTAGGACTGGCCATTGTACCATCTTGTTATATCATATATGTTTTGAAAATTCAAAACATTACACACCTTCAAATTTTCCCAAATCTCTCTATTTGTGGACTGATAAAACATGGACTGGTAAAACATGGACTGATAAAACATGGACTGGTAAAACACGGAGGGTTAGGATCTTTGTTGTTTTGGGGTTAGCCATTATTTGTTTGTAGCTGTGAATGTATGATGTCTACATTAACAAATAATCGCTAACCCCAAAACAACAAAGATCCTAACCCTCCATGTTTTACCAGTTCATGTTTTACCAGTTCATGTTTTACCAGTTCATGTTTTATCAGTCCATGTTTTATCAGTCCATGTTTTACCAGTCCATGTTTTATCAGTCCATGTTTTATCAGTCCATGTTTTATCAGTCCATGTTTTATCAGTCCATGTTTTATCAGTCCAGTCCAGTCCAGTACAGTTCAGTCCATGTTTTACAACATGCCGTCATCATTTCGGATACAATATTGCACTGCTAGAGAAATGTCACCTAATTCAAACGTTTATGGTATACTTTAACGCTATACTATAGATCTTAATATCAACTTATTCACTCAAATCCTCAACCAGTCTATCACACGAAAAGCAGATAAGAAAGCCAAATTGCTGGGTTGACGTCACATTCATTAATATTTCAGACAAACAAATCGGTTGCTTCCTCGGGTAGCAGGCGCAGAATATCGTTGCATTGAATTATAAGGTTTAGGAGTTGTGTTAGTCATTTCTTTATTTCAGGGTTAGGACTAGAGTTTTTATTTGGGTTATGGTTAGGATTTTTGTTCTTGTAAAGTTTCTGAATCCTGAGAAAATAACCTTGATATGTCTATGCTATTCATGTAATAACATTTATAAATCGGCCACTTTTGCTATCAGAAATATCGGCAAGATCAGGAAATATTTGAGTAAAAAGGACTGTGAGAAGTTGGTGCATGCATTCATAACATCAAAACTTGACAGCTGTAATAGCATCCTATATGGCTTACCAGAAGCTGAATTGAGCAAGTTACAGCGAATTCAAAATACAACTGCTAGACTTGTTACAGGGGTTAAAAAATCGGAGCATATCTCCCCTGTGCTTCGTAATCTTCACTGGTCGCCGGTGAGATCAAGGATTGTATTTAAGATACTAATAATTACTTTCAAGGCTTTGCATGCATGGCCAGGCGCCTGAGCTTATATTACTGATTTGTAACTAAATATAAACCTAAATCTGCTACTTGAGCCAAAATCCAAAACGGTGACTCATGGAGTCATTACCACAGGAAATTAGAAGCTTTGATATGTTAAATAATTTTAAGTCAGCACTTAAGACTTTTCTTTTTAAAATTAATAGTAGGCTTAATTATCTTATAATGAAACTGTAATTAGGAATAAATTTAAATAAAATTAAGAATATATTGTTGTAAGAGCATTGAGACTATTGTATAATGCTCCTAATACGTCTTTTATTATTATTATTATTATTGTCTCTCCCGTACACGAGGAATTAACCAACATACCTTTATAGAACATCAACGTAAAGCTCAAATCATGAAACATTTTGTCATTCAACTATTCAGTTCATGTAGAATATATATATATATATATATATATATATATATATATATATATATATATATATATATATATATATATATATATATATATATATATATATATATATATATATATATATATATATATATATATATATATATATATATATATATATATATATATATATATATATCAATAATATCGTATTTAGGATGATGGGGACTTCAACAAAATGAGATTTAACATATTCGAATGCCCAATTTGTTGAATAAACCAAAAGCGTCAAAATACCGCCTGGTTTGAATAGAACAATGCGAGGAATTTATGAAAATTAATCCCAAGGCCTATCAAGGGTAATAAAATTTTCATTAAATGTGCCAAATAATACACATATACAATGTGAACAACTGAATATGAAAAGGCAGTGACTGAAGGTGCTAGTTATACGTATAACCTGCGGCATTAGGACGAATTTACAAAGACGTTGCATTCGGAAGATCTTGAATAAACGTAAGTTAAAATTTACTTATAGAGTTCATTTATGTCATTGGGCTTGTTTCGCACAAGCCGTCTTTTCAACACTGGGTATTTCAAACAGATCTGCACTCATATTTATCCAAAATAATCATACATTCCGGGATTTGTTTGCATAATTCCTTTTGAGAGGTCGCCCGTGGACTGAAATCACCCAACTCCAAAGCACTCTGTCTCTTTTCTGATCATTCACATATCTAACGTTTTTTTATTTGTCTCTTCAAAAACTCATTAATAATTCAAGAGCAAACTGGCCTATCATCTCACGTAAATCGTAAATTTCAACGAGCTACCTGCCTATATTTTTTAATTTACTAGAGAGAACCACCTAACAAGAAACCTAACAATGTGAATGTGATACGATATATAATAAGTACAATGAATAAGTCAGGACAAACATACATGAACAACTTAACTTTATAACATTGCCAACAAATTTGAAAGCGTACCTTCCTCGGTGTGCGATTTTTAGTCAAAACCGAAGCTACTTGAAGCCTCTTGATTTATCTAATATGCTCTTCGTTAAAATAGTGTGATAAATAAAGGCAGAAAACCTTTCTCGAGAAAACAGGTTCCTGACTTGTTCCATTCGAACCATTTCTATGTCTTTGAAGATTCTTGAACCCGCTCTAAAACGCGAAGTGTTGACTGTTGTAGAATTTGATTCTTCTGCAGTAAAAACAACGACATTCAAATTTTCGTCAAATTGCTGACAGGTCTCGAAATTGAATGAATTAACACTATTATTGGAAGTCCCAAGAGGTTCGTTTTTGAAGCTGTTCAAAACACTCGCAGCACGTGTTTTATCAGGTCTAAAACCACTCGCGCTCGTGGTTTTAAACCTGATAAAACACTGCTGCTCGTGTTTTAAACATTACTTCCTTCTCGCTTCAAATGCCATGTTCTCTTCACATAGCTTCTTCCTCTCCTCTGCTATATGCAAGCCTCTATACTTTGATCCCTCGCGTCTTTTCTCTCACGTTCAACACTATCGCCTTGCATGCTCTGCTGTTTGTTATTCTTCCGAATTCTCTCGATTCTTCTTATGCCCAACAACCATTACAAAATTATCATGCATATATTGACGCCGCATAGGCAGTACATATTATATCAAGCGAACCAGCACATCGTTGTTATACCTTCGATCTCCGTCCGAGTCAGGGGCGGTAGCCAAGGGGTGGACTGGGGGGACAACTCCCCCCCACTTTTGTTCAAGACCAATTTTGAAATTCTTCTAAATCCGTTGAGAAACGCTTGGGGGTGGGGGCATTGGAGGGGTGGATGGTTGTTAAGTCCACATAATACTTTGGGTTAGTTTTTCGGGCATGTTATAGTACTACCGGAAACAACCACTAAATTAGGTAGAGCACTTCTATTGGAAACCAAGCTATTGATGTCTGCGATGACATCATCATTTTGTCCTGTCTGGCGACGCCACTGATCCGAGTCGCGATAACTCAATGGTTAGAACGTCTCACCGGCAATTTCGATCGGCAGGGAGCTCAGAAACATATTCTCATGAGAATTTCAGCTTGACGTATTCCTGTCTTTGCACTCCTCCTAAGCACTCGGGGCCTGATTACTTCCGCAGTCAACATTAATTACCAAGTGCTATCAGCTTTCAGACTAGTATATGGCAACTTTATTTAATATTCGTTACCGAACTAAAAAATAGTCTGATACGGGTTAAGATTTTCGAGTAACTTTACTCTTCCCTTCACTTGAAACATTATATAACTCCTCTCACAGTATTGTGATTTACAATTTCAGCAATTCAAATTTTAGCATTTTTAATTCTAGCATTTTTAATTCTAGCATTTTTAATTCTAGCGGGTTCTGTTTCCCAAAAATAAATGAATTATGAGTGCCCCTAACCCCAATTTGTTTTGGTTTAGAATAAAAGCACTCCTAAAAATAGGACGGATGTTCTTTCAAATTTTGGCGATAGCTGTTTTTGTTCTTATAAGTGGTTCCAGTTTTTGTAATATGCAAATAAGGCATATGATTGACGTAAGATAAGGAAAGCAGAATTGTCAAAGGTCTATTTTCGAGTATATCTTCAAAACCATTCATCAAACTTTCTCCAAACTTTGCATGCATTTACAGACAAACTTAAAAAGACAGTCGTCATGGTAACCGATTAGTTTCCAGACCTCTTAATTTATAAAACAAAACTATTTATTTTCTCTCAAGTGCTGATCATTTTGGAGTTGGTAATATTAAAGGAAGATGCTACAAACTTAACTAATCTTATACTAAAGTGTGAAGTTGTAGTAAACTCTGCTATGGCAGAAAACAAAGATTTTCTGAGCCTGAATTTAGAGGTGTGGAAACAAATCGGTTACCGTTACGACTGCATAACTTTGAACTGTCTTTTGTAGTTTGTCTGTAAATACATGCAAAGTTTGGAGAAAGTTTGATGGATGGTTTTGAAGATATACTCGAAAATAGATCTTCGACAATTCTGCTTTCCTTATCTTACGCGTCATCATATGCCCTCTTTGCATATTACAAAAACTTGAACAACTTAAGAACAAAAACAGCTATCGCCAAAATTAAAAAGAAGATCCTTCCTAATTTTAGGAGTGCTTTTATTCTAAACCAAAAGAAAGAATGGAACTATGACAAATTAAGGATAATCCTTCATTCTAAAGGGAGATTCTGTTGAGTATAGTATAATTTTAATGTCATGAGCAGTATAAGCAGAGGTTAAGTTATTTATACATTCTTCTATTTTCTGATTTCTTCATAAGTGACAAGTGTTGATTGGCTTACAATTGTAGATAGACGCCTCATTCCCAAACTAGAGAATGTGGTGAAGATTTTGACATTTAAAAAATTACAATCAACGATTTACACTCTTAAAAATCTTATAGTCATTAAGTCACCCTCCTTGAAAAATCCTGTATCCACCCTGGAATATGGGAAGTGAGCTGACCTCAGTAGACGCTGAGTAGGAAGGAAACTGGCCTGGGCCTTTGGTACCCAGGGCACAACGGGCTACCACCTACGGTTGAATAAATTATAATTGGTTATAATTTCAACATATTAATCCAAGAATCGTGCATATAAAATCGCGCCTATTTATAAATCAGGTGATAAAAAGAGTGCGAAAATTACAGACCCATTTCTATTTTATCATGATCGTATTTCTAGTTTATAATCAACTTAATAATTCAACTAGAAGAGAGACTTATTAACTTCATGTAAACTTGTCGAAGCGTATCAATCATAGTGTATCGGTTGCGACAGAGAAGGAGGTGATTAATGGTCCAAAAAGCAGGCTTTATTTAGACAGTAACCCCAGTCACCCCTTCTGTATCCGCCCCTGTATTGCACTAAGCGGATCAGCAACAACTTTGCTTTAGAGATCTCTATTAACTTTAATTGAGAGATTCCCAAGAGTTATGGCTGAAGCAGTAGTAGCAGCGGCAGGAGCGGCAGCAGCGGAAGGAGTATTTATGGCCAATGCAGCCAAGGCAGCTCAGGTTGCTGGCGCAGTGGCTGGTCTCGACGCACAAGGATTTACGTGGTTCGGTCTCACCTGTGAAGGAGGCAGAAGACGTAATCAAATGAGCATTTGCAACAAAACACAGCATCGAGCTTAAAAAGATGTACATTAATTGGGGTAAAGTTAAAGTCCCTCCCGATGCATATGTCGATTCAATGGCAAAAGATGATTGTCTGTTTCATAACGCCGGTAGTTGGGCAGCTACTGGTTCAAGTGGCATCGTCAGTTACACGTTACAACACAACACAACATAATCTTGCACATCCTGTGGGAATGTCCCTTCAATTTCGACTACCATGATAACTACATTGGTTTGATGCTAACCTCAAATTCTGATCGCGCTCTGCCAAACGAGCACTTGTTCGACAACATGGAGCAGAACACCACAACAATGGGACTTACACCAAAGACTGGAAGCGATTATGACCTTGTTTGCTGTGGACCAAGCAATGGAAGTTCCATGGATGCGCAGGGTGGAGATAAACCCTGGGGAAATTATAGGCCTTTAAGGTTCAGAATAACCACTACAAAGTACTTGCTACTATGGGTGATCGACATGCAACTTCTAGCAAGATTACAATCTTGGATGTTTCCAAGCACCACTGAAGAGAATTGATGCCCTATAGTTCCATCCAAACCTTGGATTTAATGAACTCTTACGCTGTGTTTTTTATTTATTATTAGCTATCATTTAGACAAGTTTCTCTCTTTGTTACTCCTTTGTAATATTTTCTTATTTTGTCTGCATCATTAAACTGTATCGACCTTTTCACAATTTGCGTTGATTAGTAAATATCAATCATCACCTATCGCCAATCCATGATTTGCGCGACTTTGGTTGGTTAATTAACCATTCTATCAGGCTTTAGTATAATTTCTGGGCCTAAACGAGTTCTGATAGGCTGACTGCCAGTAACTCAAAGTGTTTTTGTGACCAGACTGAGTTTATTCGTTCCAGACCCCTCTCGGAAATGGAATCATCATTTTGATGTATAGTTTCTAAAACATGAGAATTTATTTCAAAATGACGACTATACTATTATAAATAATAAATCGTCGAAAGGGCTCAGAAACTTAACATAAAGACATTGTGTATATCAAGAACCGGTCTAAGGGTGAGAAAGTTGTTTCGTATAATTATTTGTATTTTTACGTTCGTTTTGATCGTTATTGTGTTTTTCAAGCGTGAAGAAAACATCGAGCATTGGATTTACAAATTATATCTAACCATGATAGTTAGTAGAAGTGCTGGTTTGGAAGGTCAGCAAAAGTCATTGTTCTATGTTGTTCACTTTCACGGTCACTGAACGTATTGTATTTTCTGTATAATGAAGCAGTCATCCAATAACAACGTTCAGATTTAACAGCGCTCCGTCGAGATGACGTCAGTATCGATGTTTGTCCGCTTTTACCCATAATTATTGCGGCCATAACACAAGAAAATAGCTCATTTGCAATAATTTGTGAGTCAAATTTGGTTCGTTTGTCCGCATTTTGTGCTATTAATAGCAGCCAGACTCTACGCTATTAGCGTAGTCCTTCATCGTCACGTGTTGTGAGTCCTTCGCCGTACGTCACGTGTTCATAGAATTTCCTTTCCACAACCAATAACAAACACTTTCTCCAATACAATAACATGAACATCTTTAAAGTGCCACTTCGATTCTAAAAGTATTTTCAAAATGAGACAGAATGAAAAAATTGTCTATCGAATTTTGATGTTATCTAAAAGTATTTTCAAAATGAGACAGAATGTCTCTCTCAGTTTCTCAATATTTCATCTCGTTCCAGAGATATTCAGGAAATAAGATACGTCTGACGTCATCTACTCACATAGACTAAATAAAATTCACAAAATGAGGAATATCTCTGCAAATAACAAACATAATGTTTTAAAACTTTGCACATGTATGCGAATGAGGAAAGTATACTCCACTGGGCACAGTATGTTGTTGCCATGGAGACCGCTTGGTGTCACATCTCTTCCATTTGTAAAACAAAATTTGGTTATTTCTCTTCTATCAAACAACATTTACTGCTTTACGTAGATTGGGAGATATGTACACACGTACTTATTGTATTTTTGAGTTTAAATAATCTTATTCTTTAAGAAAAAAGCAGAAATTAAGATTTTTGTTTTTTAGTTAAAAGACTCCTGTTTCCCAGCGGTCTCCATGGTAACAACATACTATGCAGAGTGGTGTGTACATTACTCATTGGCATACATGTGCAAAGTTTCAAAACATTCTGTTTGTTATTTGAAGATATATTCCTCATTTTGTAAATTTTATTTAGTCTACGTGAGTAGATGACGTCAGACGTATCTAATTAGCATTTTTTAAAACCTTTTTTTTTTTAATTTTTTAAAACCATTTTTTAAATCCTTAAAAGCCGGTTTGTCGTATGTAGATTTTGAACGCTATCTCGGCCAATATTTACTTTATTTCAATTCTGAAAACAGTTTTGGAATTACGGAGTCTAAATACATAACGTACGTTTCTCTTATATTACGAGAACGTGCATACCCTTCGTAAAAACGGTTTATGTACTTAGAAATCATTCGGCAATCAGCCAGCCCGGCCCAACCGTAGAAGAGTTATTGCTATACCCTCGGCGTCCGCGTCTGCGTCCGGGCAAAATGATAAGGTCAGCGTTAAGATAAGGTCAATATTATGATAAGGTAAGCGTTAAGATTATCAATTTTCAATGTGTTTAGCAATGTGTTTAGCATCTCGAGCTTTCACTATTTTGTAGTGGCGAGGCAGGCCATGATAACTGGTCATGATATGTAAACTCTAAGATGAATTACATATTATCTCATGACACGCCCACAACTCATTGTTTCCAAACACGTGTTAAATCTCATATTTAACTGTATAAAAAACCTTCAAGTGGGCAGGGCTTTGAAGAGAGGGAAATTGCGGGGTAAAATAGCTCATTACAGTGTAATATGCAATAAACAGTTATCACACTCTGATAAGTAAAAACGTCTTTTATTCGTTGTGGGCGTGTCATGAGACAAGACGGTTAATTAATAGGTACTAGTGCGATATGGGATTTAACATCGCTCGTGAAGCTTAATAGCCACTCGGGCCTGCGGCCCTCGTGGCTATTAAGCTTCCCTCGCGATGTTAAATCCCATATCGCACTCGTACCATTAATTAACCATTACTTATTATTCAAAATTCAGAAATATATTGTTTTCAAAATATGCATATGATTATAATTTAGCATAGCATGACCAAATGCCATGGCCTGCAGCCGCTAACTGATAGCTCAGACACACAGGAGCGATTATAGAATATCCGTCAACTTTTTAACTTAAATTTACTGACATAAATCAAGAATGTGAAATCGTATTTATTAATAACTTTTAGCTAAACCTAGAATAATGTCATTTTAAAGAACGAAGCAATTCTATTATGACAATTTTCAACAATTTGACACGGTTTAATGACCATTTAATAGTAAGCGTTACTAGTATTCTGTTCCTACTGACCTAGCGGCTATTAGAAATTTAGCACTGTATAGAACTGCTTCGTTCTTTAAAAAATCCTGTTTATTTTTGTCCTGGAGTTCTCCAATTTATGAATTAAACCTATTATAGATAAAATAAACGGGATTTTTAAAGAACAAGCCAGTTCTATACAGTGCTAACTAAAATTTTACTCATGAAAATTTCTGTGTCCGGTACACGAAGTAAGATCTACCCCTTACTTGATTCTAGAAGACTTAATAATTATCGAATACTTCTAGCTCACTTTGTAATTTCTGGCTTTCCCTCTCCCTTCTTTCCATACTGGTGTGTCTTAGCATGGTTTCTATTCTTATATAGGTTTCAGGCACAATTGCTCCCTGATTCTGTTTTACTTCAGTGTTTACGTTTGTAAATATAAATCGTCGCTTGACTTGACAACTTTGCGTTTCGATCAACATTTCAAAGGGCCTGTTTATATGATCTCGGTACACCGTGATGTCTCGGGTGATCGGGATGCGTGAAAATGTTGATAATAATTGATAATAATTTCTCAATGAAACAAAAAATAATTTTATTCGCATAAAAACCATCCCAACGCATGTTTTTTTCATTTTGTCACTTTTTGGATATTTTACCGGGTTCAGACGACGTTTTAAATTTCAATTCACTTCATCCCGGTGTACCGGGATGTTGCGTTCACATGGAAAAAATCTGTCCCGGTGTACCGGGATCTCGATTGCTTCAACCGGGAGGCGGGATCCCGGTCAAGCGGGATGTCCCGGTCTCCATATAAACACAACTGCGAAAATAACAGTAAACTAGAAGTTACTATCGCAAGGGGAAATGCTGCCTCAAAAGTCATGGGAAGCCTAATTTTTGATAACATTTCCAAATCATTTTCCCACTGTAGTATGGACACATTTCCACATTTCTATCAATTCTTTTAATTATATTTAAATACAGCAGACTTAAATTACAAATAACTATCACTTATCTGAATATAATTTGGCAAGGCTTTTGACGGTATGGGCAGTATACACGGTAAACAAATTTCTGATAAATCACTGCTGCCACTATAAATCATGCTTCTTACTGTGGCAAAGCTGTCAGTGGAATCGCGAGTGTCTGATATGTTATGATCAGCGTGAACACAATGGCTCCTGTGATTATATATACATCAATATACAGCTAAAAAATAGAAGATAAAAGCCGTTAAATCCCTTGACTCGTGAGAAATATGCTGATAATTGAAACTAGTTGCCTTACCTTGACAAGAGAATCTTTCCTCAGGGAAATCGAAGTTGAAATTCGGAAGCACAACCAGGTTAAAGCAGTTCAGCACTAAAGCAGAACACGTTGCTGTTGGCGAGTTCCGAGCATTTGATTCGGATAGTTTCGGCATCCGGCGATTAGACGAACATCTACGAGTTACGTCTTAAAACGTCATAAATTTGTGGACATACAAACATCCATGATCGTAAGGTCGATCGACTTTATATAGTTCCGCGAAAAGGTCTGCGTACGAGACACAGCAAACCAAGTCAAGATTAGTGTGCTGCCTACGGCAGCAATTATATACAAGCCGAGTATACCGGGACGTCCCGGTGTCCCACTGGTCCTTGTATTTGAATGGCTTATATATTTACAACAATTTCACAAGATTTGAATAGGTTATATTTGTTTTTATTTGGCATATCACTCATAAATGAATTGCAGTACAGTGTTTACAATATGGAGCAACTGGCAAGTTCGGGCCGTGCGCTCAACTCATATTTTGTGCTCGCATACTCATATTCTGTGCTCATACTGTACTCGACTTTTCCTTTTGTCTTTTCTAAAAATTTGTTCCACGCGATATCTCACATAACAAAGGAAAATTTTATTTTCCGCCTAGTGGAGATTCGACGCTTAGGGCAGTTTTCCACTAGGCGAATATTTTCGCGCAAAGCGAATTTCTATATTCATAATATTTCTGATTAGTTCCAGCTGAGAGCTCATAAGAGACATGTATAGGACGTAATTGGACAACCATACTGTAGTTGGGACAAAGAGTGTTCATTTGACTATTCTAAGACAATAAGCAAGTGCGTCGGATAAATCTTATTTCAATTCATAATATCAGGCTGGGGAATTCAGTATAACGAATTTGCAAGTGTAAATAGAAATGCAAATGTCTATTGTGGACCTGTGGTTTTAGCCTGATGTTATGAATTAAAATATGTTTTATCCCGACGCAGAACACGTCATTTTGACGCGCAGTGGACATTGCGAACTGGCTTATTAGATAAATTTACCCAAGAGTATTGCATAATATGTGGTGATTTCAAGATTGACTGGCTATCAGATGAAGGTCAGAAACAGAAGATAGTTCAAATATTTGGTCCCTCATGTCAGCAAAAGTTGCATCTACCTTCCTACAACCGATAATGGATCACTTCTGGATCATCTGTACACCAATATTGAAGACGAATACGATACAAGTGGAATATATGAATCATATTTTTCAGACCACAAACCGGTGTGGTGTGCCTTAAAATAGATGAGACATGCATATACATATAATACATACATCATAATGTTCGCTTCATAATATCTCTTACACACAGGTTAAAATTAATAAGTTTAAAAACTACCAAACGTAATTTTCGACTACAATGTCATCTTCAGGGTTCAAATTAACCATTAACTAACCTTCGCGACAGCTGCAAAGCTGAGTGAATAATCAAACTAAACCTTAATTGCTTAAATAACCTGTTAAGAAACATCTTTTGTATACTATAATAAAATTGTCGTATATTATATAATAAAAGATTGCTGGTAGCATATAGGAATAACGAGACCATGTTTATAAGCAAGTCACCTATACCCCTCGTTTTGAACGCTATCTCGATCAATATTTAACCGTTTTCAATTATGAAAACAGATTTGGAATTAGCGAGTGTAAATACATAACACACGTACCTATTATAATATATATGTATATATACATATATCGCTAAATCGTAGAATACCCGCGTCCACTTTATTACATATACGCAAATTAACACAATAAACTGTATAATAATAATAATAATAATAGACGTATTAGGAGCATTATACAATAGTCTCAATGCTCTTACAACAATATATTCTTAAATTTACTTATAAAACTTATTACAGTTTCATTATAAGATAAAGCCTACTACATATCATATATCATATTACCACTATGAACAAAAAAAACAACTATTAATTTTAAAAAAGAAAAGTCTTCACTGCTGACTTAAAATTACCCAACATATCAAAGCTTCTAATTTCCTCTGGTAATGAAATCCACAGTTTTGGTGCCGAAACCGAGAACGCTCTGTCTCCATGAGTCACCGTTTTGGATTTTGGCTCAAGTAGAAGATTACGGTCTGATGATCTCAAAGCACGAGTAGGTTTATATTTATTTAGCAAATCAGTAATATAAACAGGCGCCTGGCCATGCAAAGCCTTGAAAGTAATTATTAGTATCTTAAATACAATCCTTGATCTCACCGGCAACCAGTGAAGATTACGAAGCACAGGGGTGATATGCTCCGATTTTTTAACCCCCGTTACAAGTCTTGCAGCTGTATTTTGAATTCGTTGTAACTTGCTCATTTCAGCTTCTGGTAAGCCATATAGGATGCTATTACAGCTGTCAAGTTTTGATGTTATGAATGCATGCACCAACTTCTCACACTCCTTTTTACTCAAATATTTCCTGATCTTGCCGATATTTCTGATAGCAAAAGTGGCCGATTTACAGATGTTATTTACATGAGTATTTAATTTTAGATGTCTATCTACAGCAACACCGAGATCACGTGCAACCGGAGCCGGTTGGATTTTCACATCATTGACACATATTTCTGGCATTGGTTCACAATGCATAAAACGTGATGATAGATGGACAATCTCGGTTTTACTCGGATTGCATATAAGACCATTCATAGTACACCAGTTGGTGATGTCCTTAATACATAACTCAAGTTTAGCTAGAGCAGCAGGTCGATCACGTGGAGATTTTATAGGTATATACAGCTGTGTGTCATCAGCGTACATTATGCAATCAAGGCCATGGGCTTTGATCACATCTTCTAATGGCGCAAAGAAGAGTGAAAAGAGAAGTGGACCCAGTACAGAACCCTGAGGTACACCATATTGCAATGGTTTGTTTGAGGAATGCGTATTCTTCACCATAACTGACTGTACCCGATCAGAAAGGTATGAGTGATACCAGGCTAGTACAGTTCCACTAAACCCATAACGATGCTGAAGTCTCTCCAATAGAACGGTGTGGTCAATGGTGTCGAACGCAGATGATAAGTCCAACAGTACCAACACTACTTCCTGATTTTCATCAAGTGCATTAAGGATGTCATTGAAAACACGCAGAACTGCTGTCTCTGTGCTATGAAAGAGTCTATAAGCAGATTGCATTTTTGCAAGGAGGTTATTCTCATCAATATGGAATATCAATATGTTATCTCGATCAATATTTAACCAATTTCAATTCTGAAAACAGATTTGGAATTAGCGAGTCTAAATACATAACACACGTACCTGTTATTTTACGCAAAAGTGTTCGTAAAAACATCTTTATGTAGTTCTTCTGATCACAAATCGATAATGGCCGCTAGCATTTATCTGCACAAATATGGTCCGACTCAAACGGATCACCCAAAACGACCTTTTACTTCCTTATAAGGATCGAGTTGGTCCTACCATGTATATATATATATATATATATATATATATATATATATATATATATATATGAACTATTCGTGAGAAATGGAACCTGCCACGGCGAGATTTCGCGACCTCGCTTGCGAGGGACAATGCAGGAGCTTCCAAACCATCCCCCTCTACTAACTATGATCTAACACAGTTCAAACTGTCTGTTTAAAACTTGCCATGATAGTGGAAAGGGGCTAAGATTTAAGTAAAATTACAGCAAACAAATGAATGGGATCAGAATGTTTAAAGGTAAGACATTTTTATATAGTTTACTTGGGTTAGTTTGAAGGAAATATCTGGAGACGAAACACATTTCAGAAATAGAAATCTCGCGCATTTAACTTCTTTAGAATGTAAATTCAAAAGAGTAAATATATGTATACAAACTAATCAGATGCTTTCGATTCAAAACTATAGTTTATACAGTGACTCGGTTATTTTCTGCAATAAAGATTACGAGTACGTTTAACGTCCGTATTTCATTTTAAATCTTAATACTCTCGACAATGAATTTAAGCAATTTTATTTAAACGGAGCTTCGACAGTTCTTACCACCAAGCGGATAATTAATTAGCCAATGAGGCGACTCCGCTTATGAGACGCTTGAATAAACAGCAGTGTCTTCGCAGAGGTCCTCCTGGGGCTCAACCAATCAGAAAAAGGGGATTTTGATCCGTTTAATTTATTCATCAAACTGCCTGCTTTGATCATATTCATGTTAAGCTTGGTCACGATGTTGGCCGCACTTATTGGGATATACTTCATGGTAACAATACATATAGTCTCCCACCATATTTTCAAAAGAAATTCAGCGGATTACTCGGATAGATAACATAAAGAAAGTAAAGTCTGTTGAGGGGAAGAATACCAAAACGACAACAAAAATAGATATTCCCGTTCATTGTACTACGGCGTTCGTTTGAGTTGTATATTCACTCGACACCATATTCCAATGGGCAATGATAATCGTCTAAATGTTATACTTGTTTCAATTTCATGCTGTCTAACTATGTGATTTATATACTTTGATCTTGACTTGTTTTTGGTATTGCAACTTTACATTTTGTTGATGTCTAAAGTAACTCTCCCACAGTATTGTTTGTGTTAAAGGACATTGGCAACAAAAATTAAGTTTGTTTAATATGAAAGAACTCGTAAAATGATAGAGTGACATCTCTTACAACTTTTCCGTATTTTATTTGGTTTTTGAAATATTTCAGTTTGTTTGATATGTAAATGAGATGGTCTCTGACGTCAGGTACATTAGTTCCATCTTCAAGTTTCTTCCACAAATTTACTTGAAAATGTGTGTATATTTACTCCTCGTGATAATGAACGTTGTAAACTTAGCAATCATTTAGATATAAGACATTCTTAATCAGTGAAAATTCTCTACCCAGCTCCTGACGTCAGAGATCATCTTATTTACATATCAAACAAATTGAAATATTTCAATAACGAAGTAAAATACGGAAAAGTTGTAAAAGGTGTTACTCTATCATTTTACGAGTTCTTTCATTTTAGACAAACGTTGTTTTTATTAATGCTTTCAGGTTCGCCAGCAGAATTAGGTTTTTGTCGGGATTTAGTCAGTGTGGACTTTCCTTGAGGCTAAGCTGGTTTTATACTGTTGAGTGGTGGACGAATAGCATAGAGGAATTGTCTTTCAGATTCAGCGTTTGATGAATAACCATGTTGGATCAAGTAAGTGTCGAAATATTAAATGCAAAGTAACAGTATAGAAATGACTCCAAATAATTATCATTTATAGACCGGAGCGAGGGGAATTCGACGAATTCCCCGAGCGGAGGGTCTATCAATTATATATTATACCGAAACAATCTTGAATGCTGTCTTGAAACGTCTAGAAACGTCTTGTTGTTCCTCTATTAGTATTCGTGATCAGCGGGTGAGACCAGACCGCGCGCGTCGTGTATTTATAGCTGTCTGTCGATACAGGTTGTCATGGCTCACCTGAGATTCGCTATTATCCTTAATTTACAAATCGCTCTGAATTAAGGATAATGGTTAATCCAATGTTAGAACCCAATGCCAACGCAACAAATATCCTAACAATAACCCCCCGCCTAATGGGTTTTCTAACCCTAACCCCCAGCCTAGTGGGATATATATATATATACATATATATATAAATATATATATATACAAATATATACAAATATATGATTGTAAATATCAAAGCCCAGAATATTATTTTCATAAAAGCCATTGAGTCGGACACGAGAGTAAAATCATAATATTTAATTAATTTCTAACGTTTCGTTGTTATTATCACAACATCTTCAGACAATAATTTACATGAGTGTAGTGAGACTAAATATATAATTACGAAATGTTAGAAATTTATTAAATATTATGATTTTACTCTCGTGTCCGACTCAATGGCTTTTATGGAAATAATATGTAGGGCTTTGATATTTATAATTAGATTACGCTTCCCACCTAGGCCTTTCTCTATTGTGCTAGCACAGTTTTTGGCATAATTTGGGAAAACGAGCATATTTTGGGCACTTTTTAAGGAAAAAGCACTGCTAGCATAATCGGCATATTTATATAACTTTCAGAGCAAAATCCTGAAGTCATGAACAAGTTTTATTCCTTATACTGGTGCTTTAAAGTTTTGTTCAATCTATTTTCATAGCGGTCGTAGTCCAGGCACTCCAGGGCAGGCCAAAAAACGTTAAAAAACGCCAAAACCAGGGATACTGGGGTAAGCACCGGAAGTACACTTAATATCGGACCCAGTCCACAACTCCACGCTCTCATCAAAAATCTAAAATGGCGTCATCCACGCTAAGTTGTTAGGAGAACGAATTGCAATGCTAATCAGAGCATTGAGCATTTTGAGGACAATGACTGAGTCATAAGTATACTTTATGTTGTGTTAAGTTAAGTTAAGAACAGCTCAGGACAAAGAAGTGATCATCTATAAGTTAGAAACTTGCTTTCGCTAACAATAAACGTTAAATTTTGACCTTTCTAGTGTATTTTGTGAATAGCATAATTTAATAAAAACTATAGCATAATTTTTGCAAACTAGCATAATTCGAGCATAATTTAGACAAAAAACGAGCACTGCTAGCAGCATAATGTGCCAGTTTTACTAACACAATCGAGAAAAGCCTATTCCCACCTGGTCTTTCAATAGCTGATATACAAATTATATACAAAGTATTCGTGAGAAATGGATCCCTGCGGCGGTGAGATTCAGTGTTCAGCAAAGTACTGATATTTTGTACTTAAGTAAAAGTAAAAAGTAACTCGTCATTTTATACTTAAGTAAAAGTAAAAGTATGGCTTGAAAATCTTACTTAAGTAAAAGTATGGCAAAAAAAAATATTCCAGAAAAGTACTTCTGAAACAAACTATATATTCTCGAACCACTAACCACAAATGACAATTGATAATCTGGTGCTGTACAGTTTAATCTGGGCGATGTTTGGCGGCGCCAACTGAACAGTTGCCAATCACGCCGTGCACATGCAAAACCAACTCAGTTCTCGCGATTTCTCCACTCTTGTTCTCCGCGGATGGATAGAGTGGACCGGCCGAGTATTTCGAAATTTATTTTTTTACTTTGCCTATAAAACAAAAAGTAACGAAGTCAAAAAGTAATTATTTAACAAAAATTTTACTTCGATACAAGTAAAAAGTATTTGTTGAAAAATATACTTCGTTACAAGTAAATGCTGATTTTTTTTACTTAAGTAAAGTAACGAAGTAAATTTACTTCGTTACTGGCGAACACTGGTGAGATTATCACCCTCGCTTCGCTCGGTCGGGAAAATATATTCACTAATTTTGGATCATTATAGCTAAATGACACTATATATGACAAGTCATCTTTGGTTTGACAATCAAACTTTCTGGTGATTGTCAGAAATTTACAACAAAATGGCCGCCGCTTGAGAGTTAATTTACATATGGTCCTTATAGAAAATGGCATCCCAATTTACAGTGAGTTACATAGAGCAGAAATATTCAAAATGAAGACTATTCTGATTATTGAGTAACTCGTCTATCATTTGCCGACCTCTTAATATATGCAACAGCGATTATCAAATTATTCAGTTATCGGTTTGATATTAGATCAGTCAAATCTACGATCCGCCAATTGACAAAATCTAGAAATAACTTTTGTCAATACTTGCAGTGCCTCTATTAATGACGGAAATTTTAAAATGCCCATTGTCCTGAAAATGAAAAGTCTAGCAATGAGCTACGTGTGGTGGCCGAACATGGATAACGCACTGGAAAATACAGTCAGAAATTGCAACCAATGCCAGATGAATAGAAAGAATCCTCCCGAGGCGCCACCACATCCGTGGGAATGGCCAAGCCGACCATGGGAAAGAATTCACATCTACTATGCTGGTCCATTTATGGGGAAAATGTTCCTCATTATGGTCGATGCATACTCAAAGTGGCTGGAAGTACATCCTACGAGCGTGGCAACATCAAGAGCAACAATTGAAAAGCTTCGATCAACATTTGCAATCCATGGTCTTCCTACAACAATTGTCAGTGACAATGGCAGTAATTTTTGCAGTGAAGAATTCGAGGAATTCCTGAAGAAAAACGGGATACACCACAGAAAAACTGCTCCATATCATCCGGCATCTAACGGACTGGCGGAGAGGGCTGTCCAGACCTTTAAAGAGGGGACGAAGAAGATGTCGAATAAAGAAAGTTTAGAAACCAGAGTGTCCCGGTTTCTATTCAAATATCGTATTACGCCGCACTCAACCACAGGGATAGCACCAGCTGAAATGCTTATGAGCAGGAAACCAAGATCTCGCTTAGACTTGTTATATCCGGATGTAAGAGAAAGAGTGCAGAACGTACAGAGAAAACAGAAAGCATTACACGATCAGCATGCAGTGGACCGAAGACTACAACCAGGTGACCAAGTCTACTCGAGAGAATTTGGAAAACAACAAAAATGGTGCCCTGGTGTGATTAATAAACAGACCGGACCAGTTTCCTACACCATACAGTTGGAAGACGATCGCGAAGTTCGTCGTCATCAAGATCAAGTGATCCAGAAGGAAACTCCTCAAGCGAAGGACAATGAACTTATTGATCCAGATCAACAAGTTGTCTGTGAAGAAGATGCAACTGCAACAGTGAGATATCCAGAGCGAGAGAGACGGGTACCAGACTATTATACTTGATTAAATTATATGGGTAACTAAAGACACTAATACAATGAACTCTTAAGACACTGGTACAATGAACTTTTAAGATAGTTGAAATTATTAGTTTATGTTATGTTTGCATGGACTCTTGTTTAGTCCAGAAAAGAAGGAGTGTAATATCCGGGAGTCCTTACTTCCGGTATTAAACAATCACCATGGGGTAGAATGGCGTGTTTTGGAAGTTGTATTAAAGCTGTATTAAAGTGCATTAAAATACTAGTCTCTTGTGTGTAATATCAAGATACTACAGTTGTCATTACAAGTTTGGTGATTATTAAAATGTTTGTATAAAACTTTAACCGAGTATAATAATAATAGCTAATAACTATAGCTGTTACCAATTTTTTTGGCCCAGCAAATAATTATCAGGAACGCCATATTAAAACACGGGATTGAACATTTTAAGACTATTTGAACATTGTATGACTATATGCTATTACAATATAGGATCAAGTAACAATAATAAAAGAATGTAAAGGAAAAGGAAGTGAGATATGTCAAAAGTGACAAATCAAAATAGCATCAAAGGAAAAGATCTGATATTGGCATTTAGAGAAGGATTAAATTTACTTATAAGTAAACTTTCACGAAGGCATAGTCAATCGAGATATGGTCTGGAAACTCGGCAAACTTCAAAGCGACTATAATGAGCTACGTTTTGATGTTGAACCGTACCGTGCACATCCTTTGTTTTAGATTTATTAATATTTAAACAACACGGTTGAGCGATTAAACCCAAACGATTCTATTGGATGATTGCTTCATTATACTAAAATACAATAGGTTCAGTGACCGTGCACAAAATCAAAGAAACTAGAGAGACGGCAAACAGGTCGAAATACAGCACGAAGGTTAATGTGTGGAAAGGCCGACGAAATTAATCTTGAAAGTAATACATTGTTTTATTCATGTTGTATGTGATTTGGGCTTGAACGGTTATGAACTAATATTCATCCATGTCAGAGACTGTCAAGTGTTTTTGGTAAATATCAAACAACTGCTCAAGTTTGTCTTGAAACAATAGGATGGAGGTTGTTTCTTTGTCGTTGGTCGCAAACAGGAGGCTGCCCATTGTATTGTGCTTGCAGTTTGATCTCAGCTGGGTTAATCTGTACTCGGTGGCACTTCTTACATTTCGGAAACCTTTGGATGTAGTTGACTCCTTCAGGTGGGCAGTAAACTTTGTTGGTTTGATATTGTCAGTCGTCTGCTGCGCACGGTCTTCTGCGTCTGTTCGATGTGTGATTTCGAATTTCTGATGACACGAGGCAGAGACACAAAACAGAAATTGGTATATAGTTGTGATTGTTTTAGTATATTTTAGTATATTGTTTTAAATGGTTTCCGCATAAAGTTTAAGCTTAGCAATTACAACGCTTTGCAAGTGTAGCACTGACAACGGCGATCGCGAAGTGTGAAAGATAATCCCGATTTACGTGCAAAGGATTTTATATGGGTTGTGCAAAAGATTGTGGTTGATAACGCAAAGGATTGTGGTTGAAAAGCGAGTCAATATTTTTTTGCGCCTTGAATTATGAATCGCTGTTATACGCTCGCTGCGCAGCAATAAAGACGTGTTAAGAGCATTATACAATAGTCTCGATGCTCTTACAACAATATATTCTTAATGTTACTTATAAAACTAATTACAGTTTCCAGGGTTCTGCCCACGGTGGGCGGCGCCGGGCGGCAGCGCCCGGCACTCACTCGTACCGCCCGGTACTCACGCGATAGCGGACCATTCCGCCCGGCACTCAAAGTAAGAAAACCTCATTTTTTTATCTTCAACGAACTTTTATTCAAACAATATTATTAAGCGGCAAATTATGCGTGGAAATGGATCAAATGGCTCATTAAAACTTCTTACTGTAAGGTTGTCCGTACAAGCATCCAAGATAACCCGTTATAATATAACATTTTGGCCGGTTACCACGTCAGGTTTTGTCTTTTAACATTAATTTTCGGTAGTTTTCTCAACACATTTCGTCTGCGAAAATTTGGCTTTCCGATGAGAGAACAGTGCCATTGAGAATGGCTTCTTCAGATTTCAGAATAAAAACAAACAAATCAATCGATCGTATAGATATGAATTTAATGTGTATATAACGTAATATTCTAGCGAACACTATTACGAAAAAAAACAACAACTCTTTATTACTATTAATGACGATTAAACAAGCTGTTCATTTTTTTGTGTGATCTTGGTGCACGCAAGTGCGCAACTTCAAGGAAATATCACGACGCTACATACTACAGTTCTAAAAGACGTTTCTCATTATCCTGAGCGCTAGGAAAGACTGAAAGAATCAAGAAGCGAGACAAGAACGCCGGGATGTAGTAAGACCCGTGCGACCACAGGCCTCGTGTATAATGATGGTTGTATGTTGTAAACAAGCAGGGAGTCACTCTGCAAAGAAACTTTTTCTACGGAAGTTCCACCAAGTGCCTTTGTAGGAGTACATATCCAAAGCTGATTTACTATAGATTTGATGGCTATAATATCACCCAGCAAAACGTAACCACTGACATTTTCATGGGGGGGGGGGGCAACGCCCCTATACTCCTTGTACCCGGCACTCACATGGTCCTGGGCAGAACCCTGAGTTTCATTATACGATAAAATCTACTACATATATTACCACTATGAACAAAAAACTATTAGTTTTAAAAAAGAAAAGTCTTAAGTGCTGACTTGAAACTACTTTTCTTTTTTAAATGTAAACAAGGCCTCTTCGACCTAGACAACTCCTCTTTCGTCACTTTTTCTTCTCAATGCAAGTCTCGCACCCGTTCAAATAAGGACAACTTGCTTCAAGTCAACCATTGCAGGACGTCTCTCTATAGGAACTCTTTTTTCAACCGAACTGTCCTTCTCTGGAACAATCTCTCTCCCACCATTCGTAATAGTTCATCCGTTTCCTCCTTCAAACACAGACTAACTGTTTACTATACTCTTTTCTACTACACTCATCTTTCGATGTTAACAGAATGCGCACTTGGAAAACCTTCTGTTCTAAGTGCCGCTCTTTCAACTTAAGCTGTTGTTCCTAATTCGTCATGTCTTCTGTAAACTGTATATTTGTTCTGGTCTTTATTTTATGTATGTTATGTTTGTTTTCATTAAGGTCGGTCTTCACATGGGACTACTCCTGTTGACCTTACCTTCAATCATATATTTAGTTATTCAAAGTTTTTTCTCTAATTTTATAGTTTTAATTCTTTCGCATTTATATATGGTTGTAAAGTTAATAAATAAATAAATAAATAAATAAATAAATAAACTTAAAAATATCAATGCTTCTAATTTCCTGTGGTAATGAATTCCACAGTTTTGAGTATTACCCAATATTCAAATTTTAAAATATCAAACAAAATCCGACAACAACCCAATGACGCGTAGCCTATTTTATTTGTTGGCTGTTTTCAACACAATTTGGCGGATCGTAGATTTGACTGATCTAATCAAACCGGTAACTGAATAATTTGAAAATCGTTATTTAAGAGATCGGAAAACGGTAGCTGCGATCTACTCGATACACAGAATCTTCATTTTAATATTTTCGCACTATATCTAGCTCACTGTAAAATAGGACGCCATTTTCTATCAGCTTTATTGGACATACATATAATTATACAGACAAAGAAAATTACAGGGTATACGTCCAATGGGGCTAGCGCAAACGGGACAACGAGGCCCATGCAGGGCGCAAAATTAGTCTTCGAGCGGCGGCAATTTTGCCGTTCATTTCTGATGATAGACCGATTGCAAATGTGGCGGCGATGTCATGAAAACGAGGCTTTTCGGTGGTTACCGTTACTAGGGCCTGAATCATGTTAGTTGATTGGATCACAATTGTTGGACCAAAAACAACAGCCAAGCAATCAACGTGATTCGGGTCCTAGCAACGGTAACCACCGAAAAGCCTCGTTTTCATGACATCGCCGCCATATTTGCAATCGGTATATTCATTTTGTAGGATGTCATTTAGATTTGATCGCTCGATGATGAAACGTTATTTGATCGTTATATAGGACATTCAACGTTGCGACAACGTTTATCACACCAGCGTTTTTCCTCACAAAAAAAACAATGTTGTGGCATGAACGTTGTGGTAAAGTTACGTCCGACCCAACCAAACCACAACCTTCTAACAACATTGTGATTACATTGTGTGCTAGCCGGGGTTGCTAGTGTCCTTTAATTTTGGATCCCTCTATTGTGAGTCATTGTTGCAAGCACCTCATTCTATATTCAAAGTATATATATATATATATATATATATATATATAAAAAAGTATATATATATATATATATATATATATATATATATATATAAAAGTCTCGTCTTACTCTGATGAAGGGCTCCGCTCGAAACGTCAGTATCTCGTCACTAAATTCTTGGCAGTTTACCACCTTTTCACTTTGCTATATATATATATATATATATATATATATATATATACCGGGTGTCCCAAAAAAAAGTACTCCGGTTTGATTCATAATAATTTCTAAACGAGTGAAGCTATTAAACTGAAATAACTTTCATTAGATAGAGGGAAGACTAACTTAGATTTTGAAATATGACAGTTGTATTTTACTTAAAAATTCACGAAGATATTAATGTTCAAAATCGGTAGCATATTTCTGGATGTGTCTAAAATATGCAAAAAACGCCGTATCAAATATTAATCAAGCTTTGCTCAACTGAAACACGCACTATTAGCAGTAAATAAATGACACTTGACAAATTGTTTATTATGAAACGAAGTATTATTATTTACAAAATACAAGCAAGATTTATTCGTTCGGAATCGCGTGTCCTCTAGCACGAATGCACTGCCTAGCCCGTGACACCATTGCGTCGAAGGAGTCATGGATCATTCGTTGTTCTAGATTACGGCATGCTGTCACAATTGAGTTGCGAAGCTCTTCTAAATTCTGCGGTTGCTGATCATGTGGTACATTCCAAATTTGTTCATGTTCAGAATAAACTCAGAATGAAACACAATCAAACCATAACTCCATAAGACATAACATGCAACTCCCCAGAGACATCCAACATTAAGTATTTGATACGGCGTTTTTTGCATATTTTAGACACATCCAGAAATATGCTACCGATTTTGAACATTAATATCTCCGTGAATTTTTAAGTAAAATACAACTGTAATATATCAAAATCTAAGCTAGTCTTCCCTCTATCTAATGAAAGTTCTTTCAGTTTAATAGCTTCACTCGTTTAGAAGTTATTATGAATCAAACCGGAGTACTTTTTTTTGGGACACCCGGTATATTAAAGTAAAATATAGTGAGCGGTCTATTGAAGACTGGAAGAGTGCTCAATATCGTAGAGCATGTTACTCGGAGTTTCACGCCGTTAGACGATCTTCAGACCAAAATCATCACAAAATATCATCACAAAACAGCAATATTAAATTTGACGTAGAATATATTTATTATGTTTCTTTCAGTATTTTATTTTGTAAGGGGATAGTGTATGAATTTAATTATACAAAGTGCCTTAAGTTGTTCTATATTCTGGATCTTTTTAAAACACTATTTATTAAAGGCATGAATTATTAACTTATCCAGTTTCTCTGTGTTTTGTGCAAGAACGGAGCCATGCTGATCCAATTGGCAACTCATTAAAACCTAACGCCGAATTGTCTAAGCAAATAACATAATTGTTTTGTAAAAGTTTTCCCGGTACTTCAGGATCATTAGAATATTCAAGAGCAAAGCTAGCAGTGGAGAATATCATCCAAATGCAACGATAATAAATTATTAGTTAACTTTTGGTAAAATAAACTCCAAAAATAAACTCCAAAAATCAATTTTCTTGTAATTGTGGCCTAACTAAATTAACAAACGGTTCTAAAATAAATTATTGACCATGAGGCGGGTAGAGTGCATGTGTTATTCTTTTTGCTATTTTTCTTGAAAGCAAAAAATAATCATCTGATTGAACTAAATAACCAAACTTCATTTGTAAACTGTTTATTTTAATAAATGACCCACAATACTTGTTATGGGATTGAAACTGCCATACATGATCGCGTGTTGATAACTCAGCTGACGTACAAAATCAGCTGCTTTTTCGGATTTCGTAACTGTTTTTGACTTTTCTTGTTTTGTCATCACAAGTGTCATTTTAATAAACAGGAATAATATGCATTAAGAAGAGCTATAACACAATTTGGAAATGATGAGTCATCCAATAACGTAACAACTGCTGTGGTTTTACTTTTGATTGTTCAAAAAGAAGTGTTTTAAATCTTCATGCATTACGTTTGCAGTGCAGGATAACTACGTTTACATTCTTCCCCACAACATGCCGTCGTTTTACTTGGGAAAGCTGACAATTACTGTAATATTATTTTATTTGATCTTAAAACTATCAATTCAGTTTCTTTTATTTAGACTTGCATACACTACAGTTCTGAATTGGTCAGGTTCAGTTCAGTATTTAAGTCTACAGCAACATTGGGTTATTTACGTTGCCTTACATTATGTGATAATAGAGTTTTCGAGGCACAAAATTAAGCCTGCACCTGTTTTAAATATTTATGAATGACCAACTACTCCCATTTAAGTGTTCCGAGCAAATAGAGTAATTTCGGTTGGACGTCCTTTTAAAACATCAAGGCAGCAAAAAAGATTCGTAACCACACCACAGCAATATTAAATTATGCAGGAATTATTTAAGTCAGGGCGATCATAGCTCCAGGCCCTGGAGAAAAATAGGAACTTTTGTCAACAGTCTTAAAAAATAAGGATTTCGCGATTTTGTATAATTTGTTTAAAGTGGTAACGTCTTCCATCTATAGGTGTTTTTAAACAATATTTTTGAGTTTTGGGAAATTTTAATTTTAGCAGTTTGTCTGTGTTTTTGGCAATAGATGCCTTACTGAATATGTAATTAATTGATAATTCACAAATGCAAATGTTAAGTGCATGTTAGTAAATTAAACACGGCATCAATTTCCTTTGCAGTTGAGATCCAGCTAAATTAACAGAATGTTTGTAAAATATTTTTTTAGTTTGGTAATGTACTAGAGAGTGTATGAGTTATTTCTTTGGTTGTTTTTGTTAATGTTTTTGTTAATGAATTTTTCAAACGAATGCCAGCTTGTTCAAGGTTTTATAAAGAGAAACGTTTAAGACTGACAGTATAAATACGCACACGGGAGTTCAGTAAAATTCATCATCTGATTAAAAAATAACAATTTTACTTGTAAATTGAAGATATCGAAACTGCTATACTAGACCACGTATACGGGGAAACAGTTTGACCTTTGAAGCTATATCATCACAAAATGGCCATCTTGATAAACAGGAATAATTGTTTGATGATGCACTAAGCAGATTATAGCTTAATTTCAAACATCAGTTCGGCATTTAAGTCTATAGCTTTGCGTTATTTACCTTATGTGATAATAGAATTGTCGCGACACAAACCACCTGTTTTAATTATTCATGAATGACCAACTACTTAAATTTAAGTATTCCTTGCAAATAGATTAGTTTCAGTTAGACGTCCCTTTAAAAGGCACAGGCAGCAAAAGATATTCGTAGCCAAGTGTTTCTGAAGCAGCAAGGTAAAATAATATTTTTATTTCAACTTAATGTAATTTTGTATGGACGAGCGATGTAATTTTTTATCTTGAAATGTTTTTTTATAAAAAAGAAAACTAAGTGCATGAGAGTATTTCAGTATAATTATACTGCTACTTCGAAATATATTATTTTCTCTTCTCTAATTTCTAACTAAACTGAAAATATTTTCCATTGCATTCTAATTCTAGAGCCAAAGTCACGAGAAGATCATGTCTGTGAAAGAATACCTCAGCACCGCCAAGACAACAGTGTACCAAAGTGTTTTTTACAACACGTTTACTCTACAACCTTCTGTTTCTCTTTGTCCTGTTGGGTTATCTCGCTTCCAATACCGAGGGTTCCTTCATAAGTAAAGTGTTCATTCTTGTAGCTAAAGGTACAGTACAATACGTATAAATGAACTTTCAGAAAAAAATTGTATTACCTGCATGAGATTAACTACATGTAGGTGAACATAATTCCGACAATTTTGCGAGTGGCACAAATGCATAAATACCTTTAACGGAGATGTATTGCAGCGCTCGAAATAATGACTTGCTGGTCGCCGGTCAAGATGACTTGCCAAATTAATTTTAGCTCTGACATGTCTATTTTCTTGCAGGACAAATAACTCACCTAAAGTAAAAGCTTAAATGTTAACTCTTAAAACAAATTTATTACACTTGAAAAACAGTGACGATTTTCGTTTTTACAAAGCAAGGTTTTGTACGTTCATTGTTTCTTCCATGAAGATATTTTTATTTCTCTGTGAGAAAATACGTTAATTTCTCTTCTGTCTGTCTCAACTGCGTATGATCTTTGGTCGAGTCTTCGAGTGATGACTGCCTTGTTCCAGATGGCTCCCTTCGTGGTTTAGTTTAATGGCCTCATTATCACCTTCCTCCATCTTGTCTCCATTGGCGACTTATAACTTGCTTGGTGACTCTTTCGAAGTTGATCTCTTTGGGTTTCAACAGTTCTTTCGTCGTGGGTAGGAGAGTTTTTGTCCGTCTTCCCAGTAGTCTTTGTGCAGGGCTTGAGTCCATCTCCTCTGTGGGTGTGTTTCTCTGTACGAGAATGGCCAAATAATGGCCATAGACACTTTCTGAAGCTTTACGGAGAATATTCTTTGCTGTGTTAACTGCTGCCTCAGCTTTGCCATTAGCTTGTTGCTGACCTGGACTGTTAGTCCTATGCTAAAATCCTCACTCTTTGGCAAATATGGAAAACTTGACAGAGGTGAACTAATGGCCAATTTGTCGCAATTACGGATCGAGCGTGTCTGGAATCCCGTTTCTTAGTTATGAAGTGGCTTTTGATCGTCTTTATAGACCTTTTTAATAAGTCTGGCGTCAGCAGCTCTATGACGTAGTTTACGGTAAAGGAAAGCCCCGCACGGCCATTTTGTTTGCTTCATTTTAAAGCACATGAAAGAAAGCCTCGAAAATGGCAAGTTTTACGTAATTCTCTTTTAGTTAATGCTAAAAATTATTTCTATGTTTATGATAGTTTATATTATCATTGTTATTTGTTTAATTCTTACTTTAGTTTGGCTGGTAAACTCGTATATTCGTCGACGTACGACCTTTGTTAGCGTGGTTAAATAAAGTTTATCTATCTATCTATCTATCTATCCTGTTGTTTAGATTTATATACCACAAAAAAGTATAATTTTCAATCATTTCCTGTCCTTTTTCTTAAATCTTCCAGTCTCATAAGCGTGTATGAACACAGTGCCAAGGTGTAAATCATTGGTGAAGTCGATAAATCCGGGTATTAACAGTGAAATGACATTTCGTAAGTTCGCTTTGGACATCGACAGGAAAAGCACGAGGGTTGTTGCGGATAAGAAGAGACGACAACAAATTCTTACAGGTGAGTCGATCGTTTGGTAACATAGACTGCATGAACAAGTATTCTATATTGCATTGTACTTAAAACCGACTTAGTGATGACTGATACTTGGTAATACTTAATAGAAAAGTTTTTAAGAAAACATAGTTTTTGAAATGCAGCAAACATACAAAAGTGAGGATATCGAGTTTAATCTGTTCTGCAAGAAATACTATTGAAGCCGACTGCAATACCAAAGTATTTTGATTGCTGAAGCCAAGAAAAAGTAAAGAAAGTTTTCTTTCGTGCTATGAATTTGTCGTTTGTAACTGTAATTCGTATTTTTTAAGCAATTCATTATATTTATGTTCGAGATTTTTCAAAGCAATATTATTGGATATATACATTGATTACATGGTCTTCACTACTGAATACAGTTATCTTTGGGGCTCATGCAGGTCTTCTTCACATATATTTGGTGAAATTGCTGCCAGAGGGGTTTTACTGCTCGTGGTACCAATCTCGCTGATCTGCTGAAACTCGAAATTCTTAACTCGAACCTTTTTAATATAATTACCAAATGAAAATGTTTTTTGTGAAAAACTTTTCTGTGCAAAGTACCAGTCATCACCAAGTCGGTTTTAAGTACAATACAATACAATATAGCGTACGTACGAATACTACAAAGCCTTGTTCATGCAGTCTATGTTACCAAACGATCGACTCACCTGTAAGAATTTGTTGTCGTCTCTTCTTATCCGCTTTTCCTGTCGATATCAGAAGCGAACTTACGAAATGTCATTTCACTGTCAATTCCCGGATTTATCGACTTCACCAATGATTTACACCTTGGCACTGTGTTCATATACGCTTATGAGACTGGAAGATTTAAGAAAAAGGACAGGAAATGATTGAAAATTATACTTTTTTGTGGTATATAAATCTAAACAACAGGAGTAAGCAAAGGTCGTACGTCGACAAATATACGAGTTTACCAGCCAAACTAAAGAAAGAATTAAACAAATAACAATGATAATATAAACTATCATAAACATAGAAATAATTTTTAGCATTAACTAAAGAGAATTACCATGACCTTTCGGTTGCTTCATGAGGCATCAGGGTTTATTTGATTGACGGGCTCCATGTTGATTGCATGTCTCGCATTGTGCTATCTGCTGCTTTAATTCTGCGTTCATGTTTGGATAGAACTCACGGGCTCTACGCATACATCCATTTATTCTAAAATATGAGCCATGCAGCACGAGTTTCTTCATATCAGGTCGGATGCTTTTCGCTATATTATGAGGCGCTCCCGTAGGGCTTGCTCTTGTCAGTCTTCATGTTTTGTAGCAGGTAGGTCATCATAGAAGGGCTTGCTCTTGTCAGCCTTCGTGTTTTGCAGCAGCCGGCAGGGAGATACTTTAAAAAGCTTGGTAGATTGCTGAAATAACGTGTAGGAGGTGTTCGGCCGTCGATTGTGTGATCTGTTCTCTCGTCTCATAGTGTATCGGCTAGATACATTTGTGATCCTGGCTTTATACGACATGGTGATGTCAAACCTTTGGATCTTTAACAGCATTCCCTGCAGTCTCTTCGGCGAGATTCTCAGCTATAGTTCTTGGTAATTGCTTCCAATGTCTTGTGGTCACTCTCTATTGCGATAGCTCTACCGGAAGCGTACTGTACGAACTTCTGCAGGGCAAAGACGACTGCTAACATTTCCCATCTGTTCATAGCGCATTTGAGCGTCCATCAATGCGCGACTTGAAAATGCTACGGTTTGCCCTTTCTGAGTAATGGCTGCACCAAGTCCTTTCTCGCTGGCATATGGCACTGTATCGTTAGTTCGCCTGTGGGATCTTAGAACTTGTGTAATGGTACAGTGGTGACCATCTTCTTTTTAGGTTGAAAGCGGCTTCGAACATGTTGATGCTCCCAGTTCCATACTGTATCTTTCGGAGTCTAATATTTCGGGCTCCATAACGTTGCTGAGTTTGTGTCGTCAGGTAATTCACAAATCCACAAAATCGTCGTACATCTTTTACATTCACCGGCCTCGACATCTCGTTGATTCCTGTTCCTTTCTCGGGATCAGGTTTTAGTCCTTTGCTAGTTACTATGTGACCAAGACATTAGATTTCTTCTCACCTGCGTTTCAGCTTAATTTTGTTTAGTTTTATTTCTTTCTCACGGCATCCGCTGCGCAGCAGTTTCTCTAGATTCCGATCATGGTCTTCGTCATCTTCTTCGTCTGTTTCACCCACCCCTTATACACACTAAAGTCCTGCAGTATTGGACAAAACCTGTTGAGTTCTAGGCCATCGCGCTTTTTCTGTGGTTATCGCAAATGTCTTTTAAAAAAATGAGCACAACATTGAAACGGGGGGAGTGGGGGTGCACAAATGTAAGGCAAATATTGAAATTTTGTGAATAGAGATCTCAACAGTTTTGTCCAAGATTGTGGAAGTCCTTCCACAGCTTGGTTTAGCCTTTTCAGGTAGATTTTCGATACTACTTTCAGCCCGAATGGCAATCGCTTCCATCGGTACCTGCCAAAAGGGGTGCTGAATATCGCCAGTTTGCTAGTGGCTGTCTCATCTAATTTGATGTTCCAGTAACCATTCCTTGTTTTTTCAATTCAATTCAATTCAATAAACTTTATTTAAAGAGGGTTTAAAATATTGCATAGCCAATATACCTGGTAAATCAAAGACTTATCTTCCCTGTGGCCCGAGTGTTTCGATTTTCGTAAACACTCTTGCTTTGGCTTGGGATACCTTTCGCGCTTTAGTGCTTTGTTCAGGAACTGGGAATCAATCGCCGAATTGTCTAAGCAAATAACATAATTGTTTTGTAAAAGTTTTCCCGGTACTTCAGGATCATTAGAATATTCAAGAGCAAAGCTAGCAGTGGAGAATATCATCCAAATGCAACGATAATAAATTATTAGTTAACTTTTGGTAAAATAAACTCCAAAAATAAACTCCAAAAATCAATTTTCTTGTAATTGTGGCCTAACTAAATTAACAAACGGTTCTAAAATAAATTATTGACCATGAGGCGGGTAGAGTGCATGTGTTATTCTTTTTGCTATTTTTCTTGAAAGCAAAAAATAATCATCTGATTGAACTAAATAACCAAACTTCATTTGTAAACTGTTTATTTTAATAAATGACCCACAATACTTGTTATGGGATTGAAACTGCCATACATGATCGCGTGTTGATAACTCAGCTGACGTACAAAATCAGCTGCTTTTTCGGATTTCGTAACTGTTTTGACTTTTCTTGTTTTGTCATCACAAGTGTCATTTTAATAAACAGGAATAATATGCATTAAGAAGAGCTATAACACAATTTGGAAATGATGAGTCATCCAATAACGTAACAACTGCTGTGGTTTTACTTTTGATTGTTCAAAAGAAGTGTTTTAAATCTTCATGCATTACGTTTGCAGTGCAGGATAACTACGTTTACATTCTTCCCCACAACATGCCGTCGTTTTACTTGGGAAAGCTGACAATTACTGTAATATTATTTTATTTGATCTTAAAACTATCAATTCAGTTTCTTTTATTTAGACTTGCATACACTACAGTTCTGAATTGGTCAGGTTCAGTTCAGTATTTAAGTCTACAGCAACATTGGGTTATTTACGTTGCCTTACATTATGTGATAATAGAGTTTTCGAGGCACAAAATTAAGCCTGCACCTGTTTTAAATATTTATGAATGACCAACTACTCCCATTTAAGTGTTCCGAGCAAATAGAGTAATTTCGGTTGGACGTCCTTTTAAAACATCAAGGCAGCAAAAAAGATTCGTAACCACACCACAGCAATATTAAATTATGCAGGAATTATTTAAGTCAGGGCGATCATAGCTCCAGGCCCTGGAGAAAAATAGGAACTTTTGTCAACAGTCTTAAAAAATAAGGATTTCGCGATTTTGTATAATTTGTTTAAAGTGGTAACGTCTTCCATCTATAGGTGTTTTTAAACAATATTTTTGAGTTTTGGGAAATTTTAATTTTAGCAGTTTGTCTGTGTTTTTGGCAATAGATGCCTTACTGAATATGTAATTAATTGATAATTCACAAATGCAAATGTTAAGTGCATGTTAGTAAATTAAACACGGCATCAATTTCCTTTGCAGTTGAGATCCAGCTAAATTAACAGAATGTTTGTAAAATATTTTTTTAGTTTGGTAATGTACTAGAGAGTGTATGAGTTATTTCTTTGGTTGTTTTTGTTAATGTTTTTGTTAATGAATTTTTCAAACGAATGCCAGCTTGTTCAAGGTTTTATAAAGAGAAACGTTTAAGACTGACAGTATAAATACGCACACGGGAGTTCAGTAAAATTCATCATCTGATTAAAAAATAACAATTTTACTTGTAAATTGAAGATATCGAAACTGCTATACTAGACCACGTATACGGGGAACAGTTTGACCTTTGAAGCTATATCATCACAAAATGGCCATCTTGATAAACAGGAATAATTGTTTGATGATGCACTAAGCAGATTATAGCTTAATTTCAAACATCAGTTCGGCATTTAAGTCTATAGCTTTGCGTTATTTACCTTATGTGATAATAGAATTGTCGCGACACAAACCACCTGTTTTAATTATTCATGAATGACCAACTACTTAAATTTAAGTATTCCTTGCAAATAGATTAGTTTCAGTTAGACGTCCCTTTAAAAGGCACAGGCAGCAAAAGATATTCGTAGCCAAGTGTTTCTGAAGCAGCAAGGTAAAATAATATTTTTATTTCAACTTAATGTAATTTTGTATGGACGAGCGATGTAATTTTTTATCTTGAAATGTTTTTTTATAAAAAAGAAAACTAAGTGCATGAGAGTATTTCAGTATAATTATACTGCTACTTCGAAATATATTATTTTCTCTTCTCTAATTTCTAACTAAACTGAAAATATTTTCCATTGCATTCTAATTCTAGAGCCAAAGTCACGAGAAGATCATGTCTGTGAAAGAATACCTCAGCACCGCCAAGACAACAGTGTACCAAAGTGTTTTTTACAACACGTTTACTCTACAACCTTCTGTTTCTCTTTGTCCTGTTGGGTTATCTCGCTTCCAATACCGAGGGTTCCTTCATAAGTAAAGTGTTCATTCTTGTAGCTAAAGGTACAGTACAATACGTATAAATGAACTTTCAGAAAAAAATTGTATTACCTGCATGAGATTAACTACATGTAGGTGAACATAATTCCGACAATTTTGCGAGTGGCACAAATGCATAAATACCTTTAACGGAGATGTATTGCAGCGCTCGAAATAATGACTTGCTGGTCGCCGGTCAAGATGACTTGCCAAATTAATTTTAGCTCTGACATGTCTATTTTCTTGCAGGACAAATAACTCACCTAAAGTAAAAGCTTAAATGTTAACTCTTAAAACAAATTTATTACACTTGAAAAACAGTGACGATTTTCGTTTTTACAAAGCAAGGTTTTGTACGTTCATTGTTTCTTCCATGAAGATATTTTTATTTCTCTGTGAGAAAATACGTTAATTTCTCTTCTGTCTGTCTCAACTGCGTATGATCTTTGGTCGAGTCTTCGAGTGATGACTGCCTTGTTCCAGATGGCTCCCTTCGTGGTTTAGTTTAATGGCCTCATTATCACCTTCCTCCATCTTGTCTCCATTGGCGACTTATAACTTGCTTGGTGACTCTTTCGAAGTTGATCTCTTTGGGTTTCAACAGTTCTTTCGTCGTGGGTAGGAGAGTTTTTGTCCGTCTTCCCAGTAGTCTTTGTGCAGGGCTTGAGTCCATCTCCTCTGTGGGTGTGTTTCTCTGTACGAGAATGGCCAAATAATGGCCATAGACACTTTCTGAAGCTTTACGGAGAATATTCTTTGCTGTGTTAACTGCTGCCTCAGCTTTGCCATTAGCTTGTTGCTGACCTGGACTGTTAGTCCTATGCTAAAATCCTCACTCTTTGGCAAATATGGAAAACTTGACAGAGGTGAACTAATGGCCAATTTGTCGCAATTACGGATCGAGCGTGTCTGGAATCCCGTTTCTTAGTTATGAAGTGGCTTTTGATCGTCTTTATAGACCTTTTTAATAAGTCTGGCGTCAGCAGCTCTATGACGTAGTTTACGGTAAAGGAAAGCCCCGCACGGCCATTTTGTTTGCTTCATTTTAAAGCACATGAAAGAAAGCCTCGAAAATGGCAAGTTTTACGTAATTCTCTTTTAGTTAATGCTAAAAATTATTTCTATGTTTATGATAGTTTATATTATCATTGTTATTTGTTTAATTCTTACTTTAGTTTGGCTGGTAAACTCGTATATTCGTCGACGTACGACCTTTGTTAGCGTGGTTAAATAAAGTTTATCTATCTATCTATCTATCTATCCTGTTGTTTAGATTTATATACCACAAAAAAGTATAATTTTCAATCATTTCCTGTCCTTTTTCTTAAATCTTCCAGTCTCATAAGCGTGTATGAACACAGTGCCAAGGTGTAAATCATTGGTGAAGTCGATAAATCCGGGTATTAACAGTGAAATGACATTTCGTAAGTTCGCTTTGGACATCGACAGGAAAAGCACGAGGGTTGTTGCGGATAAGAAGAGACGACAACAAATTCTTACAGGTGAGTCGATCGTTTGGTAACATAGACTGCATGAACAAGTATTCTATATTGCATTGTACTTAAAACCGACTTAGTGATGACTGATACTTGGTAATACTTAATAGAAAAGTTTTTAAGAAAACATAGTTTTTGAAATGCAGCAAACATACAAAAGTGAGGATATCGAGTTTAATCTGTTCTGCAAGAAATACTATTGAAGCCGACTGCAATACCAAAGTATTTTGATTGCTGAAGCCAAGAAAAAGTAAAGAAAGTTTTCTTTCGTGCTATGAATTTGTCGTTTGTAACTGTAATTCGTATTTTTTAAGCAATTCATTATATTTATGTTCGAGATTTTTCAAAGCAATATTATTGGATATATACATTGATTACATGGTCTTCACTACTGAATACAGTTATCTTTGGGGCTCATGCAGGTCTTCTTCACATATATTTGGTGAAATTGCTGCCAGAGGGGTTTTACTGCTCGTGGTACCAATCTCGCTGATCTGCTGAAACTCGAAATTCTTAACTCGAACCTTTTTAATATAATTACCAAATGAAAATGTTTTTTGTGAAAAACTTTTCTGTGCAAAGTACCAGTCATCACCAAGTCGGTTTTAAGTACAATACAATACAATATAGCGTACGTACGAATACTACAAAGCCTTGTTCATGCAGTCTATGTTACCAAACGATCGACTCACCTGTAAGAATTTGTTGTCGTCTCTTCTTATCCGCTTTTCCTGTCGATATCAGAAGCGAACTTACGAAATGTCATTTCACTGTCAATTCCCGGATTTATCGACTTCACCAATGATTTACACCTTGGCACTGTGTTCATATACGCTTATGAGACTGGAAGATTTAAGAAAAAGGACAGGAAATGATTGAAAATTATACTTTTTTGTGGTATATAAATCTAAACAACAGGAGTAAGCAAAGGTCGTACGTCGACAAATATACGAGTTTACCAGCCAAACTAAAGAAAGAATTAAACAAATAACAATGATAATATAAACTATCATAAACATAGAAATAATTTTTAGCATTAACTAAAGAGAATTACCATGACCTTTCGGTTGCTTCATGAGGCATCAGGGTTTATTTGATTGACGGGCTCCATGTTGATTGCATGTCTCGCATTGTGCTATCTGCTGCTTTAATTCTGCGTTCATGTTTGGATAGAACTCACGGGCTCTACGCATACATCCATTTATTCTAAAATATGAGCCATGCAGCACGAGTTTCTTCATATCAGGTCGGATGCTTTTCGCTATATTATGAGGCGCTCCCGTAGGGCTTGCTCTTGTCAGTCTTCATGTTTTGTAGCAGGTAGGTCATCATAGAAGGGCTTGCTCTTGTCAGCCTTCGTGTTTTGCAGCAGCCGGCAGGGAGATACTTTAAAAGCTTGGTAGATTGCTGAAATAACGTGTAGGAGGTGTTCGGCCGTCGATTGTGTGATCTGTTCTCTCGTCTCATAGTGTATCGGCTAGATACATTTGTGATCCTGGCTTTATACGACATGGTGATGTCAAACCTTTGGATCTTTAACAGCATTCCCTGCAGTCTCTTCGGCGAGATTCTCAGCTATAGTTCTTGGTAATTGCTTCCAATGTCTTGTGGTCACTCTCTATTGCGATAGCTCTACCGGAAGCGTACTGTACGAACTTCTGCAGGGCAAAGACGACTGCTAACATTTCCCATCTGTTCATAGCGCATTTGAGCGTCCATCAATGCGCGACTTGAAAATGCTACGGTTTGCCCTTTCTGAGTAATGGCTGCACCAAGTCCTTTCTCGCGGGCATATGGCACTGTATCGTTAGTTCGCCTGTGGGATCTTAGAACTTGTGTAATGGTACAGTGGTGACCATCTTCTTTTTAGGTTGAAAGCGGCTTCGAACATGTTGATGCTCCCAGTTCCATACTGTATCTTTCGGAGTCTAATATTTCGGGCTCCATAACGTTGCTGAGTTTGTGTCGTCAGGTAATTCACAAATCCACAAAATCGTCGTACATCTTTTACATTCACCGGCCTCGACATCTCGTTGATTCCTGTTCCTTTCTCGGGATCAGGTTTTAGTCCTTTGCTAGTTACTATGTGACCAAGACATTAGATTTCTTCTCACCTGCGTTTCAGCTTAATTTTGTTTAGTTTTATTTCTTTCTCACGGCATCCGCTGCGCAGCAGTTTCTCTAGATTCCGATCATGGTCTTCGTCATCTTCTTCGTCTGTTTCACCCACCCCTTATACACACTAAAGTCCTGCAGTATTGGACAAAACCTGTTGAGTTCTAGGCCATCGCGCTTTTTCTGTGGTTATCGCAAATGTCTTTTAAAAAAATGAGCACAACATTGAAACGGGGGGAGTGGGGGTGCACAAATGTAAGGCAAATATTGAAATTTTGTGAATAGAGATCTCAACAGTTTTGTCCAAGATTGTGGAAGTCCTTCCACAGCTTGGTTTAGCCTTTTCAGGTAGATTTTCGATACTACTTTCAGCCCGAATGGCAATCGCTTCCATCGGTACCTGCCAAAAGGGGTGCTGAATATCGCCAGTTTGCTAGTGGCTGTCTCATCTAATTTGATGTTCCAGTAACCATTCCTTGTTTTTTCAATTCAATTCAATTCAATAAACTTTATTTAAAGAGGGTTTAAAATATTGCATAGCCAATATACCTGGTAAATCAAAGACTTATCTTCCCTGTGGCCCGAGTGTTTCGATTTTCGTAAACACTCTTGCTTTGGCTTGGGATACCTTTCGCGCTTTAGTGCTTTGTTCAGGAACTGGGAATCAATCGCCGAATTGTCTAAGCAAATAACATAATTGTTTTGTAAAAGTTTTCCCGGTACTTCAGGATCATTAGAATATTCAAGAGCAAAGCTAGCAGTGGAGAATATCATCCAAATGCAACGATAATAAATTATTAGTTAACTTTTGGTAAAATAAACTCCAAAAATAAACTCCAAAAATCAATTTTCTTGTAATTGTGGCCTAACTAAATTAACAAACGGTTCTAAAATAAATTATTGACCATGAGGCGGGTAGAGTGCATGTGTTATTCTTTTTGCTATTTTTCTTGAAAGCAAAAAATAATCATCTGATTGAACTAAATAACCAAACTTCATTTGTAAACTGTTTATTTTAATAAATGACCCACAATACTTGTTATGGGATTGAAACTGCCATACATGATCGCGTGTTGATAACTCAGCTGACGTACAAAATCAGCTGCTTTTTCGGATTTCGTAACTGTTTTGACTTTTCTTGTTTTGTCATCACAAGTGTCATTTTAATAAACAGGAATAATATGCATTAAGAAGAGCTATAACACAATTTGGAAATGATGAGTCATCCAATAACGTAACAACTGCTGTGGTTTTACTTTTGATTGTTCAAAAGAAGTGTTTTAAATCTTCATGCATTACGTTTGCAGTGCAGGATAACTACGTTTACATTCTTCCCCACAACATGCCGTCGTTTTACTTGGGAAAGCTGACAATTACTGTAATATTATTTTATTTGATCTTAAAACTATCAATTCAGTTTCTTTTATTTAGACTTGCATACACTACAGTTCTGAATTGGTCAGGTTCAGTTCAGTATTTAAGTCTACAGCAACATTGGGTTATTTACGTTGCCTTACATTATGTGATAATAGAGTTTTCGAGGCACAAAATTAAGCCTGCACCTGTTTTAAATATTTATGAATGACCAACTACTCCCATTTAAGTGTTCCGAGCAAATAGAGTAATTTCGGTTGGACGTCCTTTTAAAACATCAAGGCAGCAAAAAAGATTCGTAACCACACCACAGCAATATTAAATTATGCAGGAATTATTTAAGTCAGGGCGATCATAGCTCCAGGCCCTGGAGAAAAATAGGAACTTTTGTCAACAGTCTTAAAAAATAAGGATTTCGCGATTTTGTATAATTTGTTTAAAGTGGTAACGTCTTCCATCTATAGGTGTTTTTAAACAATATTTTTGAGTTTTGGGAAATTTTAATTTTAGCAGTTTGTCTGTGTTTTTGGCAATAGATGCCTTACTGAATATGTAATTAATTGATAATTCACAAATGCAAATGTTAAGTGCATGTTAGTAAATTAAACACGGCATCAATTTCCTTTGCAGTTGAGATCCAGCTAAATTAACAGAATGTTTGTAAAATATTTTTTTAGTTTGGTAATGTACTAGAGAGTGTATGAGTTATTTCTTTGGTTGTTTTTGTTAATGTTTTTGTTAATGAATTTTTCAAACGAATGCCAGCTTGTTCAAGGTTTTATAAAGAGAAACGTTTAAGACTGACAGTATAAATACGCACACGGGAGTTCAGTAAAATTCATCATCTGATTAAAAAATAACAATTTTACTTGTAAATTGAAGATATCGAAACTGCTATACTAGACCACGTATACGGGGAACAGTTTGACCTTTGAAGCTATATCATCACAAAATGGCCATCTTGATAAACAGGAATAATTGTTTGATGATGCACTAAGCAGATTATAGCTTAATTTCAAACATCAGTTCGGCATTTAAGTCTATAGCTTTGCGTTATTTACCTTATGTGATAATAGAATTGTCGCGACACAAACCACCTGTTTTAATTATTCATGAATGACCAACTACTTAAATTTAAGTATTCCTTGCAAATAGATTAGTTTCAGTTAGACGTCCCTTTAAAAGGCACAGGCAGCAAAAGATATTCGTAGCCAAGTGTTTCTGAAGCAGCAAGGTAAAATAATATTTTTATTTCAACTTAATGTAATTTTGTATGGACGAGCGATGTAATTTTTTATCTTGAAATGTTTTTTTATAAAAAAGAAAACTAAGTGCATGAGAGTATTTCAGTATAATTATACTGCTACTTCGAAATATATTATTTTCTCTTCTCTAATTTCTAACTAAACTGAAAATATTTTCCATTGCATTCTAATTCTAGAGCCAAAGTCACGAGAAGATCATGTCTGTGAAAGAATACCTCAGCACCGCCAAGACAACAGTGTACCAAAGTGTTTTTTACAACACGTTTACTCTACAACCTTCTGTTTCTCTTTGTCCTGTTGGGTTATCTCGCTTCCAATACCGAGGGTTCCTTCATAAGTAAAGTGTTCATTCTTGTAGCTAAAGGTACAGTACAATACGTATAAATGAACTTTCAGAAAAAAATTGTATTACCTGCATGAGATTAACTACATGTAGGTGAACATAATTCCGACAATTTTGCGAGTGGCACAAATGCATAAATACCTTTAACGGAGATGTATTGCAGCGCTCGAAATAATGACTTGCTGGTCGCCGGTCAAGATGACTTGCCAAATTAATTTTAGCTCTGACATGTCTATTTTCTTGCAGGACAAATAACTCACCTAAAGTAAAAGCTTAAATGTTAACTCTTAAAACAAATTTATTACACTTGAAAAACAGTGACGATTTTCGTTTTTACAAAGCAAGGTTTTGTACGTTCATTGTTTCTTCCATGAAGATATTTTTATTTCTCTGTGAGAAAATACGTTAATTTCTCTTCTGTCTGTCTCAACTGCGTATGATCTTTGGTCGAGTCTTCGAGTGATGACTGCCTTGTTCCAGATGGCTCCCTTCGTGGTTTAGTTTAATGGCCTCATTATCACCTTCCTCCATCTTGTCTCCATTGGCGACTTATAACTTGCTTGGTGACTCTTTCGAAGTTGATCTCTTTGGGTTTCAACAGTTCTTTCGTCGTGGGTAGGAGAGTTTTTGTCCGTCTTCCCAGTAGTCTTTGTGCAGGGCTTGAGTCCATCTCCTCTGTGGGTGTGTTTCTCTGTACGAGAATGGCCAAATAATGGCCATAGACACTTTCTGAAGCTTTACGGAGAATATTCTTTGCTGTGTTAACTGCTGCCTCAGCTTTGCCATTAGCTTGTTGCTGACCTGGACTGTTAGTCCTATGCTAAAATCCTCACTCTTTGGCAAATATGGAAAACTTGACAGAGGTGAACTAATGGCCAATTTGTCGCAATTACGGATCGAGCGTGTCTGGAATCCCGTTTCTTAGTTATGAAGTGGCTTTTGATCGTCTTTATAGACCTTTTTAATAAGTCTGGCGTCAGCAGCTCTATGACGTAGTTTACGGTAAAGGAAAGCCCCGCACGGCCATTTTGTTTGCTTCATTTTAAAGCACATGAAAGAAAGCCTCGAAAATGGCAAGTTTTACGTAATTCTCTTTTAGTTAATGCTAAAAATTATTTCTATGTTTATGATAGTTTATATTATCATTGTTATTTGTTTAATTCTTACTTTAGTTTGGCTGGTAAACTCGTATATTCGTCGACGTACGACCTTTGTTAGCGTGGTTAAATAAAGTTTATCTATCTATCTATCTATCTATCCTGTTGTTTAGATTTATATACCACAAAAAAGTATAATTTTCAATCATTTCCTGTCCTTTTTCTTAAATCTTCCAGTCTCATAAGCGTGTATGAACACAGTGCCAAGGTGTAAATCATTGGTGAAGTCGATAAATCCGGGTATTAACAGTGAAATGACATTTCGTAAGTTCGCTTTGGACATCGACAGGAAAAGCACGAGGGTTGTTGCGGATAAGAAGAGACGACAACAAATTCTTACAGGTGAGTCGATCGTTTGGTAACATAGACTGCATGAACAAGTATTCTATATTGCATTGTACTTAAAACCGACTTAGTGATGACTGATACTTGGTAATACTTAATAGAAAAGTTTTTAAGAAAACATAGTTTTTGAAATGCAGCAAACATACAAAAGTGAGGATATCGAGTTTAATCTGTTCTGCAAGAAATACTATTGAAGCCGACTGCAATACCAAAGTATTTTGATTGCTGAAGCCAAGAAAAAGTAAAGAAAGTTTTCTTTCGTGCTATGAATTTGTCGTTTGTAACTGTAATTCGTATTTTTTAAGCAATTCATTATATTTATGTTCGAGATTTTTCAAAGCAATATTATTGGATATATACATTGATTACATGGTCTTCACTACTGAATACAGTTATCTTTGGGGCTCATGCAGGTCTTCTTCACATATATTTGGTGAAATTGCTGCCAGAGGGGTTTTACTGCTCGTGGTACCAATCTCGCTGATCTGCTGAAACTCGAAATTCTTAACTCGAACCTTTTTAATATAATTACCAAATGAAAATGTTTTTTGTGAAAAACTTTTCTGTGCAAAGTACCAGTCATCACCAAGTCGGTTTTAAGTACAATACAATACAATATAGCGTACGTACGAATACTACAAAGCCTTGTTCATGCAGTCTATGTTACCAAACGATCGACTCACCTGTAAGAATTTGTTGTCGTCTCTTCTTATCCGCTTTTCCTGTCGATATCAGAAGCGAACTTACGAAATGTCATTTCACTGTCAATTCCCGGATTTATCGACTTCACCAATGATTTACACCTTGGCACTGTGTTCATATACGCTTATGAGACTGGAAGATTTAAGAAAAAGGACAGGAAATGATTGAAAATTATACTTTTTTGTGGTATATAAATCTAAACAACAGGAGTAAGCAAAGGTCGTACGTCGACAAATATACGAGTTTACCAGCCAAACTAAAGAAAGAATTAAACAAATAACAATGATAATATAAACTATCATAAACATAGAAATAATTTTTAGCATTAACTAAAGAGAATTACCATGACCTTTCGGTTGCTTCATGAGGCATCAGGGTTTATTTGATTGACGGGCTCCATGTTGATTGCATGTCTCGCATTGTGCTATCTGCTGCTTTAATTCTGCGTTCATGTTTGGATAGAACTCACGGGCTCTACGCATACATCCATTTATTCTAAAATATGAGCCATGCAGCACGAGTTTCTTCATATCAGGTCGGATGCTTTTCGCTATATTATGAGGCGCTCCCGTAGGGCTTGCTCTTGTCAGTCTTCATGTTTTGTAGCAGGTAGGTCATCATAGAAGGGCTTGCTCTTGTCAGCCTTCGTGTTTTGCAGCAGCCGGCAGGGAGATACTTTAAAAGCTTGGTAGATTGCTGAAATAACGTGTAGGAGGTGTTCGGCCGTCGATTGTGTGATCTGTTCTCTCGTCTCATAGTGTATCGGCTAGATACATTTGTGATCCTGGCTTTATACGACATGGTGATGTCAAACCTTTGGATCTTTAACAGCATTCCCTGCAGTCTCTTCGGCGAGATTCTCAGCTATAGTTCTTGGTAATTGCTTCCAATGTCTTGTGGTCACTCTCTATTGCGATAGCTCTACCGGAAGCGTACTGTACGAACTTCTGCAGGGCAAAGACGACTGCTAACATTTCCCATCTGTTCATAGCGCATTTGAGCGTCCATCAATGCGCGACTTGAAAATGCTACGGTTTGCCCTTTCTGAGTAATGGCTGCACCAAGTCCTTTCTCGCGGGCATATGGCACTGTATCGTTAGTTCGCCTGTGGGATCTTAGAACTTGTGTAATGGTACAGTGGTGACCATCTTCTTTTTAGGTTGAAAGCGGCTTCGAACATGTTGATGCTCCCAGTTCCATACTGTATCTTTCGGAGTCTAATATTTCGGGCTCCATAACGTTGCTGAGTTTGTGTCGTCAGGTAATTCACAAATCCACAAAATCGTCGTACATCTTTTACATTCACCGGCCTCGACATCTCGTTGATTCCTGTTCCTTTCTCGGGATCAGGTTTTAGTCCTTTGCTAGTTACTATGTGACCAAGACATTAGATTTCTTCTCACCTGCGTTTCAGCTTAATTTTGTTTAGTTTTATTTCTTTCTCACGGCATCCGCTGCGCAGCAGTTTCTCTAGATTCCGATCATGGTCTTCGTCATCTTCTTCGTCTGTTTCACCCACCCCTTATACACACTAAAGTCCTGCAGTATTGGACAAAACCTGTTGAGTTCTAGGCCATCGCGCTTTTTCTGTGGTTATCGCAAATGTCTTTTAAAAAAATGAGCACAACATTGAAACGGGGGGAGTGGGGGTGCACAAATGTAAGGCAAATATTGAAATTTTGTGAATAGAGATCTCAACAGTTTTGTCCAAGATTGTGGAAGTCCTTCCACAGCTTGGTTTAGCCTTTTCAGGTAGATTTTCGATACTACTTTCAGCCCGAATGGCAATCGCTTCCATCGGTACCTGCCAAAAGGGGTGCTGAATATCGCCAGTTTGCTAGTGGCTGTCTCATCTAATTTGATGTTCCAGTAACCATTCCTTGTTTTTTCAATTCAATTCAATTCAATAAACTTTATTTAAAGAGGGTTTAAAATATTGCATAGCCAATATACCTGGTAAATCAAAGACTTATCTTCCCTGTGGCCCGAGTGTTTCGATTTTCGTAAACACTCTTGCTTTGGCTTGGGATACCTTTCGCGCTTTAGTGCTTTGTTCAGGAACTGGGAATCAATCGCCGAATTGTCTAAGCAAATAACATAATTGTTTTGTAAAAGTTTTCCCGGTACTTCAGGATCATTAGAATATTCAAGAGCAAAGCTAGCAGTGGAGAATATCATCCAAATGCAACGATAATAAATTATTAGTTAACTTTTGGTAAAATAAACTCCAAAAATAAACTCCAAAAATCAATTTTCTTGTAATTGTGGCCTAACTAAATTAACAAACGGTTCTAAAATAAATTATTGACCATGAGGCGGGTAGAGTGCATGTGTTATTCTTTTTGCTATTTTTCTTGAAAGCAAAAAATAATCATCTGATTGAACTAAATAACCAAACTTCATTTGTAAACTGTTTATTTTAATAAATGACCCACAATACTTGTTATGGGATTGAAACTGCCATACATGATCGCGTGTTGATAACTCAGCTGACGTACAAAATCAGCTGCTTTTTCGGATTTCGTAACTGTTTTGACTTTTCTTGTTTTGTCATCACAAGTGTCATTTTAATAAACAGGAATAATATGCATTAAGAAGAGCTATAACACAATTTGGAAATGATGAGTCATCCAATAACGTAACAACTGCTGTGGTTTTACTTTTGATTGTTCAAAAGAAGTGTTTTAAATCTTCATGCATTACGTTTGCAGTGCAGGATAACTACGTTTACATTCTTCCCCACAACATGCCGTCGTTTTACTTGGGAAAGCTGACAATTACTGTAATATTATTTTATTTGATCTTAAAACTATCAATTCAGTTTCTTTTATTTAGACTTGCATACACTACAGTTCTGAATTGGTCAGGTTCAGTTCAGTATTTAAGTCTACAGCAACATTGGGTTATTTACGTTGCCTTACATTATGTGATAATAGAGTTTTCGAGGCACAAAATTAAGCCTGCACCTGTTTTAAATATTTATGAATGACCAACTACTCCCATTTAAGTGTTCCGAGCAAATAGAGTAATTTCGGTTGGACGTCCTTTTAAAACATCAAGGCAGCAAAAAAGATTCGTAACCACACCACAGCAATATTAAATTATGCAGGAATTATTTAAGTCAGGGCGATCATAGCTCCAGGCCCTGGAGAAAAATAGGAACTTTTGTCAACAGTCTTAAAAAATAAGGATTTCGCGATTTTGTATAATTTGTTTAAAGTGGTAACGTCTTCCATCTATAGGTGTTTTTAAACAATATTTTTGAGTTTTGGGAAATTTTAATTTTAGCAGTTTGTCTGTGTTTTTGGCAATAGATGCCTTACTGAATATGTAATTAATTGATAATTCACAAATGCAAATGTTAAGTGCATGTTAGTAAATTAAACACGGCATCAATTTCCTTTGCAGTTGAGATCCAGCTAAATTAACAGAATGTTTGTAAAATATTTTTTTAGTTTGGTAATGTACTAGAGAGTGTATGAGTTATTTCTTTGGTTGTTTTTGTTAATGTTTTTGTTAATGAATTTTTCAAACGAATGCCAGCTTGTTCAAGGTTTTATAAAGAGAAACGTTTAAGACTGACAGTATAAATACGCACACGGGAGTTCAGTAAAATTCATCATCTGATTAAAAAATAACAATTTTACTTGTAAATTGAAGATATCGAAACTGCTATACTAGACCACGTATACGGGGAACAGTTTGACCTTTGAAGCTATATCATCACAAAATGGCCATCTTGATAAACAGGAATAATTGTTTGATGATGCACTAAGCAGATTATAGCTTAATTTCAAACATCAGTTCGGCATTTAAGTCTATAGCTTTGCGTTATTTACCTTATGTGATAATAGAATTGTCGCGACACAAACCACCTGTTTAAATTATTCATGAATGACCAACTACTTAAATTTAAGTATTCCTTGCAAATAGATTAGTTTCAGTTAGACGTCCCTTTAAAAGGCACAGGCAGCAAAAGATATTCGTAGCCAAGTGTTTCTGAAGCAGCAAGGTAAAATAATATTTTTATTTCAACTTAATGTAATTTTGTATGGACGAGCGATGTAATTTTTTATCTTGAAATGTTTTTTTATAAAAAAGAAAACTAAGTGCATGAGAGTATTTCAGTATAATTATACTGCTACTTCGAAATATATTATTTTCTCTTCTCTAATTTCTAACTAAACTGAAAATATTTTCCATTGCATTCTAATTCTAGAGCCAAAGTCACGAGAAGATCATGTCTGTGAAAGAATACCTCAGCACCGCCAAGACAACAGTGTACCAAAGTGTTTTTTACAACACGTTTACTCTACAACCTTCTGTTTCTCTTTGTCCTGTTGGGTTATCTCGCTTCCAATACCGAGGGTTCCTTCATAAGTAAAGTGTTCATTCTTGTAGCTAAAGGTACAGTACAATACGTATAAATGAACTTTCAGAAAAAAATTGTATTACCTGCATGAGATTAACTACATGTAGGTGAACATAATTCCGACAATTTTGCGAGTGGCACAAATGCATAAATACCTTTAACGGAGATGTATTGCAGCGCTCGAAATAATGACTTGCTGGTCGCCGGTCAAGATGACTTGCCAAATTAATTTTAGCTCTGACATGTCTATTTTCTTGCAGGACAAATAACTCACCTAAAGTAAAAGCTTAAATGTTAACTCTTAAAACAAATTTATTACACTTGAAAAACAGTGACGATTTTCGTTTTTACAAAGCAAGGTTTTGTACGTTCATTGTTTCTTCCATGAAGATATTTTTATTTCTCTGTGAGAAAATACGTTAATTTCTCTTCTGTCTGTCTCAACTGCGTATGATCTTTGGTCGAGTCTTCGAGTGATGACTGCCTTGTTCCAGATGGCTCCCTTCGTGGTTTAGTTTAATGGCCTCATTATCACCTTCCTCCATCTTGTCTCCATTGGCGACTTATAACTTGCTTGGTGACTCTTTCGAAGTTGATCTCTTTGGGTTTCAACAGTTCTTTCGTCGTGGGTAGGAGAGTTTTTGTCCGTCTTCCCAGTAGTCTTTGTGCAGGGCTTGAGTCCATCTCCTCTGTGGGTGTGTTTCTCTGTACGAGAATGGCCAAATAATGGCCATAGACACTTTCTGAAGCTTTACGGAGAATATTCTTTGCTGTGTTAACTGCTGCCTCAGCTTTGCCATTAGCTTGTTGCTGACCTGGACTGTTAGTCCTATGCTAAAATCCTCACTCTTTGGCAAATATGGAAAACTTGACAGAGGTGAACTAATGGCCAATTTGTCGCAATTACGGATCGAGCGTGTCTGGAATCCCGTTTCTTAGTTATGAAGTGGCTTTTGATCGTCTTTATAGACCTTTTTAATAAGTCTGGCGTCAGCAGCTCTATGACGTAGTTTACGGTAAAGGAAAGCCCCGCACGGCCATTTTGTTTGCTTCATTTTAAAGCACATGAAAGAAAGCCTCGAAAATGGCAAGTTTTACGTAATTCTCTTTTAGTTAATGCTAAAAATTATTTCTATGTTTATGATAGTTTATATTATCATTGTTATTTGTTTAATTCTTACTTTAGTTTGGCTGGTAAACTCGTATATTCGTCGACGTACGACCTTTGTTAGCGTGGTTAAATAAAGTTTATCTATCTATCTATCTATCTATCCTGTTGTTTAGATTTATATACCACAAAAAAGTATAATTTTCAATCATTTCCTGTCCTTTTTCTTAAATCTTCCAGTCTCATAAGCGTGTATGAACACAGTGCCAAGGTGTAAATCATTGGTGAAGTCGATAAATCCGGGTATTAACAGTGAAATGACATTTCGTAAGTTCGCTTTGGACATCGACAGGAAAAGCACGAGGGTTGTTGCGGATAAGAAGAGACGACAACAAATTCTTACAGGTGAGTCGATCGTTTGGTAACATAGACTGCATGAACAAGTATTCTATATTGCATTGTACTTAAAACCGACTTAGTGATGACTGATACTTGGTAATACTTAATAGAAAAGTTTTTAAGAAAACATAGTTTTTGAAATGCAGCAAACATACAAAAGTGAGGATATCGAGTTTAATCTGTTCTGCAAGAAATACTATTGAAGCCGACTGCAATACCAAAGTATTTTGATTGCTGAAGCCAAGAAAAAGTAAAGAAAGTTTTCTTTCGTGCTATGAATTTGTCGTTTGTAACTGTAATTCGTATTTTTTAAGCAATTCATTATATTTATGTTCGAGATTTTTCAAAGCAATATTATTGGATATATACATTGATTACATGGTCTTCACTACTGAATACAGTTATCTTTGGGGCTCATGCAGGTCTTCTTCACATATATTTGGTGAAATTGCTGCCAGAGGGGTTTTACTGCTCGTGGTACCAATCTCGCTGATCTGCTGAAACTCGAAATTCTTAACTCGAACCTTTTTAATATAATTACCAAATGAAAATGTTTTTTGTGAAAAACTTTTCTGTGCAAAGTACCAGTCATCACCAAGTCGGTTTTAAGTACAATACAATACAATATAGCGTACGTACGAATACTACAAAGCCTTGTTCATGCAGTCTATGTTACCAAACGATCGACTCACCTGTAAGAATTTGTTGTCGTCTCTTCTTATCCGCTTTTCCTGTCGATATCAGAAGCGAACTTACGAAATGTCATTTCACTGTCAATTCCCGGATTTATCGACTTCACCAATGATTTACACCTTGGCACTGTGTTCATATACGCTTATGAGACTGGAAGATTTAAGAAAAAGGACAGGAAATGATTGAAAATTATACTTTTTTGTGGTATATAAATCTAAACAACAGGAGTAAGCAAAGGTCGTACGTCGACAAATATACGAGTTTACCAGCCAAACTAAAGAAAGAATTAAACAAATAACAATGATAATATAAACTATCATAAACATAGAAATAATTTTTAGCATTAACTAAAGAGAATTACCATGACCTTTCGGTTGCTTCATGAGGCATCAGGGTTTATTTGATTGACGGGCTCCATGTTGATTGCATGTCTCGCATTGTGCTATCTGCTGCTTTAATTCTGCGTTCATGTTTGGATAGAACTCACGGGCTCTACGCATACATCCATTTATTCTAAAATATGAGCCATGCAGCACGAGTTTCTTCATATCAGGTCGGATGCTTTTCGCTATATTATGAGGCGCTCCCGTAGGGCTTGCTCTTGTCAGTCTTCATGTTTTGTAGCAGGTAGGTCATCATAGAAGGGCTTGCTCTTGTCAGCCTTCGTGTTTTGCAGCAGCCGGCAGGGAGATACTTTAAAAGCTTGGTAGATTGCTGAAATAACGTGTAGGAGGTGTTCGGCCGTCGATTGTGTGATCTGTTCTCTCGTCTCATAGTGTATCGGCTAGATACATTTGTGATCCTGGCTTTATACGACATGGTGATGTCAAACCTTTGGATCTTTAACAGCATTCCCTGCAGTCTCTTCGGCGAGATTCTCAGCTATAGTTCTTGGTAATTGCTTCCAATGTCTTGTGGTCACTCTCTATTGCGATAGCTCTACCGGAAGCGTACTGTACGAACTTCTGCAGGGCAAAGACGACTGCTAACATTTCCCATCTGTTCATAGCGCATTTGAGCGTCCATCAATGCGCGACTTGAAAATGCTACGGTTTGCCCTTTCTGAGTAATGGCTGCACCAAGTCCTTTCTCGCGGGCATATGGCACTGTATCGTTAGTTCGCCTGTGGGATCTTAGAACTTGTGTAATGGTACAGTGGTGACCATCTTCTTTTTAGGTTGAAAGCGGCTTCGAACATGTTGATGCTCCCAGTTCCATACTGTATCTTTCGGAGTCTAATATTTCGGGCTCCATAACGTTGCTGAGTTTGTGTCGTCAGGTAATTCACAAATCCACAAAATCGTCGTACATCTTTTACATTCACCGGCCTCGACATCTCGTTGATTCCTGTTCCTTTCTCGGGATCAGGTTTTAGTCCTTTGCTAGTTACTATGTGACCAAGACATTAGATTTCTTCTCACCTGCGTTTCAGCTTAATTTTGTTTAGTTTTATTTCTTTCTCACGGCATCCGCTGCGCAGCAGTTTCTCTAGATTCCGATCATGGTCTTCGTCATCTTCTTCGTCTGTTTCACCCACCCCTTATACACACTAAAGTCCTGCAGTATTGGACAAAACCTGTTGAGTTCTAGGCCATCGCGCTTTTTCTGTGGTTATCGCAAATGTCTTTTAAAAAAATGAGCACAACATTGAAACGGGGGGAGTGGGGGTGCACAAATGTAAGGCAAATATTGAAATTTTGTGAATAGAGATCTCAACAGTTTTGTCCAAGATTGTGGAAGTCCTTCCACAGCTTGGTTTAGCCTTTTCAGGTAGATTTTCGATACTACTTTCAGCCCGAATGGCAATCGCTTCCATCGGTACCTGCCAAAAGGGGTGCTGAATATCGCCAGTTTGCTAGTGGCTGTCTCATCTAATTTGATGTTCCAGTAACCATTCCTTGTTTTTTCAATTCAATTCAATTCAATAAACTTTATTTAAAGAGGGTTTAAAATATTGCATAGCCAATATACCTGGTAAATCAAAGACTTATCTTCCCTGTGGCCCGAGTGTTTCGATTTTCGTAAACACTCTTGCTTTGGCTTGGGATACCTTTCGCGCTTTAGTGCTTTGTTCAGGAACTGGGAATCAATGCAAATTTGCAGCGCTCCTACAGTAAGTTCTTGGAAGCAGCCACCATATTTACCCAGTCTGTGGGCTCATGCAATGCAGGTTCCAGTCGGTCAAGTTTTTCCAGCGTCTCCAACTCTGTCATGAATTTTGACCCCATCGCGAAGGCGATTAATTCTCTTGACGGCAATGTTACAGTTTGTATCTTGGATCAATCTCTAACTGCTGTTGTCTTTCAAAGGTCCCTACTTCTCCCTCGAATAGGTCTGCATATTCCTCAATCAACTCTCCAGCGGTCTTTCTTGGAGTGATTTCGGCATTAACTGATGCCACTTGCTTAAAATTCTCTTTCTTGATCTCGATGAGACCCATATGTTGAAAGGCCTTAGCCCCTAACAGTGGTATTAGTTCTTTAACGACCACAAATTCAATCGACTACTTTTTCTTGTCCCTACGGATTTCGGTTTTGCTTTATTCCACATCTGGAGAACTCGCTTTGTGGTCTTGATCTCTGTGTTGTTATAACGTATCACTTGGGTACGATGTTCACTATCGCCCCGGAGTCTGGATGGTTGACTCAAACGTTGAGTTTTCGTGCTTCGAAAATGGCCGGCCTAGCGTGCAATGCGTCACGGTTGATACTCACTCTTTAAGTAGTGCAACTGTCAGATTATCTGGTCTTCAAAAGTTTATAGATTTTAAACACGCGCATAACTTTCACTCTTCATCTTAGATCACATCGCTCAAACTCACCATAGTTATAAATGCTGCGAATTTCGATTGCCTTATGGGTCTATTGGGAGGATGTCGCTGATTCTTCTTTTCTCTTCTGTAATTTCTCAAGGTGCTCGACTTGAGAATAATGTGATGAAAGAAAGTGAAACTCACAGTGAGATTGAATGCGCTCATCAATGCTTGTCTGAATATACTTTGTGTAAATCTATCAACTACGAGATCAAAGAAGAGATGTGCTCGAGCTCCAGGCATAAATGTCAACTGAATAACGCTACTAAATCCCTTCAACCAGAAAACTTGGTAAAAGACAAAGCATTTAACTATCTTGAAATGATGGAGGTAACTATAAATTTCTTACGATCGAGAGCTCACATGTTGGAAAGATTAATATGCCTTTTCTTTGTTGTACATGTTTTAACTCGAGCGAGTGAAAGTGTCATTTGATTGGCATTTTGACAGGCTCGCGTTGAAATTCAGTTGACCAAAAGCGACTGAAGATTATTATTATTTTGCTTCCAGGAGAACGTTAATGTGATTAATCCAGTTGAGGAGAACTCCTTGCCAGGTAAGTGGTTTAACAGTAAACTATTCAAGGTTTTCCGCTGCATTTGACTTGAGACATGTGACGATATTTCCGAGGATATTTTTGTTTTTCGTGAAATGCAATTGTTTGCTTTGTGAAACATGACCGCTGCATTTCAGTTCCCTTCAGCTTTACCGAATGAATGCGGTACGACAGATCACTACCAGCAATTTGTTGAGCCATCCCATGTGTAAGCAGACTTTGATTATCGTTTGGACGGTACTATCCGTATTATTGGTACGTTCCAGCAAACGTGCGAAGACTTGTCTTTATTTTTTCAAAAATATTTCTGCTGACATTTTTTTCCATTGGTGTCTCTTTACTTTTGCTTAACGACTGATATTGTGTCATCCCTATCTTCTTCATCGATTCACCTATATCTGCTGTAAATTCACATGAAGGTAGAACTGCCACATAAGAAGCTAAAAATCCGAAGCCGATTATACTTTGATGCATAGGCGGTATTTGTTCGCCACTTGTCAATTTTTAATTTAGCATTACCATGTGCCGTGTTTTTCGATTTACGTATTCATCATTCTTGTACGATCGATTTTGACTTGGCCGGACAGCAAATATTTAAATACTTGTTTTTGTATAACTGTTATAGTCAACTCTGTGAAGTTGGTGTGGGTGTCCTTTAGCGATAATGCAACGCCCACTACCCTTGTGGTAGTTTGAGCACTCTGGCCCTACACCGCTTCACGCTGTGAAAACATACCACAAACTTCTATAATTGAAAGTATAAACAGTATATGGATAATTTAAAAAGATTACAATTTATTGGAAAGACAGTACGGACTGCAGACAAGTTGAAAGCCTTGAACGAAAAATACGTTGATATAAGCGAGAATAAGCCAGGTTACAAAATAAGCCAATATCCTTGGAGTCACGTGATCAGCCTTTACCAGGGTCTTCTCTGCCCTCGCTCCACTCCCCTCCCATCCCGGGCGCTCCCTCCACGGGCACTGAGAAGACCCTGGGTACGAGGTTGGGATCGCATAAAGCCGATTATAATTTATTCATCTAAATCTGAATGCTGTCTTAAAATTTTACAGCAAATTAAAAGTGATAGCTTTCGCTAAATTGGATATATGCTTCTTCATACCTTTTGTAAGAGATAACCATGGATGTATGGTGGATTATTAAGCTTGTTAGCTGCTTTTATGCCGACGAATGCTGATATGAACAACTCTGAAGAGCATTGAATATTTCTCAATTATTCAAGTCAACAAAGTAGACAAAGACCACAAAAATTATCATATCTAAACACCCAGAAATTATGGGTGTCATGCCGACCCTCCACCGTGGAGGCAAAATGCCCCGGGAACGAGGTTGAGATCTATTTACAATTAATTAATAATTTTAAAAACTTTACAATAAAATTAGAACTGCCCTTACAGAAAACCTGATAACCCGCAATTTTACATCAATGTCAATTCAACCACCCACCGTCGATCATCAACAAATTCCTAAATTAGCCCGGTGGTTAAGCCCAAATTTTGCCTCAATTGTGCGTTTTGTGACACAATCATGAAACTTGGCAAGTACATGTAGATAGAGTTACTAGTGCTGATGAAACGTAGATTTCTTCCTGGTTGCCACAAAATCGATATATATATATATATATATAATACATATACTCAAAAGGACTAAATTTGGAACCGCGTGGAATTTAAAAAACATTCTGGGAATTTCCGACCAGGCGATGGGATGATAATTCATTAATGAAAGCTTCATTGTATTTCTTTAGTGCCAAACAGTTGTTCTGATTTGTACAAAAGAGGAGAAAGAAAAGATGGTGTTTACACAATTGACCTTCTTGGTCTTGGAGCCTTCGATGTTAGCTGTGATATGACAACAAGTGGAGGAGGTTGGACTGTCTTTCAAAGACGTATGGATGGAAGTGTCGACTTTTATCTTGGATGGAACGACTATAAGGAAGGCTTTGGAAACTTAAATGGCGAGTTCTGGCTTGGTCTAACTAAGATCCGTGGTTTGTCAAAGATAGATAAAAACGTTTTGAGAATTGATCTGGAGGATTTTGAAAATGAGACACGTTATGCTGAGTACACAACATTTGCAGTGGCTGGTAAAATCAAAAAATACAAGTTAACCGTTGGAGGTTATTCAGGTTAGTTACAATTATTTTAACCAAACTTGACTGATATGGAGGCCAATTTTGTATCTCCGTTTCTGTGCTTTTCGCGGTCCTTTGTACGCCAGTTCCAGTCCTATTCTCCACATTGTACTGGCTATAGGTACATTTAAAAATAATTCAGTGATGTCATTTTGATCCTAAAATTGGAAAATTAGTAAAACGAATACGTGCGCTAGATTGTTATTCGCAAGAATAATGTTTCTACTTATCTTTTGTCATGTTTGCGTTAATTCTGGAATTGATTTGTGTAACAAATTTACTATATGACTTGGATTGACTTATAAATATAATAAATATATTGGTAATATAAATATAAAACTACATTGTTTCATTTTTTACTTTTAATGTTATGTTTTGTTTGCGATTTCAAAATGAACGAAATTGCGTAGTAAATGAAATTGACGTACAAGGCCGAGTAGAGGACTGAAACTGAAGCACAAAAATCTGCCATGTCCGCCATCTTTAGTACCAATTTTTCTCCAGCCAATAAATAGCAGTCATGCACGTTCAGTTACAAATGTACAAAACGAACAACGCGTAAACAATGTTGTGCTGAACAGGCTGTCAATAAGGTTGTTCAGGAGAAATAAGAGAACTTCAATGTGTTGAAAAATATTCATAAGCAAGAGTACTTTGTGTCCTTCAGGAAACATCGTCCGAAACGTCGCCCATGAATATACGTAAGTACTCTTACTTTTTTTAAAGTATTTTTCGACACATTGAAGTTCTCTTATTTAGCTCCTTTTCATGATCCAGTTGAGAACTTATAGCATCTTTCATATTTTTTCTTAATAAGGTTGTTCATGTATGAATGTTGTTATAACTTGTTAACAAGATTGAGCAATAATGATAACAATTGCGAACATGCTTGTTTTATCAATATTATGTTTTCCAATATTGTTTTTCCAACAACCGTCTGAAATACCGTTGATAGTTCATCAATTGTGAACAACATTGTTGAAAGAATGCTGAACAACATTGTTGAAAGAATGCTGAACAACATTGTTGAAAGAATGCAGAACAACATTGTTCACAATCAACAACATTGTTAAAAGAATGCGGAACAACATTGTTCACAATGAACAACATTGTTGAAAGAATGCTGAACAACATTGTTAAAAGAATGCTGAACAATATTGTTCGTAAAACAAGATTTTTCAGCCATATCATAACCGCGTTGTTGCAGTATTGTTCAGCAAATCTGCCGTTACAACTTGTTTCTATTTTTAGCAATGTGTGTGGAGCTCGCTATTTTCAGTCGACTGTCTCAATGCAGAGTTGCAAAAGAGATGACGTCATGTACATTTTAGCATAACTAGAAATCTGTGTGTGGACTTAGACTTGTTTAGACTTAAAGCCATTAAAATTATTTTATATTTAAAAATATCAGAAGACAGTCCTCATGTGACGCAGGAAAATTGGGCTGGCTAATAAACACACGTTAACATGTATGTTGACATGACTGCTAGCTTCTCAAAACATCATTGTAAAAGTGCGTACAGGTGCTAGTTATATTGGATTGTTGACCACGAAATATAGTCGCAATCATTTTTCTATGCGTTACCAAAACATGAACTTTGAATCGTTGAGCTATTTCTAATTGACTTGTGTTATTATATTTTTATGTTATTTAGCAAATTTTGAGTTTTTTTACTCTTTTGTCATAATTTGATATTTTATTGTAGGCAATGCTGGTGACTCACTTACTGTACACAATGGAATGAAATTTACCACTAAAGACAAGGATAATGACGTGTCGGGTGCAAAATGTGCTAAGAGTTACCATGGCGCCTGGTGGTTCAACGACTGTGGTGACTCCAACCTAAATGGTCGATATCAAGCTGATCCTAACATTAGGAACGATGGTGATGAAGATGTAACCTCGAATCACTGGAAAGGAATGAATTATTCGTTAAAGAAGACTGAGATGAAATTACGTCCTCTTTCATTTTAGTCCAAATGACGTTGTCATTTTAAAGAAACTTTCGATTTAGAACATTAACTAGAGCTTGGACAAGCTTTGTTAAAAATATTAATGTCCAGCATAAAACACGAAGGAAAGGCATACTAAAGTTTTAATAAGATCTAACGTTTCGTTGTATACATTACAATATTTTAGAGATAATATTTACATAGTGCCTAAGCCTAGATCTACAGTATATATACATAAGTTAAACTTTCAATTTCTCTTTGTAAGAAATCTAGTGTCTAGACGTGATAATTTGTTTTAGTTGGAATGTTTTAGTTTACATCCGATTGTTTTAATTGTTATTAAGGAAACGTTGTAAAAGAAGGATCTTCCGTGTAATCTTATCTTTGTTTTAAACATAAAGTTAAAGAAACTTTCAATTTCTCTTTGTTAGAAATCTAGTAGTGTCAGAACGTGATAATTTGTTTTAGTTGGAATGTTTTAGTTTACATCCGATTGTTTTAATTGTTATTAAGGAAACATTGTAAAAGAAGGATCTTTCATGTAATCTTATCTTTGTTTTAAACATAAAGTTAAAGAAACTTTCAATTTCTCTTTGTCATAAATCTTGTATCTAGACATCATCACTAGATTTCTATCTAGTAGTGTCTGAACGTGATAATTTGTTTTAGTTGGAATGTTTTAGTTTACATCCGATTGTTTTAATTGATATTAATTAAAAGTTGTAAACAATGATCCTGCATGTGAATTTATCTTTGTTTCAAAGATAAAGTTTAGGAATCTTTCAATTTCTTTTTGTCATAAATCTTGTATCTAGACATCATCATTTGTTTTTAGTTGGAATGCGTATCTAGCTAATTATGAATACATTGTTTGAGAAAATGTCAGGTTCACTTTGTAATATTCGGGCGCTTAAGTTTAAGTTTAATAATTGTGCCTCCCTGGGCATCTCTAAGGTAATTACAAAAAATACTCGTTCCGTATTGAAAAGAAAACAATTTTAGATATCTTTAAAAACAAGAATAGTCTAAAAAATTTCGTGTGAAAGTTCCCAATCTCCACTTATAATGCCTTTCCGAATATATGAATTATGAAGATATCCCCATTTCTGCTAGACAAATTAGATTTTGATATGTGTAACAAGTTTCTTCCACTAGATCTCGAATTGCGGAACATTAAGTGTCCACAATCTACAAAACCTTTTGTGATCTTGAAGGTTTCGATTAGGTTCTCACGTGCACGAAGTTCTAACAACGTGCAGTAAGCCCCAGTTTTAACAGTCTTTCCTTGTATGGTAATGCTTCCAGTCCTGCAATACACTTGGTGAATCTCCGTTGATAACTTTCAAGACATTATTTGAGTCCAAGGTAATTAAAAATTTCAAGGTAATGCTACTATATAATAAACAGTCAATTTTCATAACTTTCTTTCCTAATTTAAATTTATCATTAAAAGAATAACATTTTGGTCAACGTCGTTTTTTTCGTTGATTAATTCAGGTCCGCATGCATCATTGAGAAATACGAGGCCTCGAGTTAAAAGTGCTGCGCATGCGTAATGTATAATGCAGCCTACACTAGAAAAAATATTGTATAAACCGTGAAGGTTCTTTGATCCTATAATGGTTTTAGAATAAACCAAAAACTTTCTGTTTCCATTTGTTGCGAATATAATGAAAGCATTGAAAGTACTACGCCATTTAGGATGTGACACCATGCGCTCTCTCATGGTTCTGATCTCGCGAGCCAATGCGGCACAAAGAAAATTTTTGAAGTAAATGTGTTGTTAAAAATAAAATCAACTGCATGACTAGAAAAAACACAGTAGGGTGCAGGTTTGAGTAATTCAAATAAACATCACTTTATATTATTACTTACAGATATGTTAGTTCAAGAGGTTATGGGTTCGACTAGATTTCCATCTGGAAATCAGAATCTTTTTCTGAATCATAATATATAAATCGATGTTGTTTCTCAATCATATCAAATATTTTGAGCATGTTTAAAATATGTACTGAAGTTCAAAGCGAGGCTCTTTACTGTTTTGTTTATTCAAGGTTACTGAAACAAATCTTCATTTAAAGAGTATAGCGGCAACATCATCAGTTGCATTTATAAGAAAACCGTATAATCAAGTTGTTTATCTGGCTATTTTGAAGCACATGGGAAGGGGAAACAGTTTTTTTCAATGTATAATTCTAGCGAGACGCTACGAGAACTAGAGGAAAGATCTCATTGAATTCGGTTGAGAAATAGATGCGATCTCGAGTCATCACTGCAAACCAAAGTGTGTCGTTCATAATTGGCCCGTACAGCGGAGCTTGAATCTGACGCTCTAAAAACCAACTTACTAGTAAGAAACGGCTTATTTACGCTTTACAAAGTTTCATAAGTATTTGTTGTTTTGATATTTTTTATTATGGAGAATTGATGTGACATAAATATGGAAATATTCAAACACTCACGCTTTTTAGAATAAATAAAGTAAAATCTATCGATTTTCCCCTCCTCGCGCACCAAAAAAGCTCGTCAGGAGACAGCACAATTTCGCAGTTGTTTACCGATAAGTTTATTTTGCCGTGTTCCCGCTATGACGTAAAACGTCCACTTCGCACCCAGACCCTTTTCTCCCGGCCATGACTTTCAAAACTCGTTGTTCAAGGCAAGATATCTTTGGAAATACTTATCTGTTAAAGCTTAGTTATACCTTGTTCAAATCCTCTCAGTATGGCGAATTTATTAATCCAAAAAAAGGTTTTGACGTTATATGCACTTTGAAAAAGTTCGGCCGGCTGCTGTAACTCTAGTGAATTTAGGTGTTATTAAGTTCAAATGAGCGCTACGTGTGTTTCTAGAATGTTGCTGACTATTTAATTTTAACAGTTTGTTTAAACACTCAGGAGTATCATTAACAGTACGTTGGTATACTAATGTCCGACTCTACATAAAAAGGTATCCAGCCAAGTCTGTCAAAATAAATCCAGTGGAATGACATGGTTGAGCATTAAGGATAATTCTAGCGCAGCGTTTCTGAAGTATGAATACTTTTACGATATTGTTCTTACTACAGTTTGTCCAAGTTGGGCTACAGTAAATAAATAAGGGTTTAATCATAGCATTGTAAAAGAGAATTCGTTCAGCTCTGGCAAACACGACTTGACAGCGACATAATCGAGACAACTTCGACACAACTTCGCATCACAGTGGAAAAGACGAAAGATTCCTCGATTCAAACCGACGAGAAGCTATCGAGAGACAATGCGCTGCTCTTAAATCTATCGCAGATAATATTAATCACATTCGACTAGGAGTAGGAGAAGAAAATCGAGGACTAGATCTGGCTGATCTGCAAACATGGAACACTGATTTGGACAACCAATCAATTACCAGGTGACAAAAATTAATTCCCCCACCCTCCCCTCCCTGGTGAAAAAATTAATTCCCCCACCCTTCCCTCCCTGGTGACAAAAATGAATTACTCTCCCAGATGACAAAAATTAATTCCCTTCCCTGGTGGCAAAAATTAATTCCCCCGCCCTCCCCTCCCAGGTGATAAAAAATAATTCCCCCACCCTCCCTTCCGTGGTGATAAAAATAATTCCCACACTCCCCTCCCTGGTGACAAAAAATAATTCCACCACCCTTCCCTCCCTGATGACAAAAAATAATTCCCCCGCCCTCCCCTCCCAGGTGACAAAAATTAATTCCACCACCCTTCCCTCCCAGGTGACAAAAATTAATTCACCCCACCTTGGTGATACAAAAATTAATTCCCCCACCCTTCAGCCGATTTTAATTGATTCAGACGCCGAACTTTTCATGAGCCGAACCTAATACGTTAGGTTCGGCTCATGAAAAGTTCGGCGTCTGAACTGGGATGACATCGCTGCTCTGAAAATCAGATGCTACGCGTTCGAAAACGCGTAGAAAACTCATGACCGATACACAGCTGTCAAATCCAAGCCAAAGTGAGTCAAGTGACTGACCGTAGAATAAATTAAATCATCAGCAGATCAGTCAGAATAATAAGCCAATCAGATGTCTTATATTTCAGAGGCATTTCAGTCAGGTCAGTCAAAATGACGTTGCAGATCAGTGAAAATGGAGGGCAAATCAGTCAACCGCGTTAACGCGGGCTCTGGGAACGAGATGGAGCAGTCCGCCGCTCATTTCCGGTTGACCAACTTCCCACCAGCTTTCGACTAACAAAATCCGATTGCGATATCTTTACTGCACCTGAAGAAGGTAGGGTCGGATTTTTTCACGCTCGCAAATGTTTACGTCAGTCGCGTGACTGATTTGACTTACGCTAAATCCGCCCCTAAATGGCTGAGACATTTTGGACAGCTTCTACATCGGTCATCTGCATCTATCTCCCTCCTCTTCTTCCCCTCCTCCTTGTGACATGGTCCACTGCTTCTGTCACTTGCTCAAGCTTGGTATTTTCTCTTGTTGACGAGATGTAGGCAGTGACGGGAAAATAATCGATGTATTCCGCACCTACCCTGAGGCCACCTTGCTGATTCTAATGGCAGTTTGTTCACCAAACTGGTAATAACTCACACCATTCCACCTGACATTAGCACCGCCTTGGTCATGGGTGGCAGTAGGTGGCGCATCTTGAGAAGGTGCTGGGTGATGTAGCGGGCGCAGTGGTGGTGGCCAGCAACGAAGATGTAGGGGAGCATACGCTCGAGCACGAGCTGCTGCAGCAGAAAATCTCCCTGCATCTCACTACGAATTAGTTGTTGGACGAGCGGAGTTGGCTTGATGAGGTTATCGACCCAGTGCATACCAGTTGTGTTGCCAACTTAAGGTAGTCACTCAAATCCTGGAATGTCTTGGGACAAGTGGTGAGAAAGTAGCTCTGAAGAATAATAGTCGATACCATCCGAAACGCTCGCATAGCCCGAACCCAAAACTTGCAACTCATAATTCCTGCTAGCCCTCTGCTGAGCTGATAGGAGGCTCAACACCTGACCCATGCATGGGTTTTCCAATGCAACCACAAAAGGACTGCACGGTGTGCATGATCCCAAGCCAGATAATTACGTTTTTGAAGCGATTGGACATCATTCCATTTGAGTTAGCAGGCCACCTTGTACAGCTGAAGGTCGACAGAAATGTGGGCATAGGACATTCCCATGTCATCCAATGACTTCTTGATGTACTCCAGCGAAGTCAGCACCGTGTCTGGATGAGAGGATATGGCGTCGAGGAGAGGTCAGAACATGTAGGTACTCACTGGCTTCTTCTGAGCATGATATTGCGTACCTCGTGATTGTTGAACCCACCCCATTCCACTGCATTCTCCTGTGTGTTGAGCGTGTTTAGCCACTTCAAGTCCTTCTCTTGCACAGTAGCTAGACTGGCCTGCCGCGTACATGCTTCTGAGTAGGGAATGCCATATGTGACCGCTACATTTGGGTGATTAACTTTAGTCTGCCTGGTGTAGTGCTGCAGAGAAAGGCTGGCAGATGAGCTGCTGTTGGTTCTAGACTGGGCTGCTTTGTTAGAGAGTCTGGGGATTACGAGGCTGCTCTTTCCTAGCTATGCGCGGCCATACTCCAGAATACCTGTGGATGAGGTTGCTGGAATTCATGTGAGAGGACGTGGGTAGTGCATCGACCATTGGGCGTAAAGACCTGGAGATCAAGGTTGAGAAATCATGCGAAGATGACGCCAACGGTTCTACACAACCCCACGAACTTGTGGAGAATCTGTTTATTGTCACCCAGAAAACGAGCGACCGATTTTCGGAATCTCAGGACCTCATCGTACGAGGTTGTGAAGCCATGTTCATGAAGGAGCTCGAGAAGTTTGGAACTGCCATGTCGGTGCTGCAGTTTAACGGCCAGTCCTAATATTGTTTGATTTCTGGTACCTGAATTGACTGGATCAAGCTCAGAGATCAGGTCCGAAATCAACTTCAACAAAGTTACATTGACATTCTCAAGCCTTGAGTCGGCTTGCATAAAATCTGATAGGTCGTACTTGACGATGTTATACATACTTGACCGACTGTGCCTCCTGCTTGATTTGCCTCACCACGGAATCAAAGCTCTTCTCCTGTACCCGACCAACGATAAAATATTTACTCATGCAGTCAGTCAACTTTCTAAACATGTCACGTCCAGCTAGCTTCCCACCTATAGATCAGAGTACAGTTCCATATTCTAGACTTGTTTCGGTTCATGTACTCAATGACTTGCTTCAGAACATCATCTACGCTGGCAAGTCAGTATAGTTGGGGACTTTCATAAAACTGTTATAGCGGCGTACATGGTATTTGCACTCAGCAGGTATAGGTCAGAAACAAAAGTAAGATGTAAATTGACCGTTCTAGCTACATCATCATTACACTGCTCAGTAACATCAAGGATCACATCTTTCATAGTCGTGAATGGGTTACGTTCTCTATTTGAAATGGGTCATACATGCACGGTTCCACCTTTCTGGGTGTCTATCATCCATGGATAAACATTCATCACCACAGAATTTGTTCACCCTAAATCATCATCTTGTGGTCACCTCCTCATCTTCAATCTTTCTTTTCTGAACCTTTTTAACCCTCTCAACTTTCTTGACGGTAAAAAATCCAGGAGGCCTAACGGAATCCATAAAAAACTCGAAATATGGACACCTGTGATCACTGCACCTCTTACTATGTGTACTCTTCAATCATGGCCTATCACGGATAGACATGGTCTACGGATAGACATGGCGTACGGATAGACATGGCGTATGGATAGATATGGCGTATGGATAGATATGGCGTATGGATAGATATGGCCTACGGATAGACATGGCCTACGGATTGGAAACGACTTAATTTTGTCTTTTGTTGTTCTCACTGGAACTGCCGCTATTTTGCATTTTTCGTTGAAAACTTCCCCGCAGGATCAACTGTTTATATTTGAAAGCGTTTTGTGATAACAAGGAGTATTTTCATCACAGCGCTTCTAATTTCAGATTATCGGCGGATCGTGAACGCTTAAGCAGCCAATGAGAATCATGCATTCTCAATAAAACATGAAACAATTATATACTATTATAAAATAACAAATTAAAAACGCACGCGCTAATTGCCTGAAAGCCGTGTTTCTATAACTCGATGGAAAACATGGATTTTTTCCGCCATTTTTATAAAATGACTGTAAGACGAACCTTTGCTCACAAAAAGCTAAAATGTCGATAAATATGTACTGTGACAGCCAACAAGAAAAACGAGAATATTGGATGCTTTTCTTCACAGTTAAGAGCATTTGTGTTCATTTGAGCAGCATTTTAATAAAAGAGTCTTATTACTTATTTCCTCAGTGTTATTTTATAAAAGAAATAGAAAACATCTTTCCGTGTTCCCATGGTGAAAGTTTGGGACAACTCGAAATAGCACACTTGCCCTGCGGGCTCGTTCTACCAAACTTCCACTCGTGTTTCTATAACTCTATGGAAACACGGAAATGTTTTCTATTTCTTAAATAGGTACCTGAGTAGCGCGGAAATTCGGCCAACATTCCAATAAAAACATTCTGACATTGTCTTCTGTAAAATAACTAACAAGCAAGTTTATACTAAAGCAATTATTACATTACTCGATTCAAATTTCAATAAAACGATGGTTTGCTCTTCGCTCTCTTTAAAATGTTCAAGCTCGTAATTTTATTGTTAACTAAAAAGAGTTCACCGAAGAACTGGCGTTACTAACGGTCCACATCCAAAGGTCCAATTTGCATTCTGTGCACTTTTGTAAATCATGCATAATGCTATCTTTACCCGGAAGATAGCAAATTTCCTAAGACAGGGACAGAATTTAACACGCACAATGGACAGAGAAAACCACCATCCATATTCTGAGTAGTTCCCTAAAAAATAGAGAGCCTATGTAAAGGTACGTTTACACACTGCGATTTGTCGGGCCGATTTTCCAAATACGGGCATCCAATTGATGGCGTTAGCGTTGACGTTAGCAAGTCCCGACACTGAAAATCGGGAGAAAAATCTGTAGAAAAGTCACAGATTTTTCCAGAGTCATAGCGATTTTTTACTGTAACTATGACTACCGAATAAACGCGCGTATATTTAAAAAAAAAATCAAAACAAGAAAAGAAATATATCGACCGTAAACTACGAGTGTATAGCAGACGAAGCTGTTATAATAATATTTAGTAAAAATCGGGAGTAAAAATCGGATATTACGTTTATACACTGCGATTTGTCGGGGATGACGAATTAGCGAAATTTACCACGAATCACGTAAATATTCGTCAGTGTCGGCCCGACAAATCGTAGTGTGTAAACGTACCTTAAATAAATAAATAAATATATATATATATATATATATATATATATATATATAATATATATAATATATATATATATATATATATATATATATATATATATATATATATATATATATATATATATATATATATATATATATATATATATATATATATATATATATATATATATATATATATATTTTCGCTTACCTCAAAACTGGTCTGCTACAACTTGTTTTCATCTGTAAAAGAATCTTCAGGCAGTGACCTGAAGGTCACTGCCTGAAGATTCTTTTACAGATGAAACAAGTTGTAGCAGACCAGTTTTGAGGTAAGCGAAAATCTATTATTTGCTCTAACTATATGTTGTTGAGCACTCTTTGCATTTCGTAGACCAAAACCTACACGTATATATATATATATATATATTATATATATATATTCCTTCCTTCACTTGGGTGTTGTTGAGCACTCTGTGAAGTTGGTGTAGGTGTCCTTTAGCGATAATGCAACGCCCACTACCCTTGTGGTAGTTTGAGCACTCTGGCCCTACACCACTTCACGCTCTCTGGATGTGCGCATGACCGCTGTTTGTCCCACAAGCGGTTGTCACCGGCAATCGTTTGTGTATAATTAGTTCTCATGCCCATATCTAGATCGTACCAAGCTAGTCTGTAGATATTGTACTATATATATATATATTCTCGGTTATCAATTTGAGAAATTTTTCTCACTGTTCTGACACTTGACCAATCCATGGTAATTTTAAGTAAACCGGACATTTGCTATTTATTTTTCATTTTTTTTTGCTGCTAGATTAGTTTGTATTTTTTCATCTAAAACTATTCTTCCTCCCACTCACAAAGAGTCTCTCCCAGCTTTTTCCTGAAGTTATGTTATCTATGAATTTAAATGCGAGTACGATTCTCGCTATGTAGGTAGAACAACTCAAAGGTTGAATGACAGGATTAAGCAACATGTTCCTAGCGGTATTAGAAATAAAACAGTGCCAATACGACAACAGCCTTTACGACATTGTCGCTCAGATTTACCTATTAGTTGCAAACTCGGCAATTGGTAAACACCTGCTGTCTAGTGAGCCTTGCGCGGATGCCTCTTCTAATTCAAATTTTAGAATTCTCTCGAAGTGTCGGTTAGCTTTTCAATTAAAGATAATGGCCTCCGTATATATTAAACTTAATGATCGGGATCTTTGCAGACAAAAGGAATTCGTTTTCAACTTGGCGTTATTATGAGATGTCATCCTATACGTGTGGGGTGACATAACCTGATTATTATTCAGTTTTTCGATTATATAAGGGCTCGTGTTTGTAATTTTCAGCGTGAAACTGAGTTTCTGTTTTTAAACTTGCTTTAATATTTATTTATTTATTTACATATATATATATATATATATATATATATATATATATATATTTATAAAATAAGTCGTGTCTTACGCACGCTGTGATTGGTCAGTTACCGTGTTTATATCAGGCTATATAACATGGATGGATTACGCCATCGCGATACGCCATCAATTAAGCATGATACGCCATCAATTAGCCATGATACGCCATCAATCAGCCATCCTACGCCATCAATCAGCCATCATACGCCATCAATCAGCCATCATACGCCATCAATTAGACATCACGGCGCCATCATACGCAGTAAGGAGAATTTACGTGTTGATAAAAAAGATATTTGTACATTTTATTTGCTTTCTACGGGTTATTTTCTAAAAGAAATAGAAAACATTTTTATCCGTGTTCCCATACGTTATATAAACACTCGTGGAAGTTTGGGAGAACTCGAAATCGCGTGGAAACACTCGCCCTATGGGCTCGTGTTCCCACTATGATTTCTCGTTCTCCCAAACTTCCACTCGTGTTTATATAACGGTATGTAAACACGGAAAATGTTTTCTATTTCTTAAATATATATATATATATAGGTAATATTTGGCATTTCACTCGATCAAACTACATGTTGAAAGGATTTATGGTGAAGGAAAATTTCGAGTGTTGGAATACATACATTTTAAGACCAAACCGGGACGAGTTGCGAAAAATGCAACTTAGCGGCCTTCCGGTAGGAATTGAACCCGCGACCATGCGATTGCTAGTGCAGCGCTCTGACCACTGAGCTACGGAAGCCGTTGCCGAGAGCCTAGTCACGAGTTCTGTATATATGGTGGTAATGCCGGGATAAGATTCTGGGTATATTATAGGTAATGTTTGGCATTCACTCGATCAAACTACATGTTGAAAGGATTTATGGTGAAGGAAAATTTCGAGTGTTGGAATACATACATTTTAAGACCAAACCGGGACCAGTTGCGAAAAATGCAACTTAGCGGCCTTCCGGTAGGAATTGAACCCGCGACCCTGCGATTGCTAGTGCAGCGCTCTGACCACTGAGCTACGGAAGCCGTTGCCGAGAGCCTAGTCACGAGTTCTGTATATATGGTGGTAATGCCGGGATAAGATTCTGGGTATATTATAGGTAATATTTGGCATTTCACTCATATATATATATATTTATATATATATATATATATTTATATATATATATATATATATATATATATATATATATATATATATATATATATATATATATATATATATATATATATATTATATATAGCAAAGTGAAAAGGTGGTAAACTGCCAAGAATTTAGTGACGAGATACTGACGTTTCGAGCGGAGCCCTTGATGAGGAAGCCGTTGATGACGTTTCGAGCGGAGCCCTTGCGGAGCCCTTGATGACTCTGATGAAGGGCTCCGCTCGAAACGTCAGTATCTCGTCACTAAATTCTTGGCAGTTTACCACCTTTTCACTTTGCTATATATTCAAAACACTGTCTACGCAGCACTCTACTTATATATATATATATATATATACACACACACATAAGTTATAGAACACTTCAATGGTTTCGTTGTTTTGATGTCCCACGGGAATTCCGCTTTATCACGTGAGACACTTCAATGGTTTCGTTGTTTAGATGTCTCACAGGAATTCCCCTTTGTCATAGGCATAATAGGAGATAAAAGCAATGTGACATCATATTTGAGAAACAAATATAGCGTCAAAATTGGACAAACTCTCGAACTTCAACTTGCGATATCTTCTTAACTTAATTGATTTGAATGCCGAAACTTGAGAAATAAACTAAAGTCAGTAAGATCTTTCATATGAACTACACTTGTATTTTGAAGTACCCCCATTAATGCACCGCATTATATACATACCAAAATAATAGGACGACGTTTGACTGCTACATATGATGTGCTGAAGTCACACAAACGTTTACATTCGGCACAGTAGGTGGATGAAATGTTCTATAGGAATAATGAAATATTAACCTTCTGTTGTACTTATAGTAACAAACTGAAATAAAGGAGTCGCTAAGAAGACAATAATTTTGGTACCTCGATATTAGTAACCTGTTCACACTCCAGTAGCAGATCCTATAAAACAAAAAAGTATTCTGAATTATTTACGACTTCAATGTAAAACCGTATAGAGTGCAGCAATTGGTAATATTCTCAATATACAGCTCTATTAGATGTGTGAAGTTATAGATAGATAGAAATTAAGTCTTTATTTCACCAGGGTAACCCGATCAGTGAAAAGTTTCACTGTTATCCTTAGCGGCCCTGAACAAAACTAGGAGATGTTACAAAATAAAATTAAAGGACATTGGCAACAAAAATTAAGTTTGTCTAATATGAAAGAACTCGTAAAATGATAGAGCAACATCTTTTACAACTTTTCCGTATTTTACTTCGTTTTTGAAATATTTCAGTTTGTTTGATATGTAAATGAGATGGTCTCTGACGTCAGGTGTGGGGTAGAGATTTTCACTCATTAAAATAGTACTTCCATCTTCAAATTTGTTCCACAAATTGACTTGAAAATATGCGTATAATAACTCCTCATGATAATGAACGTTGTAAACTTAGCAATCACTGAGATATAAGACATATTTTAATGAGTGAAAATTCTCTACCCCAATCAAACAAACTGAAATATTTCAAAAACGAAGTAAAATACGGAAAAGTTGTAAAAAGGTGTTACTCTATCATTTTTACGAGTTCTTTCATATTAGACAAACTTAATTTTTGTTGCCAATGTCCTTTAACGATTTTTTACAGTTTGATAAAATTACTGTGTGAAATTACTATAAAAAGTTACTATACAAACTAAATGTTGCTATTAAATCATATATAGACGGTACATCCATAATAATAGAATCCCTTTTCCCCGTCCAGATAGTTGTAAAACATAAGTGGGCCCAGCCCAGACCCTCGAGGTACACCTTACTGTGGTGTTTTGTTTGAAGAGTGCGTATTCTTCACCACATCGGACTGTAGACGATCCCGATCAGTAGGGTATGATGCATATCATGCTAGTACAGTTCCACCAAACCCTTATAACGATGTTTAAGCATTTCCAATAGAACAGTGTGGCCTATGGTATCAAACGCAGATGATCAGTCCAACAACATTAGCACTACTTATCACTGAAAACACAGGATACTGCCTGTCTCTTGCGCTGTGAACGTGTCTATAAACAGGCTGTATTTATGCAACGAGGTAATTTTCAAAAAGGTAATTCATTGTCTGGTAATTCATTGTACGTTTGATAAAAATGCCATGTTTGTAACAGGCCGATAGTTTAAAAATTCCTCTTTATAAAGAGTGAGTTTTTAAAGTGCACCTGACATCAAAATTTTGTATTGTCTTATTTGCAAGAACTTTTAAAATGATAAAGTAACTTCTTTTGAAGATTTTCGTTTATTCGCTTTCTTTTTTAGATATATCAGTTTGTTTGATATGCAAATGTCCGGAATTTACGTCACACATGCATAATGACTTATCAGAGAATGTTATATATCTTTGCGTTCATCAAATAAAAACACTAAAGTGTGAATAACACGTGTGCGTGTTTCTCCCACAACATCAAACTTCTCGATTTTAAAGGATTTCGTTTCTCCAATAAGTCATTATGCATGTGTGACGTAAATTCCGTACATTTGCATATCAAACAAACTGATATATCTCAAAAAGAAAGCGAAGAAACGAAAATCTTCAAAAGAAGTTACTTTATCATTTTAAAAGTTCTTCCAAATAAGACAATAAAACATTTTGATGTCAGGTGCACTTTAATAGATGGACGAATAAGACCCTTTTAAAATACTCCTGCATGGGAAATACTCCTAAGGAAAAGGATGGATTGATAAAGTCTGTTATTGGGGTAACTAACACGTTAAGAGATTCCTTCAGCAGATGCGTAGGTACAGCATCTAGGGCACAGGACTACGAAGAGTGTTGCTTGAGTGTCACCAGTAAAGTTTTGAGATACAGTAATAATCAGCTGATACCGACAGTTCCTTAACTGACACAGCTGAACTAGAGGTTCTATCTAGAGGTAACTGCATGAATCTTGGTTGGAAAATAACAACTAAAAGCCTCGGCTAGGGAACGTGAAGAATCGTGTGATGGCGGTAAAGGAATTGATTTAACTTGGAACATTCCCTAGATGATTGTTGCTTGTATAATTGATGATGAGAACAAATAATCTCCAAACGTAACCTGGTGATATTAAAATCAGACGTAGTTTGATGCTACTCTGGCTTTAAAAAGTTTTTGAACGTAACTTAAAAGTTACAATCCATGACCCAACATCTCGACACTCCAATCTAGTGTCTTCATCAGGGGCATGATCGTTGTAAAGTTAGGATCCCTATTTATACCCTCATAGAACCGATGATGACGTTATCTATTAACAAGATGCAAATACATGTAAGCTTCTGGTAATAAACCACCGTCATTGCGATTCATGGTGGGTGGGTAGATGGGGCGTGGGCGCTATTGATACGCCAAGCCTCCAGACAACGTCTCTGATGGTACCGCGGATTAGTGGTAATAATTTTGGAATTTTCCCATGCAATCTCACAGTAGGTTACGCACGCGTGCTCCCCAAAGCAGAATTTTCCTTTTTTGAAAAGAAAATAGATTTCTGACGGTGGTTAACTCGAAAGCTTTGCTCCTTTAACCACCGCACACTTTACCTCTATAATCTGTTAAATCTATATGTTTAATTAATCTGTTATAATCTACATGTTTCTCCTTATTGTGCATGTATAGTAGGAAAGTAGCCTGTGTGCAGATGCTTGTATTTCCACTGAACAAATACGCCTGTATTCCAGTGCAAATACAAGCGTCTGCATGCAGACTACTTACAATATATACCGGTGTAAACCATTCTGTAGTAGTTATATAGTGTTTTCACCATTATTTTTATTGTAGCTTCATTGTCCTAGCTATTAAATGTTTTCCATCAGGGACTTCGCAGGAGATACATGTACGCCCAAGCGTACCTATTTTTAAAGTTTTATCATAGTAACAAACGTTATTTGATTAATGGATTATTTAATTAATAGCTTTGCACGGCGATCAAAAATTAAAAGCATTATTTACGGAAACATCATACATATTTTGTTTGTTTGGAGCGTTGGTCCTGTGAGATCCGGACAAGCAAGTTGTTAATATGACAACGTTATAAGAATCCAGTCGACGCGTAACAATTATTGCTATAAACAATGTTATCATAAAAACAATTCTTTGTTAATGAAAGAGAAAATAATTTTAAAAGGACATACCGTTTTCCTCACCAAAATCCTATAAAGCAACATAGGCAACTGAAGTCGGTGTTTTGCTCGAGTAACTGCCACGTAAAGTAGATTTTTTTCATCGTTAGACATATTAACTATGATTGAATAGGAAATGACATTCAGTTATTAACGAACATAATAAAACAGAGTTTTACATAATAAAACAGAGCATAATAAAACAGAGTAGGACATAATAAAAAAGAGCTTAACTTGAAAGATATTTGCACACTTTTATAATGAAAGCTGCTAAATTATGCTTTTAAATTATGCTTTTGCCAAGACAGATAACTTACTAAGTTGATGCATAGGAACATCATCAAGAAAATCCTCTGCTAATCTCACGGTGTCAAATTCCAAACCTTTGGCCTTGTGCACAGTAGAAAATACGATTTCTGAAAAAATGACAGAAAACACAGAACTATTGTTATACAGAGTGGTACTGTAAGTGTTGGTGGCGAAAATTGTATGCCATGCGAAGGAAGTGCATGTATTTTTCACTTAGTAACTGTAATTTGTTGCTTTTAAATAAACAATTTTCTATTTAAGAAACCGTGTTTCCATACAATTATAGCAACACGAGTGGAAGTTTGGGCGGACAATAAATTTCCGAGAGAAGACAAGCACGAAGGGCGAGTGTTTCACCTACAATTTCGAGTTATCACAAACTGTTACGAGTGTTTCTATAACTGTATGAGAATACGGAAAAATATTATCTATTTATTTTATAAATAAAATAGGTGTAAGAGACGTAGGAATAAGGTTTATTTATTAAAATCATGAAAATGTAAACTCTCCATACAATAAAATTCACTGTCAACTGTAAATGCGACTAAATTGTGATAACAAAAGCAATTCAATGACAAGAAATACATGAATGTTGTCTTAAAAGATTTCGTTTCAATTAAAAAATACACAGTTATAGAAACAATGCTTCTAGCCAATCAGAACACACATTTTCACTGTTGCAAATCATGCGGGCATTAACCTAAATTCCATCCTGTTAATTATGCTAAGAAAAAGTTTAATTGGTCCAATCAACGCTCCCCATGTTTTATAAGGAGCAGTGGAAGAAATAATAACCAATCTAAATCAAATGCGTTAAGTTTACTGAGTTCAATGTCAGAATTACCTGCTTGATCAATGTAAGGACAATTTTGCTTTGTAATTCTCTCAATATGCGATGCAATGTTGATGTTATGAGTTTCTACAATCTAAAATTACATGATAAAATATAATTATTAAACGAAATTAAATAGGAAGATGAAATTACGAGAGTAGTTTCCTAAATTAGAGTACACTTTATGAGGGAACATATTATTCCAATTATGTAACCTATCAGGCCTTCAATTTAGTCAAGAGGGAGAAAGGAGAGGGGAGGAAGAAAAAGGTTAGACCTCTCATCCATAAATCCATTCATTGGCTCGTATTGAGCATCTAGAATCTGGACGTTGCATAGATTGCATAACAAAAGCCCTTACGTCACACTACCTATAATACCTCGTGTTTATTCGCCATATTGAACTGTACTGTCCATTCTATATGCACGTGACATCGATCCCTTTCGCTTGTTTTTCCGTTTCGTGAAGTGTCCTCGCGTAGTCTAACAACGCGGTCAGTGTAAGGGTCGGTGTACGGAAGGAATAACGGCGTAACTTCTTCTCTGTAGTTCCTAATTCTATCTGAACTTTGATTTCCTTTTCTTTGTGATCTCCGAACTCACAATATTTTGAAACGATCTGCAGGCGTGTGTGGAATTCATCAACTGTATCATGTTGTTCTTGCTTCAGATTTCTAAATTTGAATATCTCGAATGAGACGTTCTTTTTCGGTGTAAAATATCGTGTGAGAGCTTCGTAGTCTTTCTTGACATCAGCATATTCTCCCTTATCCGGAAGGGTTTCAAACAGATCATTTACCTCCTCTCCAACGTAACGTAGGAGCAGTGCTCGTTGGCGAGTTTCGTCTGTCATCTTCATGGCGGTCATCAGGTTATTAAATTTTTTCAGATATTTCTCCCATCGTGTAGCTAAATTCGTCTGATCTCGTAAGTTAAACTCGGGAAATGTAGGAAGTCCAATATCCATGATTTTGTACGCATGGGAAAACTGTTCAAAGTATGTTAAATTATTTTACCATTCTCGTCGCCATTATACCTCGTGTTTATTCGCCATATTGAACTGTACTGTCCATTCTATATACACGTGGCATATGTTCAATTGTCAATCAATATCTAAACATTATACTACCGTAATGAAAATTGGGAGTGTGTCTAACGAGAAGCCATCTTGAATCGAAAATCCAGAATTTATATTTAACGTTTCTGTCAAAAGGGAGTTCAAAGTAGCTTTCATAGTAGCAGCTCTCAAGTTTTTCTCACAAATAAGCACAAAGGAGGAACAAGACCACATCGAGAGCCTAGTAGTCGAAAGGAGAGACGTTCTCACAGTTTTGCCGACTGTCATATACTGACTGCTCCCTATAGATACTTCATAAGATGAAGTATTTCTTCATTTATAACCGAGAGTTTATCGGGTTGGCGACATTATCAAAGAGCGATATTTTTTGGGAATTATAGGTATTGCATTCACTTTTCCTTTTCCGGGTTGCAGTGGAGTGGATTGACGTTTTTGTCGTTTGGCCGTCGGAAGTCGGTTAGTAGGCGAATTTCCCTTACTGGTGAATGCAAAGACGGGGTAGTGAAATTTCCCTCTAAAGTTTACTAAACACCTTGCAGCAGTACACTATTTTACTAGCACATTTTTTTGCAAAGAAAGAGGATATAATCTTGCTTTACAATAATAATAATTTTTTTATAATTTTTTTTAATTAATAATTCTCAATACAAACAACAACTCTGGAAGCACTACAACCTTCCCAGACAATCATTAACTACGAAACAGAAAATGATTTTAATTGGCTAAAATTTTCAATGGGGCGTCACGTGTATGAAGGAGCCGAAGCGCAAAATCAAATGCTCTGTGACGCGCTTTCTTTCCCTCTTCCTGAAAACCAGATACTCAGGTTACCAATAACTTATTTTCCCTAACAATTTATCATTCAAAAATAGATAAATTTAAGCTATTCCTAATCACAAAATTGGAATAAAATGTAGAAATAAAATCTATTAATTAGAATCTATATCCTTATATTTCCTTTGGTATAACTTACATGTATTTCAGGTAAAACATATTTCTTATATTTCATGTCAGCCATGAAACAGAATATTTGGTATTTCACTAGATTAAACTAGATGTTCTAAGGATTTATGGTAAAGGAAAATCTCGTGTATTAGAATATATACGTTTTAGGAGCACTCGAAATTTCACCATAATTTCACCATTTCGAAAGGCAGTGAGTTCCAATACAAAATACCGTGTCTATTTCTATTTAGTAGAAATTGACAGGTGACTATAGAGTTTCTCGTGCCGTGATTGGTCGAGATGGACGGCCTATTTTGTTATAGTCACCTCGCGCGAGGTGACTATAACATTTTCAGCGATTTAAAAATGGCGGCTTCTCGATTTGTCGATATTACGTACGAAAAATTGAGTAAAATTAAAGAAAATGCGGTTCAAAAACAAACTAACGAAGCAACTAAATATAGAGTTAAACGATTTCGAGGTAAGATATGAGAATTTTCCTAATTTCAGAGCTAAAACTCTAGTTTGAACAACAAACATTTAAGACAACATTTGAAAGCTTATTAACATGATTGTTGAAGAGATGAACAAATGCTTTTCGATGTTTTACGACTTTGCCCGAAAAAAGACGGCAGTTTTTGCAAAAAAACAAGTTTGTTGTCAATCCGAGCTGCATTCTTGACCGTCATCCTCGGCTACGTACAACAAACAAATGTCAATCTGTGACAGAATTACTTAATATTCAGTGAGGCTAATAAAATACTAAGTTCCTACCTCGAGCTGCTCGTCAGTGAAGGAAAAATAGCGGTGATACGGTTCAGAAAGAAAACATTGACAGCCGTGAAACAATACAAAAATTGTACAAGACAGAATCAATGCTGATACACAGAATTATCCCCGAGTTTTACTCGAAACAGCATGGTTCTGTATCTCCATCCATATCTACTTTGGAAATTGGGGACAGAGAATTAAACTAAAGTCTGCTGAAGAAGTCATTGCTTCACCTGGTAAAAACTACTTTGAGCTGGACAAAAGTGAAGCCGGCTTTGTACTATTAAAACATTAATTAATAAAATATTAACAAGCAAAAACCAGTTTTGTCTGGATCTTTCAACAGTTGCTCTTTATATGTTAACCCAGTCTTTAACTCAGTCTTCCACTCTATAGTTCTGCTTGATCTGACAGCAAAATCGCTTTTTGTTAAGCACATTTTGGCCTCCACTTGCAAGAGCATGTTCGTATGTTGTTAGTTTAATATTCTGTTGAATGTTGATTACGTAAATCATGTGATCTCACGATGCCCGACTTCCGGAAATAACAAATAAAATAATTAAAACATTTTCCCTTGCTTTCTTTCAGTTGTTTCTCTCTGATAGTCACCTATGAATTTCTACTATTAACAATTATTCACCGAAGGCGAGGTGAATATCGGTGAATAAAAACCGAGACGAAGTCGAGGTTTTTATTCACCGATATTCACTGAGCCTGAGGTGAATAATTGTTTTAGTATAAATACACATTTTCCCACTCTTAGGAACAGCATTTCCTTCAAAAATACTAGTTTCTTGACTTTTTTCTCCTGTCGCTTTGACAAATCGGCTGGCGGCCATCTTGAAAAAACGCTGGAGGTGATTATCTAGAAATAATCCGAGGTAGCTCGACTAATCAGCGCACGTAATTTCTATAATCACCTAATGTATTTATACTAAAAAAATTAGTCGCCTCAGTGTCGGTGATTATCGCCGATAATCTTCACCGATATTCACCGATAATCACATCGACTTGAGTGACTAATTGTTAAATAGAATGCACCTGTTGTAAATCTTACAATTAACTTTACTAAAACGTTTTATAGCAATACAGAACACAAAAGAAAAATCCAACTAGAAATACGTGTACGCAACAACCCCTCAATGTGAACACTTCTGTATTCCTGGGTTCTGTATTTAAAACGGTTTTAATGTTTCTTCTTTAACGATCAGTGACCAGAGTTCAATTCGTCTACAGTTTTAAGTAATATAACTTCGGTGACCGGCCTGCTGTATTGGTTTCTTGCATCATCTCGTGCAGTAGGAAACTCCACCTTTCGAAGCTTTCCATCGGCGCTGTGGTGAACTTTAGTACGAGGTTAGGGTCCACTCGTCCCGCGGTACTTCCTTGCATCGAAGGAGGACCAGATCACCCTCTGAGGTTCGGTTTGCCACTTTCGTCTAGGTTGTAGCGTGGGTAACCAAACGTTATTGGCTAGTTTGCCACTTTCGTCTAGGTTGTAGCGTAACCATAAGTTATTGGCTAGATACTGAACCTGCCGCCACTGTTTGGTGTGCAAATCATTTACTGAGGTCACCTGGGGTTACTTTGAGTGTGGACGTTTACTGTGTGAGTAGAGTCGAAGGAGTGAGGATATCTGGTATGGAAGGATCGTTAGACACTGCTAATAGAATTATGTTGTTAACTATTACTGTGACTTCCGCCATGAGAGTGGAAAGGCCTCGTGCGTAAACCTTCCGTGCCCTAGACCAGCGAGCATAGAATCCAGAATCTTTCTTGGATCCCTATCATCCGTTCCCATATTTCACCTGCGTGTGAGATCTGCGTAGAGCTTTGATAAAACCTGAAGTATCCATTGACTCGATAAGCTCGATATGAATTGCTCTAATATTCATACAGGTGAAAATCACTGCCCTGCGCTTATTGTGAGCTCCTCCTCTGGTGCGTCGGGTCACTACCTGCCACGGTCCAAAGACATCGAAACTAACATTGCATCGAGGCATTTGACGTCATTACCAAATATCTCATATTGTAGATTTTTAATTAACTTGCTTAAGGGCCTTGATAATGTGTGTTGTTGTCAAGTCTGGTGTCTGACAGGTGGCTTTGCCGGGGAACTCGCTTTGTCGGAATTGTGCGAATATGACCAGTCTCGAAACTGCTTTGATTAGGTTCGACCACTGTGAAAATCTCAGGAAGCAGCTGGATCCATGGATCCAAGGAGCCAGTGTACAGTCGTGATTTGTGTTTTTATCTCTGGACGTACTTCGGCCGGGTCCTTTGCACAAGATCCTTGGCTCGAGAAATCTACGTTCATGTCCGGTGGTGGGTGTTGGCTGCGGAGGAACTTTGGACCGGTGAGCTACATAGAATTTCCAAGATCGATAGCCTTTACTGATCGGGTAGCTACAATCTTGGAAAATGTACATGGGCCTGGGAACGAGGTTGGGAAAATGTAGTGTAATTTTTTGTTTATCCTCCTCTCCCCTTTCAATGTTGATTTCTACACACAAAATTGAACCAAAAGTGGTTTCTTGCAATTAGGAACAACGTTGCACAGGGGGCGGGGATTTTTCTTGCTAAAGTGGTAAAAATATCTAATTCAAGTGTGGATGATTATTGAGGGCAGTGTAACAACAGGTTTTGTCCAAGATTGTAGGTCTGCAGGGTTGAGATACGTAGCACCATTGATCGGGTGAAGAGGACTTCCGTATCCGCTCCACTCGGTTGCTCACGTAGATGTAGTATCGTCGGGTTTCGTTGGTGATATAAAGTAACGGTAGGCGTGCCATCTGTTTTGGATATCTCAAGGGAGTTTATTAAGGACCGGTTTCATGTAGATGGGTTTATCGAGTATTCTATGCCCCTGGAGCCACCATTTTTTTTGGCACACTTTAGCTCTAGCAACAGATCTCCTAGTTCTCGCAGCTACGTGTTACATTCATAGCCAATCCTGGGAGAAATCACTTGCTTATTCAAGTGTACTTTTGTTATCACCGCATTGGAACGAAATCGCTCACCCAATTTCTTCCATACCTCGGCCACTCCCAGAAATGGATTCTGCATGTAAACACTGCGTAGCCGCTGGACCAGCACTTTTGATTTGTTAGTCCTGTACTCGATCATGAGTGATATTTGTTAGTTATGTACTCGATCATGAGTGATAACTCTTCACTTGGGGTAATGTCGACATTTCTCATCATGTTCTTTAACTGAAAAACATCCATACCTCTTTGTTCTATTGATATATCTGGAAATATCCATAACTGTTGCAAAACCTATACCTTTTCTGAAAGCCCAATAAACCGGCTGTTACCAATGCTTTTGAATTTTCCGAACAAGACACATTATGCTAATATAAATTAGTATTAATTATCATAAATGTGGTTAAAAAACGTTCATTTTTCTAGAAAAGGCCATCTTGCACGCCCGCGTAGCATCTTGAAAATTCAAAATGGCACCAATCGCAGAGTTGTTTATGAAATCAAATCAAATTTGGCGTGTGAGTGGATCTCATGTTCCTGGCGCTTGTCGAATTTCAATTTTTAATCTTGCGTTACCGTGTACCGTGTTTTTCGATTGACGACTTCGTGGGTCTTCTATGACCCATTTTGACTGGGCCGGTCAGGAAAGAGTTAAAGACTCTTTCCAGGTGTGATAATTTTCTGGTTTATTGTCAAATTTCTCAAATTTGTTCGCTACGAGCTCTCTGAGAGCCATGAATTGGATATAGGAATTCATTGGTAGCTACAGGGTTTAGTGGCTGAGGCCGATCTTGGATCTGGAGAGGAATGTGCTGTGTTGATCCCGGAACTTGATTGGATACGCCAGGAGGATCGTCTTGGTAGACGTGTGAGTCGGTACATTGGTTGTCGATGTAGTGTTACATTTGGTGGTAGGGTCTTTCTTGAGAAGATGAAGTTCTTCTTCATGCTCCATAAAGCCCAGTTCACCGTCGATTGAATTTGCTTTGGCAATGGCGATTGCTGGTACATCATCTACATTAGGCGTATGTTTTCCATCCGTGCCTCTTCGTCCATTTTTCTTTGAGCTAAGGCCAATTCTTCTTGGTGTGTGTTGGGCAAATGGGATTCGAGTAAAGAGCGCTTTAGTTGCATTTCTGCCTTTATTAAGGTAGCAGTGGTTTCGCCTCTGGCTTATATACTCGAACAGCAACAGATTACATCGAGGAGGCGCGCGGCGAACCAGAGCCAGAGCGAAGTGACCCCGTTTCACCCAAGAGCTTTCTACGAATTGTCTACGATTTTTCATAATTTCTTCCAATATATCAAGCTCTTGTTGACATTGTGGAGTATTACGAAACGCAAGAAAGTCTAAAAGTGACAACCACACAACTTCATAATCATGAAAGTTCGAACGTACCTTTGCTGTTGTAGATCGTAGCTGTTCCGGTGAATCATGGTTCTTCTTGAAGTTTCGATATAGCATTTAAAATATTCGCCCATGCTTTTTCCGATTTGGCTCGATCGGACTGTACTCGGTTTTCGATATATTTGGCAGAAGGCTTGGCGAGCCTTTTAGGACGAACTTGCTCGTTGACGTTGTCCGTTCTAGTGCTTGCGGCTAATTCGTCAATTTCAAGCACTGAGTTATTATCTTTCGGCTCCGATTGAATATTTCCTCGTACGGGAGATTCTTCAAAAGAAGATTGGCTTCTCTTTTCCTCGTACGGTGTTGGACGCTGTTAGAATATAATAGCCGACGTATAACCTTTCCTTTCATGATAAATCTATTTTTCTCGCACGATGGTGATGTCGAATCAGTTCTCCTCGGTCAAACGTCCTCTTTAACGTCACATTATGTTTTATAAAGGTGATATTTTTCACATAGCACGTGTAGAAACACCAAGTGAAATATTTATTGAGTAGTAGGGAATCAGGAGCCATGTTGTCTCTGATCCGATGATATATACCTAACAAACCTTAAAATGAACCTTCATCCTAAGTTCGAGTAACTAAATGGACAGAGTATCTCAATGATGATCCGAAGAATATGGGTTTTATTCTCATTTGGAAATTGGAAATGTTTCGGAGTAATATCTATCAGGGCGATCTTTTCAGTCATAGATGATAATTATCAGTAATTTTGCAAGAGACAATATTTTGTTCAATATTTTTCTTTTTCGAAGTTTTGTAAAATGATTCAATTCATATATATATATATATGCGTTCAGTTACAAGTCTATATAGCAAAGTATACTAACCTTGATTTTACCAAGTAATTCGTGGTCAGGTGCTTTGTTTGCGTACTTCTTCAAATCATGAAATGACTTGAATCTCTTGATAAACTTATCCTTAATTCCACCATTACCTAAGGATAACAGCATTTTAATTTTTTTTCATAACAGTTACTGGATATACTTTCTTGATATACAGGAAAAATTTAAATTCCTTGCACTATTTTATAGCACCAGTTTAAACATTCCTTCCTTCGCTGCTCACATTCCACGTCACGCACGTCACGTCACGTCACGTCACGTCACTTCACATCACTTTCTTTTCCTTTTTTGCCTTGTTTTTCTACATTCACTCGCCAATACCTTCCCTATACTTCTAACGAAACAACGCAATATTTCTCCTTACTATCCGCTGCTCCAACGAAAAGTTTGTAAATGTCAAGAATGCGGTCCAAATTATATCCCTTAATACCCTGAAGTAAAAGATCAGCGAATGTTAGTTTTGGTGACGCTATAGAGAATTCAATAAGTACAACAAATTAGACAAGAAATAGAAAATCAAGGTAGTGAAATGCGTAGTATTTCAATTAAAATCTCAAACCGTCAGTAAACTGTTTGCGCGCTATTTCGGCAGTTAACTATCTTATACGAGATATATCTTGATGCTACCTCCTCCGCAGGCGTTTGTTTGAGCGAGAAAGGGCGCGGGCGGGCGGGAGAAAGTGAGGGCGAAGAGAGAAGAAATGCCTGCCAACTAATGATTTCAAGATGGCGGGAGCATTTGACAATCGTACTCATAGGCGTATTGAAAAGCTGTTTGTCGAGGAATCTGTCGGGTAGTAAATAGTTAAAACAACTATCCTTTTTACCACCAAAGCGCTAAAATATTGAAAAACTATGGCCCATTTCGTGAAAATATATTCACGACATTAGCCAATGCAGAAGAGACTCCAATTGCCTCCCATGCATTGGTATTCTTGGTTAGGGGCTTGTGCACCAATATGAAGCATATCTTTGCAGTGATGTGATATCCTTCCAATTACTTCCATTATTTCGGGGTTGTCTTAGTGCTGGAGATGCATGTGAAGTTACAGGTATGTGCTGCTGTCAATGATGGTGTATCCCCTAACCAGAAGTTCTTCAACCTTCACTCGAAGCTTGGTGGCAAACTAGTCTGTGGCCTTATTTACAAGACATCAAATCTCCTTGTGATGACCCGTGAGATATTATTTTTTGTTGACACGCCCCATTTATAATCAAGACCGCCAGAAATTGCCTATACAACTCGGGATCTGGGACATGCAGTCGGTACATGTGGAACAATGGCCAGTACCTGCTGTTCAGACATTGTAGATATGTTATATGCAGATCAGGAATATGCTTGACACAGGTTTCCTAAACTGACCTTGGACCACATTGTGCTGACTGGCTACTCGAAGATGAAGGTGAAGCTTGCAGTTCAAGTTTTGAGCAGGACAGTTTCCACTTGTCTGCTTGAATGTGGTAACCCAGAAGTTGCTGGCACTGCTATAGTCTGTAAGATGATCAATGATTTTTTTAATGTACTAATGTACAGTCAAGAACAGAATATCAGTTCAAGAAGAACCAATGAGTCAAGCCCTAATGAGTGGTTTGTATGGATGACGGAAACCTTCCTGGAGGACTGGCAAGCCAGTATTGTTGGAAGAGAGGGAGATTTCAGTGCAACTACTCAAGGCAAGATGTCCCTGTCACGCCAAACATATGAAGGCTTCAAGATCTCTGTCCACTAGCACATCAAATTGCTCATTTCTGTTGGGTTTGAATGTGCTTACAGAAAGGTTCATGGAAGATATGATTGAGGACTACTTTGGGCACCAAAGGACCCAGAGAGTAAGATCTAATAACCAGTCTACCCAATTATTATATATTATATTGCCCCACCAATTATGGGTAATGCAGGACGATATGGCACAGGTAAATGGTATACAGTAAGTGAGGAGCCGGTTAAGAAAAGAAAAAATAAGCCTATGAAACACTATAAAAATTAATTTTTCTGCCGTTGTGCCATTAAACTTCAATCATATGATATCAACTTCAATCATATGATATCAACTTCAATCATATGATATCAACTTCAATCATATGATCTAAAATTCAATGGGTCATCAACACATATATTATGAGTTTAAATGTGGACTTTTAATTTTCAGTTGTTTTATTTCTTGCAATAAAATAACACATGGTGTTCAACAGCTTATAGTTTTCTGCATGCGAAGACAGCTAAGCTTCTAGTATAATAACTGGTTAAATTTACTGATTTGTAGTTATTTAAGCACCTCATATTATTTTATATACAGAATAGTTATAAATGTCTTTGTAGAAAACATACGCTAGTTCCAGAGGCTTTTCTAACATAAGGATGCAGGTGGAGAGGAAGTGACCTTCCATCCTATTATAAGTTATTGGATTGTAAGCAACCCCAAAACAACAAAGATCCTAACCCTAACTCCCACATAACGAGTTTTCTCATTCTGCAATCTGCATTCTGCAAATCAGTATAATATTAATATTTCGAGCATTTATATTCTATATTTATATTTATTATCCATAGTATATTTATAATTATATTGGGATTCGTGCATTAATATTATTGTAAATACAGTATAATTATGTAATATAGCCTATACCTGTATACATGTTCAAAGTTGATCACTGATTTCCTATTTTTAATGCTGTACGGAGTGATTCACCTGCAGTCTTTTGCTTGATTTTAAATTTAGTAATGGTGTCTTTTGCATACGAAAAGCTACGAACTTAAGATAAAGTTTAATAATGTTTTCCAAACAAAGTTTATTGGTTGTGTTCGATAGCTGTGTATTGCAACTCACTATTATGTTATCCCACAGCGATTTGACTATAGAGGTGAATCCATTGCTGTATTGCATATATATTGGTGAGTCGCAGGGGATTCATGTTTTCACAACAGTTTTTGATTCATTTTTTAAGTTTTTAAATACAATTTCGACGACTTTTAAGATTCAAACCAAATCATCACAAGGGGTAATTAGACCACCTCTGCTGCAAGCAGAAATATATGAATGACATTCGGCTGGGGACTTCATGCTTAGTAATATCTCCTGAAGCTCTTCATTGCTTTTCCCTTTTCCAGAGCATTTCTTACAAAGATTGGACAGCACGTATGCAGCGATGTATGCCAATGGCCCCATTTCGTTTTCAACACGTTCAGTTGTTAAACTATATGATGTACTCTCTTCGCCTTCGACCAAACCAGTTTAGAAACAAACTATAAATGGTCAGGAATTTGAATCATTATCAAACTACACGCCTATTGATTCTGGCAGGTTAAAAGTTCCGTTGATTTAGGAATGAGGCCATAAAATTCTCTAAGAAGGTCTTTGTTTCTCTTACGAGAAAATTGATGGTAGAGTGGTAGTAGCACATCAAAGAGTGAATCAGTCGCAGTAACGCTTGATAAATATTCAACAACTTCAGTACCTCATAAGTTATCTTCTATAATCTTGCCCTTGATGTTATCCACAATAGAGATCAACTCTTCTTTAGTCAGATAATAGTTTAGTTTATTAGATTTATCACTCTTAGGTGAACGGAATACCCCAACAGGCTAGAAGCCCAATTATAGGGGATCCGAGGGCCTACGATTTAAGGTCGTTATCCGAGAAGACTCGAAAGTCTTACCATTTGCTGATATTATTGCAAAGGCAGCACCACTTTCTCCTCAATTATTTTTAAGACCCTGAATGGAGGTCCGACCCAGGATTTGAACCTGTGTCTCCCAGCTCATAGACATGTGTAGTAACCACTAGGCCACAACAGCTGGTTGTGTATGGTCTATTGATCCGTTTAAACGGGCCTTTACTCCTGCAAAACCAATTCTTATTTTTTGGTTTCTCAAGCAAACAAGTACAGCATTGTTGAATAAGGCAATGATTGATAAATTGAACAAAACTTTACATATCACAAATCAAACTTTATAAGATCTTACTCCTGCAAAACCAATTCTCGTTTTTTGGTTTCTCAAGCAAACAAGTACAGCATTGTTGAATAAGGAAAGGTTTGAACGGCATATAATAGCAAGTTGACCAACTTGATCACCATTTATACCACCTAGATAAATTTACAAAAAATTGTAATGATAAATAAGGACGAGAAAATGATGAAAAAATAACACGTAGCTACTAGTTATAATAGTAAAAATCGAAGGCAGCCTGTGGAACTCATGGATGCGATGATAATCTATTTTTCTCACAAGAATTCTAAAGTTTCCATAATTTTGTATACTATGGGTATATGCAGAGGCCACGAGAGAAGCGTACTATGTCCGCTAAAAAACTTTCTGGGAAAATTGACCAGCTATAGGCCATGTAATTCCTGATGGATATTTTACCTCTTTTTTTAGCAAAAGAAGAACCTTCATCAAGCAGTCATACCGACCAAACGAGGTTAATAAGATTTTTACATGGCTCTTTTAAATTTCTCACATTCAATTCAATTTTTTCGCAATTTTTTAAAACGTTTCAGTTGTTTTGTAATGAGCGGTCTTTATGGATTTGTAAAGACTTCTCAGAACGAGTGAGTGAACCAGAAAATGATTGTGCAATATCTCCACCACTTGAGAATGTATTGTAAAGCTGGCAAGTAGGAGCACAACAACTGAGGCATTTGTCTCAGATATACCAGCTCGTAGTGAGTAGGACGCATCTCAAACAGTGGGACAGACAACAATAATTGGATGGATCAGCGCTAAGGACGAATCACTGCATCAATTGTTTACTCTGTCTACACTAGGGTAAACACCAGAAAGAAATATTAAAAAATTAATTGCTTATTCCTGTTTACCTGGCCTTGTCACTCCAACAATAGTTTTGTTTCGTACACCTTTCAAAACGTCGAGCAAAGATGCCGCCAGAGAAGATATTTCTGGTCCAAATCTGAAAGACTGAAATAATTAAAATATTACGATATTGACCATCAGGTATGATTCTGTTCAAGAGACTATGAGATAACAATAGATGAAAGATATAGTTCATCAAAGCTCGTGAACTGAGACCTAAAACTGGTTGTTGAAAATGCATTCTCTTAAACGTGTGCGACTATAACAAGTGCAAACAGAGAACTCATTTAATACGAGAAACAATAATATTGTTGGCTTACTACGTTTTATCCCTGTTTTCTCAGAGGATTTACAGTATTAAACACTTATTGACCGAGAGGGAGGTCTTTATGACAAAAGGAATACCAAATGATATTCCGTGCAGGATACTGTGATCCAAACACGCGGGATGTTGAGCGTAAAAACCACGAACCGATAGGCGAGTGTTTTTTAGCTTTTCGGAAGTCGAGCAACATCCCGCGTGTTTGGATCACAGTTTATAAAATAACATGTATGCTACGCAAGCTCTGATTGGTCAATACCCGTGTTTGGTTCAGGCCATCCAAACACGGGAATTTCCCGCCAAAAATTTCCTTACGTTTTGCTGCTCGTTCTCTTGTATTATTTTATAAAATAAATACCTAATGGTTTTTCCGTGTTTGGATACTGTGATCCAAACACTTGGGAAGT